>CAFUXE010000497.1:319423-336765 GCA_903364295.1 Serranus cabrilla
GAATGAATCAAACAGACGAGCTGTGATGCAGCACAGAGCTTCACTTTACGTTATTGTTTTTTATTGTATTTTAAAATGGAAAAAACTGTGTTTATATTCTGTGTGGGAAATTAAAATGATTTAGTTGTTGCAAGCTGAAATGTGTCTGTAGGTCCGGGGTAGTTTTAGCTCTGACAGGAACTGATTGGACAGTTTTGTTGATGTCATCCTGGCAACTAAGGATCTATCAGAATCTGAATACATTCAGATACATACATACAATATAGATATTCAGAAAAAGCAAAAATAGCATGAATAAAAGTCCCCCCACCCTTGCTGTTGCTGTGGGTCTCTAAGGCTGAAAATGAAAAAATTACTTTCGAACGCAGATCAACAATCTTATCCTGACTGACGGTTTGAAAATGATCAACACGAGTACACATGATTATCTGAAATATCAAAAGCCACAGCGATTGTGGTTTACTTGTTTAGCTGTTCTGGCTTTAGTGTAGACTTTTAGTGTCCTGTGAAGCTTTAGATGGTGAAATAATAAAACATTAATTGATTAAATTCATCCTAAAGCCCTTGTTCTCCTTCTGGGATTTTCTCCTCTTCTTTCTCCTAGCCCTCCTCTCCGCTCTTTGGGTTCTGTCCTTGTCTGTAGTCTGATCTGCTCATTTGTTTCTCTTTGTTCACTTTGTTATCATTGTTTTTCATCATGCAGCTTTTATTGCTTTGCTCCTGTGTTTTATCACTGTGCAAATAAACTGGAAGTGAAATCATAAACCTATTGCAGCCCCTCCAGAAGCAATATATGTGAGGGGAAACACAATCTGCTACTGCTGCTGGAAACATGCACTGTTTGTGTCCAGATAATCCTCATTCTGCTTCAGGTGGTCTGAAAATAGAACAATTAATGAAGCATTTCACAGGAGATATCTTCCATTTGTCCATTAGCAAGTTGAAATAATCTCACACAGATTTTCTGTTGATCTGCAGCTGAAAATGAGAGAAAAGTGCAGAAGTCCAACAAATAGAAATTAAACTCAACCGTCTAATTTTTCTTCTTAAATCTCTTTACTTTATACTACTTATATACTATACTATACTATACTATACTATACTATACTATACTATACTACTTACTTTATGCTTAACATGTGATCTGAGGATTTAAGGAAAATCTGCAGCTATAAATGCAACACAATTAATAATAGTGACCTCCAGATGTCTCAACCACATCTGGAGGTGGAAATGACATCTGGACGGATTGGACACCAAAAAAACAACAACATTTTCCTGAAAAAGTTAAAAGGTGATCTAAATCTGTAGAAGATGCACTCCAAATAGCACAATTAGAACCTCAGTCGCCTCTGCGTAGGAGAGGAGACAAGCCAGACGAGTAAATAAGAACTGTAATGAATTAATAATAATAGGGGTGAGGCGGGCAGAGGGTACAGAGAGGTGGATGGAGGAGGAAGAATGTGGATGAGATCGAACAGATGAGGGGGTGTTGTGGATGGCCTTGAAGGTTTAGAGGATGATTTTGTAGTTGATGCGAGATTTGACTGGAAGCCAGTGGAGTTGCTGGAAGACGGGGGTAATATGGTGGAATGAGAGGGTTTTTGTGTGATGATGCGAGCAGTAGAGGTTTGGACCATTTGAAGTTTATGGAGGTGCTTGTGAGGGAGACCAAAGAGGAGAGAGTTGCAGTAATCAATGCGGGAGGTGACAAGACCATGGCCAAGCATGGAAGTGGTGTGGGGGTTAAGGGAAGGGCAGAGACGGTTTATGCTGCGGAGGGGGAAAAAGGCAGACTGAGTGATGTTATTGATGTGAGAGTGGAAAGATAGGGTGCTGTCGAGGATGACACCCAGACTCTTAACCTGAGGGGAGGGGGAGACTCAGGAGCTGTCGATTTAAGGAAGAAAGTGTCAACATTGGAGAGAGTGGATTTGGTGTCAACAAGGAGGATTTCAGTTTTGTCATTATAAAGTCTTAGGAGGTTTGAAGTGAACCAGGATGGGCTCAGGCCTGGGAGGAGAAGGACTTGAGATGGATGAATGCCAGAGGGATATGAAAGGAATCAATTGGGGGTGTTGCAGATGCTGATGGAAGAAACTCTGTTGAGGAGGATGGTATGAGAATTGGTGTCAAAAGCTGCAGTTAGGTCGAGGAGGATGAGGATGGTTAGAGAACCGGAATCTGCTGTCATGAGGAGGTTGTTGTAGATTTTGGGGCAGAGCAGTTTCGGTGCTGTAGGAGGGGCGGAAAACCGATTGAAACTGTTCATAGAGGCTGTTTTGAGCAAGGTGGGAGTGAAGTTGAGAAGCAACAGCTTTTTTAAGGATTTTGGAGATAAAGGTAGATTTGAGATGGGGCGGAGATTGTTAAAGTTGTTTGGGTCCAGGCCTGTTCTTTTCAGTATTGGGGTAACAGCTGCAGTTTTGAAGTGAGTAGGGACAATTCCAGTGGTGAGTGAGGAGTGGATCATCAAGGAGAAGAAGGGGAGCAGAGAGCAGAGGCAGGATTGGACCAGGGCTGTAAGGATGGGATCCAGTTGGCACGTAAAAGACTTGGATTGGTGGATGAGGTTGGAGATTTCAGAGGGAGCCAGTAGGTGGTATCTGGAGAAAGGCTGGCAGTGGGGGAGAGCCTCCGAGGAGAGAGGCAGAGAATCAGTAATAAAGTCCTGGAGGACTTTTTGTATATTGTCTGTGAAGAAGTGTAATAGGGAGTTGCAGGTGTCAAATGAGTAGAGGTGGGAGGCAGAGAGTCTGGAGGGTTTAGCATTCTGTTGAGAAATTAAAACAATGTCTTGGTGTTCCCTTCATTGGAGGAGATCAGGCCTGAGTAGTAGTTGGATTCGGCTAGTGCAATTGAGTCCTTGGTGGTGCAACAGGCAAGTTTTGTATGATTCTAAGGGAACAGTGTGACCAGTTTTTTTATGGAGTACCTCAAGTTGGCGGTGGACCGCAGTTGGGGGGTGAAGCAGGGGGCAGAATGTTTGAAGGTGACAGACCATGTTTTATCTGTAGCCATGATGTTGGGAGTGGGACCAGGCAGTTTGTAGGCAAGGCCTTCCATTGAGGTGAAGGCAGAGACGGACAGGTAGGACTTTCCACTTCTCGCGGTGAAATATCTGCGACCGGAGCCACAGGGTTGACAGGTATAAACAAGTATGTTTCTCTGGTTTAAATAGGCTGCAGTTTGGTTGAATTTATGCAACCAAACCCCTTTTCTTAGGCGTTATAAAAGATAGTTAATTCCAGTAAATTCTGGAAAATTAAGTAGTTAAAAGAATGATGTGACCACTGAAATTGACATGATTACTTTTGTGCTTTATACTCTGCCTCGCTGTCATTCATAATTACTAGAGGGCACCAATAACCCCACATGTAAACGTGAGGAAGGACTGGCTCATCAATATGCATGTAGAATTGGATTTTGGTGTCTTCACTGCACGTATTACAAGCTATTAAAGTCATGTTATTTGAATGCAGATTGAAGAGGTTGGGTTTTACTTTATGATTTAGTGATGATTACTATATGGTTTTATTACTTTACTTTAATACAGGCAAAAGCACTTTATCTTTCCTTTTAGTTGATGGTTTATTAGCATTTATAATGTCCGCCTTTCTGGCTGCTGCCAATGTTGTGTGACGTTAAATGATTTCAAGTCAAGTCAATGGATTTACTGATTTCACAAGTAGGAACTTTGAGTGCCGTTGCACCATATTTTTCTAGTAGTAGATTTTTTTAAAATGAAAGCGCCGTGGTTTAGTGAAGAATTCTCTTCCTCTGCCACTCTGAGAGTGTAGCACACAAATTAATTTGATAATCTGTGTTTGAATGTCTGTTACTGAAATGCACCTTGGGAGTCATAGTTTACTTACGTTTTTTTCTTTTTATGTTAGATAGGTATTCAAAGTCACAGAACGTGTACTGAACATGATTATGTGCAGTTTGATCTATTTAGAGAGCCAAACCTTTGTTTTGCATGTTTCTAACATCCAGAATCGAGTCTCCAACACTGAGTTTAGTAAAAATCATGACTGTGAAGGCAACTTGATGTTTAATTATGTCCTGTGTTCACTGTTACATAAGTCACAGGAGACTAAAGGAGTGTGTATAAGAGCAACTTTACTGCCTGACTGTATAGCTTGTACTGCTGCAGAGCACTTAACCATCAAATTATTTATAAGAACAAGAGGGGAAGCAGGAACAGGATGTATATGATCCAGAGAGCGAGAGCAGCAGACCTTATAAAACTGCCGGGATGGAATTATAGAGCATCTCGATGCATGGCACACACTGTTAATGTTTTGATAGAAAGAGAGGAGAGAGAGTGGAGAAGGAGGAGGTGGAGGTGAAGAGAAATGAAAAGAATCTAATCAAAGACAGAGTGTTACTGATGCTTTGGTACAGTTACTTCTCCTCCATTTCCTCCAGCTGACAGACATAAAATGGCGGCCGTGGCCCTCCACGGGCGTCTCTGTTTTAGGGTTGGGCGATGTCCCAGTTGTTGTATGATGATGTCCATAGAGAAACATCTCGTTGTACAATGATATCGAAAGCACAAGTCAAACAAAAAGTCAAATCATATCCACAAAACCTACTGCAGGAGTTTTAATATCCAGCAGTAGCCCTGTGGAGTTTTACTCTACGTTTTTGACTCCAATTCATTCTGACGGTATATACCACTTAAAACATGATAACCATGCCATGTTGGGTACATTGTTTCTCTCCACAACCTCACCTATATGACCTAAATAATATTTTTGACTTACTGGATCAACATTTTGAACCCCTCAAAAAAAAAAAAAAAAAAATTGGATTTATCAAAGCATGCTTTGTTTTGTCCAACCAATAATTCAAAACTCAACATTATGAAAAACTTATAAAAATTATTAAGTTAGTAAAAAGAAAAGCAGCCAATCCCTGTACTTCAAAAGCTCCACTGGGTTTTTCAATTCATTCAGTAATCTCTTTGTATGTTTTGTTTGCTTTTTGGTCGATGACTTCAGCCATTACATTCGGCCCATTGATTGGATGAAGTCTCCTGTCATGGAGACTTCATCCAATCACATGTCATTTCAGGGAGACCGCACTCCTATTGGTTGTTCCACAAATGCATCCAATTACTTAATAACATTAATCCAACAGAGCGCTCTTAACATTAGTCCAAGATTTACTGTTGCCCTGCAGCCTCACTCCCTCCTTTCCTCCCCTTGTTCTCCTCTCATTTTCTTCTCATTTTCCTTCATAACATCCACCTCGCCTCTGGCATATAGTCCTGTAGAGGCGGCTGAGCAGGGTCTGCTGCCGGCTCGCCCTTCTCTGGTTAGGACATGATATCGACATGCTCCTTGCCAGCATTTGGAAGACTCTTCTTCAGTGAGAACAGAGTCGGCCCGTGGCATTGGCAGTATAGGCAAATGCTAAGGGTGCTGTACATCCAGGGGGCGTCACAAATAGGGAAAGAAAAAGAACTTTCAATTTTGGTAAAGAGCTGTTGTTGGTAGAATGCACTATTAACAGGTAAAGAAGCAGAACTATGTTTGTATAAACAGTTTTGTTTGTGTTTGTGCTGGTACTGTCACTTATTCATGTCGACTCTATACTAGGTTATGATCGCCAAGCACTCCTTAATATCCGACTATGTGCCAAAAATTTGATCAGCTATGATTCAGGTGGAGAAAACACCCTCCCCCTGCTCCTGTTGGAATTACAGGCTGACCTTTACCGCGTGCTGGCTCCACCTCACCAATGGAGGTGTCGCAAACGCCGGGGGAAGTGCAGTGGTCGGCTGGTGAGACTGAAAAACTTCCTGGCTCTGTCTTGTGGGTCTAATCGGATTCGGCAACATTTGTTCGGAGTACAGATGGATTCGTCATTGATTCATGTCCTGGCACTCTTTGGATCCAGTTGGTACCTGGCTGCTACCGGTGGTCAACTAGGACTACATACGTCAGTTCCCCTTCCTCTGTTTGCCCCGTATTCGTGGCTGTCTTGGGGTGAATCCCTGAAATCTTCGGCCGTTGGCTCGGGCGCACCGGACAGATGTCATGGGCCGTACCAAGACAGCCTTGGAAAATTCTAGATAGCTAGCAAATAAGACGTTCATCCTGAATTACTTCTTCACCTCCCGTGGACTGGATTTCCTGTGTGTGACTGAAGCTTGGCTGACTGTTGGTGAGTCAAGTTCGCTTTCAGAACTTTTACCTCCTGACTGTTCTTATTTCAACTCCCAATGGACTACTGGTCAAGGAGGAGGAGTAGCGACTGCTTTTCAGAAAAGCCTTGACTGTCAGCAAATTTCATCGGTTCATACCGCTTACAGTTTTGAACTGAATTTGTTTGAGTTAGGCCGCTCTCACCCCGTACTGTGCGCGGTGACATACTGTCCTTCTTATTGTAACAAGGACTTCATCAAAGACTCTTCTAATCCAAGATTATACCGAAATATGTTCAAGTTTTAATGGTGGGAGATTTTATTATCCATGACTGCTGCCCCGCCAGGCCGTTGGCTAAAGACTTTATAAACCTCATTGTCAAAGTTGGCGTATATACCAGAAAATTATCAAAGCACAAGACTAAACACTTTTCTGATGTTATAATGAATAACTGTCATAAACCCAGTGTTCTTTTTAATACTTTTAACAGTATTCTTAATACCCCCCAGTCCTTTCTTGAAGCTTCCTTTGAAACCTGTAAATCATTCCTTCACTTTTTACCAAAAGGCTCTTGCGGCATGATGGGAACATGAGTCCAGACATATGTTCTGTGCGTGTGTGTGTTATGTAACAGGTCACACTTGTATAATAACGCAACACACAGCAGGAACATGACATTTACCACGGCTAGTTATGTAATATGGTAATTAGCAGGTTATAATAATTGTCAGAGTATGCTAATACAGACATTATGGTAACATAAACATGCACACTGAAATAAGTGTTTGATGAATTATTTATTCACAAAAAAAAATCTGCAGCTGAGAAATTCATTGTTTTCTTTTTTCACAGAACAATCAGAGGGCTTGATTTCAAAAGCTTAACCTTTTCTACCATTATATCTGATATCATTAGATGATTATTACTCATGCATGCATGTAAAAGCAGGATTGTACTGTCGGAGCTCTGTAGCACCCTATAATGTAATAATTTCCCAAAAATAATCAGCAGATTAATCCTGAATGAAAATAGTCATTAGATAAAAAAGAGCTTTTAGCACCCTATAATGTAATAATATCCTTATAATTTAATCAAATTTGCACTTAATTTGATCGAAAATGTAATAAAACCCAATAATGTAATAACTTCATCACCAATAATGTAATAAAATATCCTGTCTGATATTGTAAAAACATTTTTACAGTGTAATATCTTATTACATTATTGGGAATTTATTAAACTTTCAGGATTTTGTTTTTCAAAACTGATAATGTAATACTTGACAGAAAATGTAATATACATGTTAATTTTCAGTCAGGAGTTCTACATTTTGTGTTTTGAGAATCTTAGAATGTTATAGACACCGGATTTGAAACAACAGAAAAACTATTGGGTTAAATTGCAGACCTTGAGTATCATAGCTATATGCACATGTGCAGATACGCAGGGACATGCAACTACATCCTGGTCTTACTGGGTGGGTGATGGACTTACCTCCTTGGGAGACCAGAATTCCAGCTCAGATAAGCTTCTGGGCAGCAGTGAAGACCCCAGGTAACTCTCCCCTGAACGTACCTCTTCACAGATTTCCAACAAATCACTACCTCATGAAAACAACCCCAAACCAAGAAAACATGCTTCAATTGAAGAGGATGTACATGAGCATTCATAGCACTTTCATACACATTACATGATGCTCACTTCTCTGCTGTTTTCTTCCTCCCACGGTCGAGCGCGTTTGTTTTCAACTAAGCCTTTCTATAAACAATCGGTGGATTGGTGGATTATCATATACATGTTACGATGCGTGCATTCGTGTAGTCTCATCTGTCATAATACACAAGAGATTATGGTTTACAGGGTGCGTTTGTGTTGCAGACTTGCGGTGCCACTGAAACAGGAGCTTTTTTTTTCTCTGAGAAGAGAGTTGTGACACCGGGTCAGAGGCTCTGATCATGCAGGTTTGGTTTTCAGCCACAGTGTGGAAGGAGCCTCAACTCTCCCTGTAACAAGCTACGTCAGCTAAGTTATTTATCAAACATCACAGTTAATCTGAAGCGATTTAATGATGGTAAAAAAATGAAACATAAGGTAAATATCCTGCAAAGTTCTTCTCTGTGATCCTCTGATCAAAGCAGTGTCCCTAGCTACGGTGTGTTACACTTAGCAAAGGTCTGGTAACGGACTATTTTTCTGTTGTTGTTGTTGCCTATCTGGATCAATAGATGGTGGTATTCTGGTAATTCTCCATTTTCAACCTTTAAGTTCAGCATTAGTTTTACCATTAATTGTAAGTGTTTATGTCTGTATACAAATCCAGCTTCTTAAACGTTTTTGAAAAGTTTGCTTTAAGACACAAGGAAGAGATGAAACATATTGACATTAAACATTAATTTCACAGAATTTTGTAATGAGGCTTGGGCTGATTTTGCTCCTGGTCCTCTTGCCCATGTGCATGGGCTATGGTCAACAACCAATGGATGAAGAGGACTGTGATGTCATTCTGAAACTGTTGAAAGGAGAGTTCAAAGTCCCAGTTGCAAGTCGAACAAGAGTACAACAAAATGCTTATTAAGGTTTTGGAGGAACAGAGACAAGTTTTCCTTGGATGATGATGGCCTGACAGTCCTTTTCAATGGGAAGATCCTTGCTTAGAAAGGCTCTATCCCAACACTGGTGATGAAAGGCTTAGAGGAAACAAAAGGCTCTGGGACAAGAAAACTCAAGGTGCGGCTCAATGAACACTACACAGGCATTAGTGAGGACAGAATTTGGGGTGTTCTAAAAACATCCAAACAAACACCTTAAGGCCATATTTTGAACAAGCCCACCCTGAAGCCAATCCAGGCCAAAGAAGTACAGACCAGACGCCAGATTGATCTTGTAGTTATGAATAAGTTGAAAGTATGGTATGGCAAAGCCACATACAGACGTCTTCAGTGGATATGACTGGCTTAAGCCACTGAAAGGGAAAGGTAGCAGTGAAATAGCCAACCACTTGAATTCAAACTACAATGAACATGAGCCTCCAAAAATAATACATGACCAAGGTAAAGAGTTCAATGGTGCTGTGAGCAAACTCATGCAGTCGCTTAAAGTTCGAAGCGCCTCTTATCATCCGCAGAGTCAAGGCAAAGTAGAGCGCATGCATCGATCATTGCATAAAAAGTTGTTGTACAACCTGCTACACTTGGAGCGTGAAGGAGTGAATTGGGTAAGCCATTTACCAGTCTATGCCAGAGTACTGAATGAAGACCAAAAGAAGACACTGCACTGGGCTTCACCTTTTCAGGTCTACTTTGGCAGAAAAAGCAATAACGTCATGCAACCTCTGGACTGTGATCTTTCAGAGGTGGAAAGAGAGACCCATCCAGGGGATTTCAGTAGCACCTACCAGCAGCCAACGACAATCACTTGACCAGAGACCATCAATGATTAGGCAAAGAGCACGTCAAGCAAACAATAAATGCATGGATGGACTAATCCTCAAAGCCTCGGGATCCACACCAGTCTCAACATACTGTGTCAATGAAGAGATTCTGGTAAAAAATAAAGGACACTAAACATCGTGTCACCAAGAAACATGCTGTTTTGCCTGGCACCATTGTCAAAAGTTTTGAGGTTGTCCAAAGTACAAGGATCAATATCAAACACCAGATGGTTCCCAAGAAAGGTGTTTTTTAGTGGCTGACATCACCAGTATCACATGTCGTGAGGAAACACGTAGAAATCTTTTCAGTTCAACGGCATCAAGAAGAAGACAAGAAAAAACCCTCTCATTCCCTATACCCACAAAGAAGATGTCAATTCTTTGGACTTTTGGAGATCATATCACAACGAGCTGCTCAAATGTTCCACACTCAGATTCTCTCTTGGTACTGGTCTCTTGGTATGGATGCTACCTCAATTGTTTCACCCACTGAATGAGGAGTATTCTGATTCTGATACAGTTTCTGCCTGTGGAAATTCTGGAATTAATCATCAAGTTCACTCTTTTTTTTTTTTTCTTTTCTTTTTTTGGCCATTTTACTGATTTATTGATAGTAGTAGATAGAGTGAAGGGGTTAGACAGGGGGGAAGACATGCGGGACAGGGGTCCGAGTTGGATACAAACCCAGGCTGGCCGCACCCCTATCAAGTTCATTCTTGAGATTTATATGAGCATGTTAGGAACACTCTGTAGGGTTTCTTATCTGTTCAGAGATCTGTGCAAATATCTCCTACCTTAGATCTTTGTGCAAGATGCATTGGCTGCCATTCTGAATTTCTCTAATTCCCCAACCAATTGGTTGTAAAAAATGTTTTTTATTTTACATATGTTTTTAAAATACAGATATTTACTGTTCGTTATCTGTATTTTTGGTTTGTTTTTTGTCATTGCATGTGATGTGGTCATTTAGCGTCTCTTTGGGATTGTTTTGTGCTTATTTTCGGCAATGGTCCTCACCTCTCGGGCCCGTTCATTAATCCATCCACAGCTGTACTTACAAAAAAAAAAACATCACTTCATAAACTCTTCATATGTTTTCTGTATGAAAAATATAATTTGCGAAGTTATAGAGAAGAAAACATTTAAATATCTCTTTCTACAATGTAGTAAAGTAATAAAGTAAAAAGTGCATTATCTCCAGATAGACTGACTTTTGTATAAACAACATGGTATTTGTAAAGACTAACAGCTGCTCCTCCAAGGCTTTTATCTCAACGTCACTGACCTTTATTGTGTGTGTGTGTGTGTGTGAGAAAGAGAGATGAATATATTCTTTATTCATGCAGCGATGTAATGCAGGAAACAAATGTTTTTTCCACCTATTTCACATTTATGTAACACCTCCATCACCCTGAGCTGAACGTGACAAACATGCACACAAACACAATCACATGTTTATGGTCACTGTTTTATGGTCTCAGCAGAACTTTTACTGTCCAGATACTCTTTTTACTTCAAAAGCTCATTAATCTGTTTTTTTGATAACAAAAACAAAATGTATTTTATCATTATTTATTAATATTTCACTATTATTTTTGTTTGCATGGAGGTCAGAGGCTTCTCTTTATTTGACATTTTTCAACTCATAGATTAAATAAACATAACTAATTCAGCAATTGAAGAAGTACCTCAGTAAAACGATAAAAAAACAGAATTACAGGTCTCTTATTTAAGTATAGTTAGATGAAATACAACAATAATAATAAAGATGTCCAGTTTGTTAAAAGGCGCAGTTAGAGAAATGGTCATATCACACAGCAAACTGCACAGTTATACATAGCTAATATCTGACAAGGTGTTTATAAAATGCTAATGAGACAAGCTAAGCAGGTTAGCCAGTAATAACAACAAACATGATGATAATTTGAATTTGATTAAAGATATATGTGCAGGAATTGTCACTTCCTGTTTACAAATACAACATTTAATCTTAATTAAAGTGAGCTGAAATCACTCTTGTTTTCTTGTTTCCCTATTTGAGGTGTTTTGGTGCTGTGTTGCTATTTTTGTAGCTTTGTGATCAAACAGTGATGCTAGAAACATCCACAACTTAGTGAAATGAACAGAAAAGACCAAATCCAGGCAGATTCTCTGTAGATACAGACACCAACACACTTTAGTGTGTTAAAAGTGATGATTGAGAGAGGCTGTTTTTTTTTTTTTAAATGAAATTATACATTTTTAAAGACAAATCCTGCATGTTATACCTTTGTAAATATTTATGTGAGACTTTTTACAAGTGAGGCTGAAAGACTTTGTGCTGAGCTTTTGCAGGCTGGGGGAGCTGCAGAAAGTCAGAAGGCTCATAGAACGAGTGGTGAAGTAAAAAGGACAATACTTGTCTTTGAAAAGTAGCCGATTACATAAGGACCTCAAATTTGTACTTAACTCCATTACTTGTATTATTGAGTGTCTCACAGCTTTATTTTGAATCTGTTCACATCCTCTGTAAGCTAAATCCCCATCAGCAGAACACAAGGGCGTGCAAACACACACACACACACACACACACACACACACACGTGTTGAAGTGTCCTTCAACATGCCAAGAAAGTAATTCATCTTGCTGCTGTATGATTAGGAAATCCTTGTTTCACCACAAATCCTCCCAACACACACACACACACACACACACACACACACGATACCATGGATACATACATGTTATTTTTAGGCAACTTTTGTGTTTGACAGTGTTATAATCTGATTGAAGTTCAATTTAATATGAAAGATATTGAGACAGAACATTTGCACACTCACCTGTCTGCACTGATCTCCACAGTGACCTGCTCAAAAGGCTCCAGAACAGTGCATGCCTCCTGTAGTACCCTCCCATTAATAACTGCCAGGGTAGAGATGACTGCATCCTTGGACTCCAGAATCCGTTTAAGTATATGAAAGGTGGAGTTCCACCTTGTGATACAATCCTGTTTGAGCTTCAGCTCAGGCATGCCCATCTGTTGTTGGGTAGATTTGAGCTTGTGTGTGGCTGTTGTGCTCCTGTGGAAAAATTCCACAATCGCCTTCACTTTGTCCACAGCTGGCTTCATCACCTTCAGTGCATCTCTTACAACCAGGTTAATTGTGTGTGCAACACATGGGTTGTGGGTCCCTTTCAGGATTTTAATTGCTTTTGTTATGTTTGCTGCATTGTCAGTTACACAGCAAACCACTTTGTTCTCCACACCCCACTCTTTTGCCACTTTGAGCAGCTCTTCTGCTAAGTTCTCCAAAGTGTGTCTGTAGCTGAACTCAAAACAATCCAGAAGACAGGACACCATTTTATACTTTTCAATAAAGTGACATGTAACTGACAAGAAGGATGTGGTGGTTTGGGAGGTCCAGCTGTCAGTTGTTAGACAGACTGCTGTGGCTTTTTTAACCCTCTCTTGCAGTTATGCACGTTCTCTGTCATATAAGCCATTGATTCTCAACTGGTGGGTCGGGACCCAAAAGTGGGTCTCGGACCCATGTTCAGTGGGCCGTGGGCCTTTGCTGGGGCAAAAAAATCCCGTGGTTTTATTTTGAAGGGGATTTTTTATGCCGTCTATTCATGTTTTCATCTGCTAACCGAAGTTTGGGTCTTTTTGAAACTTCTTGTATGTTGCGTTACCTAAGACGCACTTTTTGTTTTTTAATTAAAATGCAGCTAATTTAGTGTAAAAGGGAATATTTCCTCTCTAGCATCACCAGGCTGCTGGTTTATCATTAAACTTTTGTAGTGTTGGCATACTGTGTTATTCTGCACTATACCTGGTTCAATCTGCTCCATCTTTTCATTAAATACATTTTAGAAGTTGAAAATTTTCCTCGATTTGGGTCGTGGCTTGTCTTTACGGGGTGATGGTTGGTCCCAAAGCCAGACCAGTTGAGAACCACTGATATAATCCCATCGCGACCGACCCATCACTAGAAACAACTATATTTTGTGTGTGCATTTGTGTTGGTTGGACCAAGGACTCTCTCTATCTGGTTGTGTTTTTCAAAGAATACAACAGAATAATAATAAGAAGAATGGATTAGATTTATTTAGCGCTTTTCAAGGCACCCAAAGCGCTTTACATTCAGTCCATTACAAGCAGCACCAGTCAGATTTTTATTTCTGTACATTTTTGTAATCTTCCTGAGTAAATGTGATTGCTCTGAGAGCTTAGTGAATTTTGTCCCTACTGGAGCACCATAATTCTGACCTTGGCAGGATAAAGAGTTTGCTGAGTTTCAGCGTCAAGATTCAAAAAGGCTACAGCTGAAATGTTTGAGTCGGGACGAGGTTAAAGGTGGACATGAGATGCGTGATCAGTCCAATGAAATTTTGTTTGGATGGCGATCACTTGTGTTGTGTTGCCTGCATGCAAACCCCCTTATTGTCCATATACTGTGGAAAGCCATTCCTCCTCTGATTGCTCTAGGTCTCTAGTTTTTGGTTGTACATTTTCATGAGGCTGTGATTATCCTAGAGGTCACAGATGCTCATTTTATACAGTGAGCTCAAGTTTCACTGACAGGTTTTCATTGTCAGGACAAAGCAAATGATGGGCAATCATTAACTGATGTTTTGTTGCCAGTGACAAAGTTACATTTCTAAAGCTATATGCCTAACAACCTGCTTAAAAAAGCTATGTTTGGCTTCAAATTGCATGGTCCATAATGCCACAAGAGGACCAAAACATTTTATAATTTCTGGATAGTGTTCCAGAAAATGTTTGGGCAACAACCTTTGATCAGGAAACATGTCTGCAAAGAGGAGACTCATGAGTGCAGTTTTATTCTAATATTTAGAGGTCAAGGGACCAGAAATGTAGCCTAATATTGTAGCATTCCTGAGGTCATGTAGTTTCACTTCAGAATCTCCACTGTGGCTAAACTTCTCCTGCTACAAACTCTGAAAGACAGAAACTCGGCTGAGGATGCCAGCATCCTCAAGGAGTTGAAGAGGTTAACTGAAGTATAACACTTGGTTAAACTTTTTTTGTGAGACTGTGCAGGTTCCAGTGTTGTTGCTCTCTCTAGAAAGAAAAAAAATCAACCTTCTATAAATGCTTCAGTTAGCCTCTACCCGAACAAAAACTAAAAATCATTTCTGACCCTCTCCTGTCCTCAGAGCAGAGCAATGAGGACAAAAGATAGGGAATTAAACCTCAGCTTCACAGGTGTGAATCGCCCTGTGGTCTCCTCCACAGCCTCCAGCAAACTGTGATAGCTTAGAGATTTCACTTTCAGCTGATTTACAGACAGGAGGAAATGTCAGAGGACAGTAAAGAAGAGAGAGAAGAGGAGGAGGAGGAGGGTGGTATTGAAGCTGTTTGGTGTCATATAAAGGATGTGGGGCGGAGGTGAGGTACAGACGTCACATCCGAGCACAGAAATGAATCACTTTCTGTGAGCAGAAGCAAAGTTCATCAGGTTTTTACAGGATGTATCTGTAGCTGCGTGGGAAAAAGTCATAAAAAAATACAGAACGGTGGTCCATAAAGGAAGAGGTGAGAAAATCCTATAAAGATGTCCTTTACTTTTGTAAAAGTACCAACACAACTATGTACTATAAGCATTACCTACATTTAAAAACCCTGTAAAGGTACAGAAGTATTATCAGCAAAATGTACTTGAAAACCCCCAGTTTTTTTTCATCATGTTGGTTAAAATGAAGAGGGCATTCTTATGTACACAAACATGCAACACTGAGGAACTCAAGGTCAGCAGAAATGGCTGTGGTTATGTCCGTATATTTGAAAAGTTGCTAATGTAACTATCCTGACAAACCCACCTTTACCCAGTATAGAGATGAATAAACTGGGATGATGTGGGCTCTTCTTTTGTTTCATTCTTGCAGTTGTCTTTTAAAGAAGTTGCAGATGGCTGATGGTCTTATCAGAAGTAGACAGCAGTTGTCAATTGTGTTGGAGATAAAAGCATATACAAATATAAAAAAGACAAATCCTAAAGTCCCTGACTGTTGTGTTGCTGTTATGAAGGTGATAAAATTCAGATTTTGCTTTTACATTAAAACTTCAGTCGGATTCAATTACCAAGCTTCAGAACCTGCTCTTTAGTGTCTGCAGCTTCTCATCTTTGCTGTGAAACAAAATTGCCAGTTTATCCAATAACTTATTGCTCACTTTGCATGGGACTGTAGTTATTTAATGAGCTAAGTAGATTTGGGTGTCATCAGCATAACTATGATAATCAAGATTATTGCTCTGAAGGAAGTGGGAGCATGTACGGGCTAAACACAAGTGGGCTGAGAATTCAACCTTGGGGGATGCAACAAGTAAAGGGCTTGCATTTTAGATTATGGTTAACTCAAAGTTTAGCTGATCTGATGAGTTTGCATTTAAAGAGCAAATCTGAAATGGATTTTGAGCCAGCTAAAGGAAGCTAATAAAACTGGTGTTTTACTTTAAATTAGTTGCAACTTTATAAGCCTTTTGAAGGCTTTAAATATCTGCAGTTCAGACCAGAAGAAAGCATATAGGTTATCAGGATTTCTGCTCACAAATGAAGAGAAAAGGTTTTAGCAACAGAATGTCTCAGTGAAAAAAAAGTCGAGGCAGTGTGTGTGTGTCCTAGTTTTCCAGATGACTGGACACTCTGCAGGGACCATCTTTCTGTCCACACCTTGCCCTCCTTCTCTTCCTGTCTTACCTTTTTCTTCCCTCTGTCAGTTTAATTTTCCTGCTACTCCACTCGCTGCCTCCATCTCCTTCCTACTCATGGTTCCATCCTCATCCCTCCTTCTGCCTCCGTCTCTCTGTCCTCTTTCCTTCCATCACATCCTCTCAGTTCGTAGGCCTCACAGAGCAACTGAACTCTGCAGGTGTGAGAGGATGTGATACCTGGATTTTCAGCCTCTTAGACAGATTCGAGTGATTATGATTTGAACGGACATGTTCAGAGATTGACAGCAGTGTGTCACAGATACTGTACATCACTGATGCAGAGTGCTGGATCGGTTCAAACTGACTGAGAGCTGAAAGGGAGATTTTGATTTAAACGGACACCGTGTAATTTTTTCTCCCATCTAGTGTTGAAATTTGATATTGCACTTTCAAACGTTTGTCGCAACCTCTTTGGAGCTACAGTAAGCTGAATGGGTCGAGATTCAATTAAGACAGTAACATTGACTTACCTGTTGAGAAGAAAGCAGCAACTTAAGCGTCCCCTCTGAAACCTTTCTCAGTCAAAAGAGATTTCCACCTGGGAAACGCGACCCCAATATTTACCCGTTTTATGATTTCGCCAGTCCCATTGTGTGCAGCTCAGTGTGTGAATGAGAGTGAGTGAATGTGTGCGCCCGGCCGAGGCGCGCTCCCTCCTGAATGAGCCCGCGGAGCGGACCGGTGTGCCTGTGAGGGACGAATGAGGCAACCGCGGGAAGGTAGCGAGTTAGGTGTATGTATTGCAGTCAGTTACTTTTCAGCATCCAAGCTGCTTGTGCTCTCTGTGTCACTGCTGTTATTAACTAACGTGAAGGCAACGGGAGTTAACCACGGAGGAGAAGCCCCAACCTGTGTTAGGAGACGGAAGCAGGCACGTGATTAAGAGAAAACGCGTATGGTCGTGCCATTTGTCCCTCTCGGCAGTTCATAGTCTGGTAGGACATGGCAGCCTCCATGGAGCGGGGCGCGCTATGTAAATACAGAGAAGTGATTCTCCGCTCAGGAGGTATTGTCAGATTGTTGGCATGGGTCATTTTACAC
>CAFUXE010000497.1:350264-364064 GCA_903364295.1 Serranus cabrilla
TGTAGACTCAATGCTAGAGAGTAAAACACACACACACACACACACACTAGCAGCATGCTTTATAGTTGCAAGAGAGAGAAAGTGTGTGTGTACGATTTGGAGCAAGGAACAGGTGATTCGATTTTGGTGGTGATTTCGTGATCCGCAACATTACTGGAATTAATATTGCAAATTTATATTATTACATCAGTGACCATATTGCCTTCAATAACTGCCGCCATCTAGTGGATGAAATACTTCAATGCCAGTGTGCTCCCAAAATACATGCTTTCAATAAAAGTGTGCAATTTGGTATTGCATAACTGACCCTATTGCCTTGGCAAAGGTCTGCGCTCTCCGAGTGCTTTTCTGGTTATTAGCATGTTAGGCTTGTGAAATAATAGTGTTGTTATTTTTTCCTTCTGCAACGTCATGTTGGCAACAGTTTGTGATTTTAAAAAAATCACGACAATTTGCTAGCGGCTGTTGAAAACTGGGACATTTCAGTGTTTGACAGATATTAGCCTGGACCTAGAAAACCCCACTGACTGTAAATAAAGATGGAGGACATGACAGATACCCGTTAGTGAGGCCAAATCATCTGAAGTACCCCCTGGTGGCGAGCTGCAGTATAGGTTATAAAAGCCGCCCCCTGGCGGCTGTGGTACAACCCTGCTCCCCCAGTGTCACCGGATGGTACGAGTCAAATTAAAAACTAGTTCAAATAAAGTAGATGTCAAATAAATGTTTCTGTCATTTGAGGTTGGCAATATCAAGCTGATATTTGTTTAAGTAGTCATTGTTCAGATTAGTTTGGTTTTAGTTCGTTTTTTGATTCTATATGGCTCCATGTGATGTCATCAGAAGAAGATAGAAGGCCTCATTGTTGTGTAGCAGGAGGAAGTGGAGAAACAGGACATCTTGTTCTCGCAGGACATATTTTAGATATCTTAGCACAAAGACTGGAAGCAGGTGGAAACTGTTAGTGTAGCTCCATCATGCCAAAAAATCTGGCGGAGGTAATTAGTGTTGTGGACAAATAGCATTTTTCAAATCATCCGATTATCAAGTTAAAATCCATTTAAATCACTTCTAAAATCTATATTTAGTTTTTGACAATTGACAGTAACTGTCACTTAATGTTCAATGGGAAAAGGTAGATAGAGAAATATTTTTAATAAAATCCTTCTCCCTGAATAAAAGAATAATTGAGGTTGCTGACTGACAGCTGATCATGACTGACAGCTGATAATGAGTTCATCATGTGGTGTTACCTGATGAATGTAACTGCAGAGTGTGGGATGTTTCTGTGGAACTTTGTGAAGCGCAGGGCCCATTAACTGTAGGCTAATGAGGCTGATGTTCCAGCTGCACTGTGAAAGTTTAATAACTGGCAGATGCTCCATTCGGCTGTCTGCCCATCACAGCTTTGTTCATTTACATTTAAATCTACAGTTACATTCTGAGCTGTACTCACAGTGCTGTCAGCAGCTCCACACTGCCTCTCTGTCTTCTTCTACTGCACCACGAGACAGAAAGTTTAGGATTTTGTCCTTCATTTGTTTTATGGGTTATTGCCCTAAACTATTATGCTGTGTTTATTTTCATATGGAATGTTTGAAATATGGAACTTCTGAGTTGGCTGCTTTTGGTTCTGTGATATTTTGTCAGAGAAACAAGTCCAGAACAGAAACAATGAACTGTCAGGATGGTCGAAGATCTGTTCGTGTTCACTCCAAGTTACAGAGCTACAAACTGGACTGTTCGTAAATTCCGAGGTTAGAATATACCAAAATATAGCTGAACTGTAGCCTAATTGTTTTATCATCTTATCTGAACTGTTTTACAAGTTGTTGATACAATGTTTACATAACTTATGTGGCTCAGGGTTTGTGAATCATGTTTTTTCACATAACTTATGTTTTTTAACATAACTTCCGTGGCTCACTTCACCCTCCTACTACTCCGCTGTTTCACAAAATTACGTGAAATGCCCACAACTTCTTATGAATCCGATTTCTGTGCTGGAAATTGGCATTAAGAAGTCGTGGTCATTTCACGTAATTTTGTGAGATCAGGTTGGTTTTAGTTGCTATTTGAAAAATGTTATTGTTCTAACAATCATATTAGCTAACCTTAATTGAACTGTTAGCACTTAACTAATTAGCTACTGAACTGGACACTAAACTTCGAGATTTAGTGGTTTGAAATGTAGTTTTCATATGTTTGCCCACAAAACAGCTAGCGTCACAATGTTTGCTCATTTAAAAAACGTTATAGCCTACAAAACACAAACTCTAAATGACTGAGAAGAGTTGAGAAGTAATGGAAGTAAAATGTGGGGGAAGTGTCGGGATCAAGATTGTCCAGTCCAGTTGATGTTCAGGGTGGGTTCAGTCAGTGATCCAGTACAGTTTCATCCCGGTTGTTTGGCCACAGTCTGACACCTCTGTCGATTCCTCCAAGCACTTCTCGCCAACAATTACAAATGACTTCTTTTCCATTTGGCCCTCTCTGTTATCATATTGATCTGCTTCCAGCTGCCAATACTGCTCCCTGCTGAGGACACTGGAGGTCCGGTAAAACTGATCTGAGTGCTGTCATCACACAATATATACCAACACACTGCTTTAGCAAATTAATGCCAAACATTGACTCTCAGTCTTCTCATTACAGTCAATTAAAACTAAAACTAAGTGAAGAATTGTGTTTTAATGGCATTGCACTGGTGGTTACGGATGTTTAAGAGCAATGACTGACATAACTTGTATTCAGGGATGGCAGTAACAGATAACATATATTCTTTTTTATGTACGTATTTACATAATTGTAAACATTAGACTTTACTTGTACTTAAATAATAATTATCTCAAGTGTTGTACTTTATCACATGAAGAAGTCAGGATAAACCATGTCATAATGAACAACTTTTGTTCTTTAACGCTTTGGTAAAAGCCTCAGATTTCTTCCTTCAGGGAAAGTATTGATTTGGGTTCATTTCAGTTCAAATCAGCTTGCAAACAGTAAAAATTTGATCCATTTTAGTCAATTACTTTACTTTTTATTATTACTTATTATAGTTTGATCAACCTAAGCAGGGCTTTATTACCATTACCATACCATACTGAGACATTGGCCTTGGTTTGCTAATCAGCGGCATACACTTTTTAACGCATAAAAAATAGGAACATTGAACAACAAAACATGCTCACCAAAATAAACTAAGCCTCTCCACCTCTCATCAGCTAGCATGCAGGATCTGAACTCCACCGGGGGGTCATGCCTTGATATTACACAGAACCCATGAGCAGAGGTTAACTGAGAAAGTTGATAACCACCTGTGATACAACTTCTCAGTGACTGCTGTTGTTAGGCTTAGTGAAGCAAGATAACGCAAAGATACCCTGGGCATGTTGAATTCGCTTCTTAGTACAGGGCTCAAGCTTCTCATACTGCAAGTAGGTGATTGCCAGTTGAGAGACAGGTGCAGCTGAGAAAAGGAAGGAAAACAGACAAAGAGATGCCACGCCCACCAGGGCCGTGACAGATGGAGTTATCCCGATGCTCGACAGGGAAAATTTCCTCGGAGGAGCTTGAAAAAGTTGAGACAGCATATTTTGTGATTTTGCGCAAACTAATTCCAGGCGAAAGTGGGCGTGGCCTATATCCAGAGATTCAATTGTATCTTGGAATTTTAAATGTGCAACATATTATGTGGGGGTTATGGGCCAAAATGGGCAATGAGTTACGAAAGGGGGCGTGGGTACATAATTGGGCGGAGCAAATTGTCTGACAAATTAGGCACTCTCTGCTGAGTGCAACGGTACCTCACTCAAGACTGGTAATTTAAAAATGGTTAATTAGTTTTGGAAAAAGCGTGGCGTGGTTAAAACATAACTGATGAATTAGGAATTCTCTGGTGATTGCAATGACACCTTACACAAGACTGTACAACAAACTGTTCATTACTTATGGAAAAGGGCGTGGCTAAAATAAATGGGCAGAGCAAACATCACTGACAAATTAGGTAGTCTCTGCTGAGTACACTGACACCTCATACAAGACTATAAGACAAAGGATTCATTAGGTATAGAAAATGGGCGTGGCTAATGAAAAGGGGCGGGGTAATCAATCAGTCATTAAACAGGGACTCTCTTCTGAGTACACTGACACTTCATACAAGTCTCTACGATAATCGGTTCATGAGTAAAAAAATGGAGCATGGTTTAAGTATAAGGGGCGGGTCTTCATGAAATATTGTTTCGTAGATGTGTTCAGGTCTGGACCCTCATCAAACACGACAAGTTTGAGGCAGATCTGACAATGTATGGTCAAGTTATACAGTCTCGTGTTTAATAGGAAAACACCAGAGTTCGCTGCTATGTTACGCCCACATAGTGTGATGGTCGGTAAAGGTTTTAATAACTTTTAAACCAAAGGCCTTATGATGGTACAGACAGACAGTGAAGTCGATCGGATTAAATCTGTAGGAGGAGTTCGTTAAAGTACGCAACATGGTCGTTTTATAAAAGGGGGAGTGGTTCAAGCATAAGGGGCGGGGTTTTATGAAATATTGTTATGCAGACTTGTTCAGGACTGGACTCTAATGAAGCATGAGAAAAGTATGGCTTTGCTATAACATTCTTTATTACAAAACGCCATAGTTTGCCGCCATGCCACGCCCACATAGTGTGACGGTCAGTGGAGCTTTTAATAACTCTTGATCCCAAATGCCTTATGATGTTAGCCTACAGTGTGAACAGGTCTCATAAAAACATACTGTTGTTGTTGTAACAGTGTGATCCCACATGTTTTTGGCAGTTCTGGCTCGGCTGATCACCACACCTAAGACACCAGGCCACACCCTTTTCTGAATTCCTCTGTGTATGTGACACTCCTGCGCTTTTTTAAAATCTTCATTCAGACTGCGCCAGGAGGAATACAGGGAGTGTCACATGGGATCTATATGGGTCAGCTTTGTGCAGCTGGTTCAAGCAAATATTGTAGTGTCTGCAGGTTTGTGTCTGTTTTTGGTGCTTTGTGCACCAGACATGCATACAGTATATGTCTGCAGTAACCCAGACGCTCCCAACATTACTCGTTTGTTTGGCAGCTGCAAATCCTGCATTACTGACCAAGTTTGAAGCCAACCTGCCTTAATCTCTAGCAGGAGTTCTTTAAAGTACGAGGTGTGTAAATGGCAAAAACTGGCCTAAAACGCGATATTCGATCCAAGATGGCCTACTTCCTGTGAGGTTTGGGGTATGGCTCCAAGAGGCTTTTTGGTGCGTCTCCCCATGATACATCTCTCCACCAAATTTTGTTTGTTTACGTGAATGCTCCCCATAGGGTGCCGCTCCAATTTAACTTTCTAGGGGGCGCTACTGAGCCATTTTGCCAGGCCCATTCCTGCGAACATTAGAATATGTACATTTTCAGCAGGATATTCCAAGTTTGGTGAGTTTTTGAACATGATTTAGCCCCTCCAAAAGGCACTTAATCTTATAAAATAATAATTCAAGGGTTTCAATAAATCTGAACGGTTTCAATAGGGTTCCCAGCACCGCTGTTACTGGGAGTGCCTTGCACCGTCGATCCTTTGCCCCCTCGGGCCTGGACCCCTAATTACCTCTCAGATATTCGGAAATGAGTATTAACTGAGCAGACAGGGTTTCTATTTCTGAAGGACTCAGACATAAGCCTCTGCAGCCGGGGCACTGGCACAAAGCTGCACTTCATTACCTGCATATCTGATTTACTTTATGGTCTTGCAACATTTGCATATTCAGATATAAAAGAGTTTATTTCCACAGTGAGACGGACACTGCTTGAGGAAAAAAAAACAACCTAATCACCACCAGGAATGTTTAAATAACTCATATGCTGTATGTTTAGATATTCTTAACAAATAAAAGAAAACTGGCTTAATAACTATTATATTTAAATATATATATATATACACTTACATCGTCAAGACTTACCCATATTTACATACTACATAAAATAACATATACATCTTTCTTGCCCTTTTTTCTCTTTTTTCTCCTTATTCTTTCATCTACCTATTTACCTAATTGTTTATTCATATTTTTAGTTAACTCTATATTAGTTACTCACTATAAAACATAGACATTTGCAGTAATGCTGCAAGTATGAAGAACAAAATATGCAGACAAATGCAAATCTCTAGTTCATTAAACTACAACTCATTAAAAAATGATCAGAAATGAAAAAGAAACGCCTGTAAGATTAATAATATCTATGTTTGCTATCTACTGTAGATATTTGGATTTTTATCTTAGATTATTGCTATAAGACAGATATCTTTTGTTTAAAATTAAAATATCAGCAGGGATCTGTTTGTGTAAAACAAACATAAAAATGATCAAATGAAGCTGTAGAGTTGGAGCTGTTACAGTAAAATGTGGCTCAGCAGCTGTAAAGAGATTTTTTTTCTCAAACTGGCCTCCTGGCCACCGTCCAATCTCCTCCGTCTCGTCCTCTTCCTCGTCTCTCTACCTGTGATTTATGGCTCTGTACGATAAGAGGTGAAGGCTGCAAGAGGCAACAATCAGTGAACCGTGAGTGTCCGTGTGTGTGCACCATCAGCAGGGAGACAGTAATGTTTTGCACAGCATTTACAGTTACATTTGTACGTCTGTCTGCTGTTTTCTTGTTTGACTTGTTCTGTAGTTTTGCTCTTTCTCAATTTTAACCATTTAGACATTTTTCTGGTTGCATCCAAACACCAAGCAGCAACCTCTAATGCTGAAAGGTGAAGCCAATGAGGAAGTGCCAAAAACTGCGTTTTGTCAACTGAACACTTGAGGCTCCAAAATAGTCAATCCCCATAAAAAAAAACATGTTTACAACCTGGTTTACAACATTATTTTAAGAAAACTTTTTCAGCCGGATTTGTGTGAAATGAAATGACCAAAAGCACCTTTTTAAGGTTAGAAAAGAAGATCATAGTTAATCTTGAAAAACTCTACTTCTGGACATAACTTCCAGCAATGGGACACAAACACTTGTTGACAGCCCTGCAGTCCCCTCCTGGCTGCCCGATAGGCGGCTTAAGATGCTCCGTTAGTTGGCAAGATATTGTGAAATACAAGTTCCAGTGCAAACCTTATCTTTTTTGTGTTCATATGCATACTTTTTGTTCATGAGAGCAGTCTGCCCACATACATTTTGACTCTTAAATACAATGGTGTCCTACACTCAACATTATAAAACAGGAAATATTTCAGAAGGGCTATGTTATACGATACGATACAATACAATACGATACAATACGATACGATACGATACGATACGATACGATACAACTTTATTGTCAGTTTGCACTTAAATTCATTTTGCGTCCCTGGGAAGGCCCCTCAGAACATTTAGGACTTACAGGTAAACAAGCACAAGAATGACAGGAAAAACAACATCAGATGACACATGGCAGACACAGCACACAGATACACAGAAACAGCTCACAAGACAGGTGCGACAGTTTACAAGGACAAAAGAAGAGTGGCCACAGTCAGCCTCAACAACCCTGCACCTGTTGGAATTAGTTATGAAGTGCAAATATCTGCAGCAAGAATTAGACTTTACTCATGTGCCAGGTTCTGATGAATTGTTGGCCGACCAGATGATGGCAGAGGAACATTTTGGATTTAAATCCCAATGATGAATATCCTGTAAAATGTCTGGTGGAACTGGTAATGCGTGTTGTCACAAGTTTATAACCTGAGGGAAGAAGAGCTGGAGTCATGGAGGAAGTTTTTTTTCCTCAGCCTGTTCCCTGGATAAGCTCAGATATAAGTTTGTTTGAAGATGTGACTGTGTTCCCTCGTTGCAGGTATGGTGACATGGTCCCCAACACAATCGCAGGAAAGATCTTTGGCTCAATCTGCTCGCTCAGCGGTGTGCTGGTGATCGCCCTGCCCGTGCCCGTCATCGTGTCCAACTTCAGCCGGATCTACCATCAGAACCAGAGAGCGGACAAGATGAGAGCGCAACAGGTCGGATTCTCTTCATTTTATTACATTATGTAACTTAAAACTGCAGTCTGTGCAATAATACATCAGTCTTAAGTATCCACACTTCGTCAATAAACTGACTCCGCTAGCAGTAAAAACCACATTTAGTATATTAATGTATGAAGTTCTGTAAGGAAGCATGCAAATTTTGTAATCTGCAAAGTTTGTTGGTTTAGTTAAAAAAAAATTTTTTTTTAACATTTTAAAACAACTTTATAGATGAATATGAAAAATAAAATATCAGTGATCAGTGCGTGAAGCAGAACTTAATCAAATTGAGTAAATGAGCCAGATTTAAAGTTATCACATTTTTTTTTAGGTTAAATGTTACACATTACAACCCTAACACCAAAAAAGTTTGGACGCATTTATACTTGAGAAACAAATCAAATGTTTATTAGTTTGAACATTGAATACTTTGTATTTTTGTGCAGTTTTTCATAAAATATAGAAAAGATTAACACATTCAGTTTTATTTATGTTATCGAAATAAATTTGAATCAGAGCTGAATGTTTCAACAGATGAACTTTATTATTTTTAAAGAGTTTCTGGTTATATTAGCATTTTATTCAAAGAATACATTTTAAAATTTTAACATGTAACAATTCACTGTAGTGTATAATGTGATAAGATAGTATATAATAATAACATGAAAAAATCTTATATAACATTAAATACATAATGTTTAAGATAATTTATTGTTAACATTAATGCTCCTATACACTGTGTGTATGTGTGTTTGTGTGTGAGTGTGAGTGAGAGTGAGAGAGTGAGAGATTTGCTGACGCTTGTGTTCTCCTGTGTGTGTTTCTGTCCGACAGAAAGTGCGCTTGGCTCGCATCCGCATGGCGAAGAAAGGAACAGCCAACGCCTTCCTCCAGTACAAAGAAGACCGAGCAATCGGGGTGAGACACACACACACACACACACACAAACCAACACTGACAGTTGATAGTTTCTCACTATCGGGCAAGAAGGGTGGATTACAGTCCAGTTTACTCAGACAGTGATTGAGAGAGAGAGAGAGAAAATGGCAAAATAAAGAAAGAACAGATAGAGAGAGAGAGAGCAGAAAATACAGATTCAGACAGAGAGAGAGACAGGAATGAAAAGATTTTTAAGTGAACCAAAATGACATCACTGTAAGTCACATGAGAAAGCATCAAAATAAACAGGAAGAAGGTCCTGAAGATGCTCCTATTTGCAGGAATGATAAAACAAGTCCTTGTACTTAGTGTCTAGTCCAGGTCAGACTTAAGTTTAGTTGATTTTAGTAACCAGTATCCCAGAATGCATAGCGTTTGTTCAGATTGAAGATTAGTGAAGATTAAAAACGACGTCCACTTCTGTGTGATAAAACCCTTGACGTGCTGTGATTGCCTCATCATTGTAAGCTTTAGATAGTAATCATTCATTCATTCATTCATTCATTATCCACTTATCTGAATCTGGGTCCCCGGGGCTTGGAACCATCCCAGTTAACATTGGGCGAGAGGCGGGGTACACCCTGGACAGAACGCCAGTCTATCACAGGACTGACACATATAGACAGACAACCATTCACACGCTCACTCACACCTACGGACAATTTAGAGTCAAAAATGAAACCTAAGCTGCATGTTTTTGGACTGTGGGAGGAAGCCGGAGGACCCGGAGAGAACCCACGCACACACGGGGAGAACATGCAAACTACACACAGAAGGGCCGCAGGCCAGAGTCGAATTGGCGACCCTCTTGCTGTGATGCAAGAGCTTTAGATAATATAATATATTTATTTAAAAAAATTTACTTCTTTTTCCTTATTTGCACAACGTCCAGTCCCCCTGAAGTGTTTGTTTGTAGCTGTTTTTGTTCATCAAAAAAAAGTTAATTTCTCTTTGACGTGTTCATTTATTGGCTAGCACAAAGGTGTGGACAAAGCATTAAGTGTTTAATTTGACTCAACTACGCAAGCTAGTTAGCTGCAGCACCTTCAGAGCTGCCGTTCACTGAGCTCCCAGCAAAGTTAAGTCTACTAGCAGCGTAGAGTGAGGTGGAGGGACTGTTAAAGTTGGACCCTGCGCTGCAGCTGTTTGGCTAATCTTCTGTAAGCAGTGTAGCATTAAAACTTAGAGCTAGCTAGCCAAGTAGCCAGCCACAACATAAGTCACATAGATGTTACATAGAGACAAAAAGTACACTTTTTTTAAGACTTTTAACTTTTAACATACTTATTTTTCACATATAGATTCATCCCACTTTCTACTACAACAAAAAAAATAATAATAATAATTTAAATATCCTGGAATCCTCTGAACATCAGAAAATCAGAAAATCTGAGGGGCTTTCATCTCAGTTAGATCATGACCCTGAGGATGAAACATTTACTGGGTACAATGTTTTATCATTAAAATGGATTAAAGCTTCAGGTAGAGAGGGGAAGGATCACACACACACAGACACACACACACACACGCATTTTGTGGAGTCTTAATCCCTCTCCGCATTCAGCAAAAAGAGGGATGACTGGTGGATTTAAAGAGTGCATAATGAGGGTAATGAAAGAGGAGTGGAGAGATACTAAGAGGTTACAGAAGAAGAGAGGAGGAGGAAGACATGGAAAATAAGGCAAGAATGAGAAGGAGGAGCGGAAGAGGAGGAGGAGGAGAATCTTTTACACTGAGAGTTTGTTCTGAAACAACAACTGAAAGCAAAGAGAGGTTAGTTTGGCAGTGAAGAAAAGTCATTGAGACTGAGGTGATCTGATTAAGATAAGAGACTTTAATTATATTATGTTGAGCAGCTTTCAGTTCAATCTTCTGGGGGGTAAATTATGGTCGTTTTAGTAAAGTTCTTAGTTAAGTGTCGGTGGATTTGACTTTTTCACGAAGGAAAGTTCTTATGAAATATTTTTGATAAAACTTTTCTCCTTTAGTTCAACCTCTTACTAATAAAAATAGTGAAATACAGTTTGTGATGGGATCATGATAATGTAAATTGTTAGGTAGTAATTCTGCACTGAACTGGATAACTGCATGAGAAAATGTATGAAAAAGCTGAAGAAGATTCATATTTGATGATGATGATGATAGAATAAGCTTGTAATTCCTTTGCACAGCTACCTTCTTCATTTAAATATACATTTTTGTGTTGTTTTTATTTTGTGTTCAGGACCGGGACAGCGACAGCACGGCTCTGTGTGTGAAGAACAGATCAGCGTTCGAGCATCAACACAACCACCTGCTGCACTGTCTGGAGAAGACGACGGTGAGAAGCTTCATCATGTCACGTCATATATGGATGGATCTGAAGTTTAGATCTGATTTGACAGTTTTAGAGTAAAACACCTATAGGGTGTCTTTGTGCCTAAATAGAAACTCAGGGTCTTACTAAATTTAATTGAGTTCATTTCATGTTGAGACTAATCTTAAACACAGAGGTTGGTAAAACAATCACATCCAAAGTTTCATCTGTTATTTAGCTTTTAATTATATCATATGACCTTCATCAGCAGATTGTGGATTGAGAAAGATCTCTTTTTCTTTTTTCTTTTTTTTTTTAGCGTTTTTGGGCGTTTTTATGCTTTATTGGATAGTTGAAGTGCTGAGAGTGAAGGGGGAGACAGAGGGGAAGACATGCGGGAAAGGGCGCCGAGCCGGACTCGAACCCGCGCCGCCCGCTAACGAGGCAAAGATCTCTATTGGATGTTTATGACCTCTCCCTCTCTCCTCACAGAACCACGAGTTCACTAACGAGATCAACTACAGCGAGCTGTGTATGACAGAGTCGGTGGGCTACAGGACCAGCCGCAGCACCTCCCTGTCCAGCCAGCAGGGGGCGCAGAACAACTCCACCGGCTGCTGCCCGCGCCGCGCCCGGAGGAGAGCCGCCATGAGACTGGCCAACTCCACGGTGTCTGTCAGCCGGGGGAGCGTCCAGGAGCTGGACACCCTGCACATTAAAACCACCTCCATACCACCACAGAGGTGATTATGATACTGAACAGACATAAAGACACACAAATACATACGGCACAAAAGACACAAAGATAAACAACTACACATTGTGGTGTGTGTGTGTGTGTGTGTAAAAACACTGGCTCCAATTGGCCATCATGAAACATGGCTCTGCCTTAGCCAATCATAATCGCTTATCTCGTTCGTTGTTAACCTCCTCACTTGCTGTGTGTGGAGCCAGGGGTGCTTTCCGGTTACACAGTTTATTCAATCAATGCATAGTAACGCACCGCATTTAACGTTCAGTAGCCATAATGGCGTTATAACGTCAAAAACAGTAATTAGTTAGATTCTCCCGTTACTGAAAAAATAACAGCGTTATTCCAAACACTAGCCAAAACCATTAACATACCTTTCTTTTCATTTTGTGTCCCTTTCTTTACGAATATCCGCTTGTGATCTTTTATCTTTCATATTCATAGTTGTATGTTGTTTGTACTCTTTTATATGATCCTTGATTCAATTGCCTACTTTGGTTTCTGTTTCTGGCATGGAGGCTCATGGAGGAGGAGCCAGAGAAAATAGGCACTTAAGGCATTAAAATAGTCCCTATTCATGTCTGTATACTAATCAGTTAGAGTGCAGCGCCCTCTGTTGGCCAGATAGAGTCATGTATATCCAAGTGTGGAAACACACACAGACACCGCTGCCAAAAGCAATACTTCACTTGTTTCACCATCAGAATTGCATTTTGTTCTTTTAGATAAGACTAATACTGCTTCTGAAGACTTTGAACTTCTTACATAAATAAATATAAAACCATATGATGTTTTTTAGTTGATATTTATTTATTTCCATAAATAAGCAAAGTAAACTCACAAAATGTGCAGAACAAAACTTTTCTTCCACCTACTTTCTGTAAAGAGAAAAATAGAACTGTCCTGTATTCAGGGTTCAATCTTTGACCGAACTGAAACCTTCACGCAAGAGGCGGCGAGACGAATATAGGAGGGAGGGAGTGTGAGGAACAAAATGCATTAACAAATGACCATGCAGTCCTGCGCTGCGAATAGAAGTGAGACGTAACTAAAAGATATTTGGTGAGATTTTGTTTCAGTTTTTGTTGTGAAGAAACAAAGGATTCACTTTAAACTGTGTCTGATTAATTACATCAAATATTCTGTTACCTCCTGTTGCATCGTATGTGAAGTAAACACTGAGGTGCTGACCTTATTTCAGCTAATTAGCTTTAGCTAAATCTGCTGCCTCGGACATTTTTGTGTCCGTTTTGACGGACAAAAGCATACAGTTAGTTTAGGTAACAGACAGACACACCTTCTGTCTGTTTTCTCTTCTTTTTCTGATGGATGGAGTGCATCCGGACGTTGGCTTTATCAAGTGTTAGCTTCAAAATAACGTTAGCTTATCAGGGCCCCAACTGCATTACATCGATCTATCACATAACAGAGAGAAAACAAACGTTAGGTAACTAAGTACATTTACTGAAGTTCTATACTTAAGTATTTTATTGGAGTATTGTCATTTTATATAAGTTTATCCTTTTACGATTTTAGTTTTACTGTAATTTTGCAGTGTTTGATGCCTCGGACAGAAATCTGGACTCATCTGGGTTCACTTTTTTTTTGGAATTCTCATTTTCATTAAAAAATAAAACAAATCTTTGTGTGTTTTGTGCGTTTTGTGTCTCTCCACAGTCGTTCCAGTCTCAACGCCCAGATGGGCGACCTGAAGCTGAACTGCGGCGACCAAGACTTTACCGCCGCCATCATCAGCATCCCAACACCACCTGCCAACACACCCGACGAGAGCCTTCCACCATCGCCCATCCCCA
>CAFUXE010000497.1:403960-415435 GCA_903364295.1 Serranus cabrilla
TGCTTGTCTATTGACCTTATATATGACCTTAGAGCAGCTGTCAGCTGTAGCTATAAATGACGCATGAGAGCGCTGAGACTTGACGATTTGCTTGAGACACAGTCATTTACTACTCTGCCTGTAGAACAAGCTGTGATACATTAAGAATGTTTGATATATCATCCACCTCCAGCTCAGTGTGTTCAATATATTGGTAATTTAATGAAAAAACTGCAAGAAAGTTTTATTGCTCTCCTGCACAAGTCAACTGGGTGTTTTTAAAGGGATAGTTCACCTCAAATAAAAAAGACAATACAGAATGAGTTGAATGTCATATTGTTCCCACTGAGTAAAGTCACAAGTATTTATTTATTTATTTTTTGTCTTTTTCCAAAGGTTTCACTCTGGCTACCCACCTGAGCGTGGCGGTGAGTGCTGGGATGCTACATAGGAAGGTAAAGGAGATGATGATGAAGAGGAAGGAGAGGAAGGCTGGCATGTGGTGGCAGGAGCTTACACACTTCCCTGTTAACGCAAATCCCTCCTCGCCCCAGGACACATTACCCACCACACACCTACATCCAGAGTACACCTATGGACACATATTGTAACACATTAACATACTGAACCAGTTATTGTAATGGGATTACTGCTCCATACAATGAAAAAAAACAACTCATCATACTCAAAATACAATTTTCCATTGGATCCAATATGCTGTGCATCTCAGACCTATAGGCATCTTAAAGAATTTGGTTGAAATAATATCCATTATGCAGCAAGGTTCCCCAAGATCTCATCAAATTATTCTTAAAGAGAAATTTGTGGCAGCCTCCAGGTCAGAAGCCAAGGAAAAAAGGCCTTCACCTAAATTCTTTCAAAAGACCAGCAGGCAGCAAGTCCACTCAAAAAAAGTCCAATCGATAAGAGACTACGAGAAAACAACCCACCTTCTCTGATTTATTATCTCAGTAAACACATTACTCATGGGTTTATGGTCTCAATCAGACGTTTTGTACTCCCATTTACAGTCAAATAGAGGTTACAGCAGTTTTAGGACATGGCTACCTCATGATTGACGTAGCTACCAGGCTGACCTGTCAATAGTGGTGTTTACATCCACAAATTAATGAATTATCTGCCATTTTCATATCCAAATCTGAGTTTCAGACTGACTGAAAAGTTGATCAATCTGTGTCAGTGTGAACAGATGTTATAAGATCTTTTGGTCAAACAGTGACATTGGCTAGTGTGTCCAATATGTTAAAGAATATAAATATGTAGCAATTGCTTTCAGATGCTTTAATCTGCTTACAGATCACTGAGGTTGTGTCAAATCATGTCTGCAAGTGAACATCGTTAAATACATTTAAGTATTTCAGTTTACCAAAACAGAAAAAAGATGAGAGTTGGAATGAAATACACCCTGAAATTAAAGTAAAAGGAAGGATGTCCCAAACTGATCGACAAGCTAAGAGAAATCCTAATTTGATTTGATTAAATGAAATGATAACAGGACAAACAAATATACTATATACTATAATATACTAAAAAGAGTCAAAAATTTTCGCAATACGGCTCTTTTATTAAGATTTGAATGTTACTTTGCAATGTGTATTCATTCTCCTGGGTTTCCTGTTAATGATAACAATAATAATAATAATAACTTAATAATTTATTTAGCGCCTTTCAAGAAACCCAAAGACACAATGACATCTCTAGCTTTTATTCTACTTAACTAGTCGTTGCTTCGCAGCGAGTACACGTGGTCCTGGGTTTTATTCATTTCCTGTTTCTCATTCTTTTATTCTACTAAAATCTTAAACGATTAGATCTACTTGCTTTGTGGGGGTTTTATTTTGAAAAACAGCCTTGTTCTAAGTTTCCTGTCAAGCTGCAGTGACCTCTCAGGCTTTTATTCTACTAACCCTCTTCCTATAGGGCTCATGCTTTTGATTTACGCCCCCAAACTGTCACAGGTCCGAGTTTCCCTTCAGTCAGTCATGTGGCAGTAGCGGTGTGTGTACTGTACCTGTTTGCCTGAGAGTTCGGTATGGTTGATGGAGCTGCAGCCAGCGTGGCAGGGGGAGTAATACATCACACCGTCTGCCCCACACACCGGGTTGTACAGCTCTCTGACACAACTACAGCCTGCATTACAGCCCACCATCAGGTTCTCCTCCAAAGAAGAGCTGCCAAGACAACAAAGTAGAGGGATGCAAAAACATAGAGAAGAGAGGTCGGGAAAAAGGAAAAGACAGTCAGTCAATTCACAGCAAATGTCGGGTGTTTCCATATTGACCAGCTAAAGTGAACTTTTTCTCTGTGGGCACTTCAGCTCTTCTCATCAAGTTCTATTGAACTGCAAAGGAATTACCTGTTGAGAGCTCTTTGATTCATAGGCCAATTACATTGTTTAACATAAACACAAACTGGGACCAACAGTGTGTACAACAATCCTGTAAAACTTGTGTGAAGTGTAGGCTGTTAACACGGAGCAGAGGGTAGCAGACTGGAGAGGCTGGAAGTAGTAGTTGTAAAAATGAAAAAACAGTTATTGTTATTAACACTTTTGGGCACTGTTGCTGATGCTTCTTGTGAAATCAATGAAAGAAATTCAAGCATTGTTTTTTTGTTTTTCCCTTTTTGATTTATGGCTATATTACTGCATTTTAATGCCATTATACTGCCATGGTTCTGCCATTTCTAAAGTGGTGCAGCAAAAAAAGAAGGTCTAGCAAAGTAAGCTATCACAACATTTTTAAGGGCTTTGGGTTTAACAGTAACATTACTTTCAGGAAGGCAGGAGCCACCACAGGAATTACTGGTACCCACATGTCGGCAACCCGCGGCTCTAGAGCCGCATGCGGCTCTTTAGCGCCCCCCAGCGGCTCCCTGGAGCCTCTTCAAAAATGTTTGAAAATGGATGGGGGGACAATTTTTTATGTTTTAATATGGTTTCTGTAAGAGGACAAACATTCTTAACGTTTTATAATGCTGTAAAAATGTACACAATAAATATTAAATTTCAACATTTCTGTCAACGAAGACTTGCGTCATAGCCTGCGACACACGTTTTCAGCGCGGCGCCGTCACCGTGCCAGGCAGGTGGCTGTTGTAAACAAACCGGCGGATGTGTCAAGGACCATAGATCCCAAAGAGAAAAAGAGACTACCCAGTTGGAAGTGAGAGAAAAAGTGCGATTGCAGTACTTCTGGAGAAATTAGAGGAGCGCAAAGGTAGATTTAAGAAGTGGATTGCATCTCCAAGCTCCACTACTGCTGCAAGTTTTGTTGCAACCCGAGAGATAATAAAGCGTGGAAAACCGGTCACGGATGGTGAATACATGAAGGATTCATTCATCAAAATATCAGAGCACCTATTTTCAGACTTCAAAAACAAAACCGAGATAATCCAGAAAATTAAAGACATGCATTTCTCCGCAAAGACGGTAAAGAAAGGACCATTACAGTGGCAGACGACATCACCAATCGGCAAATCAAGGACATGAATTCAGCTCCAGCGTACTCAATTGCCTGTGATGAGTCGTGTGACGTGATCGATATCGGACAGATGGCGCTGTTATGCAGGTATGTGAACTCTGATGGGCCGCAAGAAGAAATGGTCGAATGAATATCTCTGAAAGGCCAAACGTGGGGGGACAACAAAACATAATACATTAATATTGTAATGGAAGTTATCCTTAAAGTACCAAATATCGTACAGCAGAGTAGTCACGTGGTGAGCCATTATCTCCAGGATGCGCTGCAGGGAAAATAAACATTTAATAATAAATTCTCATTATGTATTTAGTCATTTTGATAGTAGGCTAATATAGTTAATATACACTTACAGCCTGTGTTGCCTTCATATAAGGCTTATATAATGCTTTTAAATTTTTGCGACTCCAGACAGATTTGTTTTTTTTTGTTTTTTGGTCCAATATGGCTCTTTGAACATTTTGGGTTGCCGACCCCTGCCCCAGACAATAGTTAAAGGAATATTACTGCATCTTTTCCAAAACAAAAGTCAAATGAACAATATGTGACTCAAACTATTACATATTTTAGTCAAAAAACTATCTAAATCAACTTTGGGCGCCAACATTAAGAAAACTTCCCACCTGTTTCGTAGACGCAGTTTGCTCGGCTTGTCATACAGATCTTTGTACTGGTGTTTCTCCATCAGATCGTACTGGTATGATGCTGTGACACCAGCCATGGGCACGTTGGGGCAGTGGATGAGAAAAATGAAGATGGCGAGCAGACTGACCATCGCACACATCATGCAGAAACGGATGATGCCTCGACAGCGCAAGTTCAATCTCTTCACGATGTAGCCACCCAGGAAGGTGCCACCACCACCTGCTGGTACGACCATGTATCCTGGGTTGGGGAGGAGAACAGCATTAATACCAGACTGTATAGAATAAAGGGATTTAGCCATTTTTTTAGAGCCAGAAGTGACAGTATTTATACTAGAGAGGGTGGAGCTGATAGGTCAGACTGCCTGGTGCAGCAGGTACCATTAACATAGCAAATGCTAAATTTCCAGCTAATTTGTTTTGTAAGACGCACCTGCAATTCACTCATGGTTATTTTGGCTCAGACAACAGCTGACTCCTTAGAGTATCTTTTAGTTCAAAATAATTAATTTCATATTTCTCTTTTATTTCTATTTGTACATATCTTTATTTACTTAAGACTCTATTTTGAGAGATATTTTTTGGCCATTTTACGGCTTTATTGGTAGTGATGATACAGAATGAAAAGGGGAGACAGAGGGGAGGACATGTGGGTAAAGGGTCTTTCTGTTAACGTACAGTTGCCCTCTGCTGGCCATGAGAATGACTGCAGGTTGGAGCCACTTACAGTGTGGACGTGTCTCTGCTTGCTCCTGCTGCTTGTTGCTTTACTTGCTTTTAAATCATTTAAAATCATTTTTAAATCTTCTACTTTTTTCAAAAGTCTTGGATAGGATTTTATTCATTCTTTTTCTTTTAAGCGAACCAAGACTTTCGAATCACTTTTTGCTTTTTAAAACGTATCTGACGAGTCTGCGGCTACAATCCTCCCAACATGCCTGAAGGAGAAATCCAAACAAAGTCTCCCTGTGAAAGCTGTCGGATATATCGACAAGAAATGTACGTACAACGAGAAATGATTTTTGCCTTAGAAACCGAAAAAAGGACTTCATGAAACTGTGCTCGCGCTGTTGTGGTTGTCATGATATCTTGAGTGTTTGACATCCTGGTAGTGTTCTATTCGCTCGTCCCCGTGGCGAGAGCACGGGCAACTACTCGTTCCGCGGAGGCTCCCACTGTGATCACCACTACAGAGTTAAAAATAAAACAATCCCCTATTCTGAAGTAGCAGTGCTACTGAGTGAATGTTGCGGAATGCAGCTCCGCGTTTAGCTCCACATTCGGTCATTCTGTTTACTTCTCCGGCAATTTACAAACGGAAATGGAGCAGGAAAAGGTCTACTCATATTTGCTGTTGTCACGCACATTTCCGCCATGTTTGATCGAGTAAAAATGCTCACAGCTGATCACCGTAATCAACCATAAATTTATCGCGATCACTAATCTCGAGCATATAATCGCCCAGCCCTACACTGAATCGAAGCAAAGTCAAAATGTTGGACATGTAACAGCACCTGGAATAACGTTAACAAACTGATTTTTAGTACTGTCAGAGAAAAATGTGACTGAGTATGAGAAACTGAGCAAAAACTACCCAATCGCTGGAAACCATAGAGTCAAAGCAAAGCAGCAGATGGACAGAAAATCTGTGCCAAATGCCAAGGTCAAAGATAAACTTGTTCTCATATCTAATATAAACATAAACAGAATAGTTACTAGCAGCTATCCAAGTGCCTCTGTCTCTGACATCACCAAACTTCTTCCTGATCAGCTGGCACAGCATGAAGGGGTGAAGCAGCTGATTGTGCATGTGGGTGCAGTGGATATCAGAAAGGGACAGTCTAAGATCCTAAAAAAAGACTTTCAAAAGCTATTTGAAAGTCTGGACAAAGTAGCCATACCCACCTTCATCAGTGGACCCCTCCCAAACCCTGATGGGAGGATTAACAAGTTCAGCCGACTGCTTCAGCTGAACACATGGCTGTCCAAGGCCTGTGGGTCCAGAGGACTGGATTTCATTGAGAATTTCAATGTTTTCTGGCAAAGAGAGGATCTGTTCACAGGAAAAGGCCCACACCTGAACAGAGGTGGAGTGAGACGACTGACGGACAACCTCCTCCACGCTCTGATGCATCAGTACAGGCCTGATGCATCAGTACAGGCCTGATCCTGTGCTGCCACCGGGAGAAAAGAGGAGCCAGAGAAAGGCTCCTGTCTCTCCACCCAGGGACCAAACAAGGGATTTGGCCCAAGCGACCACTGCGCCACCTGCTGTATCCCGAGCAAAGGATTCAGATACAGCAGCTCCTGCTCTATCGGCTCCTCCATCACCATCACCCCCGCCAGTGACCTGGGTTCCACCGGCTGCATCTACAACCTCCAGAGATACATCACTGTCCTTCTCATCTCCACTGTCCCTCATGAAGTTCCCTGGTCACCTGGAAAGCTTGGTGAAATCAGGAATTAGAATGGTTCCCCTAACTCCGGACATGGCTAGATCCAGGATTTGATCCTCAAAGCAGAACCCCCCATTTTTGCATTGGATTATGGATCAATGCAGAAAATGAGCTCTGTGGGAAAACACGTTTCTGATGCTAATGTGTTTTGTTTTGTTAAGCAGGATAATATTAACAAATTGACACCACTTTTATTATGCTAAGCCGACAAAAGTGAAAAGCTAATATTATGCTATCACGAACTACACCAGGGTCCCATGACTTGACAACACTACCGCTATGCTTAAGACCGTCTCCAACAAGCTAACCAGCGATTTTGAGAAGCTAGCGAATCCGTATCCTAATAAATTGTTTGTTAACATAATTCCAGAACAATCTACAAGAGTTTGCAAGAGCACTGAAAAATACGACAAGAGGCTGTAGGGAAGACTAGTGAGAGAGTTGCTGTGCATCTCTGGCATGACGACGTTTTAATGTCCCAGATAACCACTATAGTCTCATTAAGCCTCTTGCTAGCAACCGCCTTTTGAAGGACATGTAAAAACTCTAAATTTCACAAGTGGAGGTACTTGCTAACGTATCTTATGTCATTCAACAAAAGCGAACATCTCTTCAGCTTGTGTTTACCACCGACCTTATTTCAGGCATTTAACCAAAATACCATTCAGATCCTCACCGAGTTTGAGGAAGCTAAAATGCTAACTTACTTCCTGGTTTTAGGACTCATTCCTGTGGCGTCCTATTGTGGACACTGCATTCCTGCAGCTTCAGATTTGAGGCAGAATCTTCACTTATTAATTGAAGATAATTCTCATGAAATATTCTCATGACTTTTCCGTTTAGAAATATATTGTTTATTGATAGTAAAACACTAAGAAATTAAGCATTTTTTAGTGTCCATCTTTCAAAATCAAGTTATGTATGGCTACATACTGTCAGTAGATTCAGTGAAAGCACTACATGTTACAAAGTGCAAAAAAAACTTTGTGACTAAAAGAAAAGGCTCTTATTTGCTCCTGTTATCCCTATTGTTTACTTTCTAAAAAATGTTGAAAAGCATTTTGGGAATGCAGATGTCAAACTCTACTACGTGACATATTGTTACTTCTAATGTAGATAGATGATAAGTGATCAAATATTAAAGAGAAGGGCTTCCTTTTTGCTCGGAGACAAAAGGTCAATGGATATAAAGCGTTTATGTATTATAGATATTTAATGCTGCCAGCATCTCCATTGGAACAGTTTATAGTCAATACAGTGTTGAGTTGAAATGACTTTGAAATGCATTGGATCATAGGCTTTATAATTTAAAACTCTTATTGGTTACTCACCAAACCATGTAGCAGCCTCTGATGCACTGAGACTGAACTGTGACTCCAAGAATTTTGGACCGAAGGTGGACATGCCAGCAATGAGGGTTGCTTCTGTTGCCCCAGCCAAGCACAGGAACAGGAAGGGGGGGTTCTTTAAGAGGAGCAGCACAGACCTGGAGAGACAGAGAGGAAGATAGTCAGCTGAATAAATGTAAGCTTCCTTTTTAATTAAACCAGGCCCGTTCTAATCTCAACAGCCTGGAGACGTTCCTAATACAGATAAACACTGCACTCTATCCAAAGATATATAATCATGTTACGTAATATGCCGTGATTATCACCTTACTCCGTCTCTGTAATCCTCTGTGCTACATTGGTGACATCACGCTGTGGTTGCTGGGATTATAGTAAAAACGGTTATGAACTGAAAAGAGGCAGGGCTGTAGTCATAACACGCATCTAAATACAGCTTGTCTGAGAATGTGTCATTTGTTTCCTTTCTATTTAGACCAGGGGTGTCAAACTGATCTAGTAAAGGGCCGAGTGGCTGCAGGTTTCTGTTCCAACCAAGAAGAAGCACACCTGAATCCAATCAATCAATCACCTGAACTGTCTTAACTCAGTTGATTAGTTATCAGGATCACCTGTGCTCTTGCCATTTTGTGAAAACATAATAAAGCATAATATGTCCAGAGTATAACAGGGACATTTTTAGCATTTGCAAGCATTTTACAGAATGATTTTTCTTTTTTTTTTTTTTTACAAAAATCAACATTTGGACATCCTATAAAGGTGTTTTTCTTTTGACATTTTTAAATATAATATAGTATGCCATTTTTTTCCAGTTTTGGACCTGCTATAATATAGTGTTTCTTGTTTCATATTTTTGGATATACTATATTATTACCCAGGTCCAACAGCATTTTTAGGCATTTTTGGGTGAACTACACTATGACCAATTTTGGACATATAATTTTGTTTTTTTTGGTCATCTAGAACAGGGGTTTCAAACTGATCCAGGAAAGGGCAGAGTGGCAGAAACACACCTGAATCCAATCATTCAATCAGCTGAACTGTCTTCACTCAGTTGATTAGTTATCAGTATCACCTGTGCTCCTGCTTGGTTGGAACAGAAACCTGCAGCCACTCGGCCCTTTACTGGATCAGTTTGACACCCCTGATTTAGACCTTGTGACGGAAGGCTTGTTGTTACCAAGTGATCAGAAAAAAATTGTCATTAATTCATATTAAAAATGTTTCCAGTTTGTAAACAGCTGGAGATTTGTGTAACAGTGGGGGTAGAACACAAAACGCCTCAATGTCATGGAAGCTAATATGTGGACTTTTTCAGCATTTAGAAAGAGAGCAACTTGATGGGACCTGGTTGATACTAATTGGTATCAATTAGTATCAAGTGTTTTTTTGTTATTTTTGGTGACAGTTTAATTTGGTAAATAAAGTGCGAGAACTTATTGTTACAATGCAACTCTTCCTTCCTACTTTCTGGCTGCTCCGACTACCGCTAGTGTACCAGTACCAGTATTAATAAACACACAACAAAATCCAAGTGACAGCTAACTTGACCGGGTTTTAGCAAACAATGGCTCACTTGACCTGGATCTGGAGGTGTGCAGGCAAGATTGTAGCCAACCCCTCCCACCCTGGTTAAAGACTTCTGGAGTCACTCCCCTCTTGCAGGGAGGCTGCAGTCCATCAGGACCAGAACCTCCTGCCATAAGAACAGTTTCTTCATCTCTGCAACACGACCTGAGACCCCCACTGACTCTCCCCCTCCACCCTCTATACTTTACATTAACAAAATGCACAGCCACCTGACCTTATCTTGCACATTGCTAATGTAAATACTGTGAACTTGCTCATTCCTGTTTGCACTGCTCCTTCCCTCATTTAAAAAAACTGTTTGTACATTGCTTCTACTGTTTAAATCTGTATATATTTTTAAATATAACTTTCCATTCTTCATATTTTCTATTTAAGCTGCTGTTTTTTTAGTTTTTTTTTTACCTTAATGTACATCTATATTGTAGTACTCTGATTGTTCTTATGGACCAATACACAGCAAGTTCCTTGCTGTTCTAAAAATCTTCTCGGCAATAAAAATGATTCTGATTCTGAAGTGTTTTATAGGGCTGCTGTTGTGCTGCACTGCTCTGTCTTGTCTGTCCATGTGCTGTCACTGTCCTCTTTTCACGCTGCAATGTTATCAGTGATTGATTGCGTGAGAGAGGGTAGCCCTGAAAGTACGTGTCCCAGACTATCAAAGGGGGCACATGCACATGGTAGCCTGGGGACAAACATTTTACAGCTAAGCAGTACATTAGATTATATTTCTGAATCTTTTCTAAATGTTGATTCATATGTGATCAGTTCAGACCGCAGTTGACGAGTATTGACATGACTGAAAACTTCGTTTGAGGCTCGGCTCTTTGTCCCTGTCTTTTCTTTAGGCTCTATGGATTCTTGCAAATGTAGCTATCAGGACAGATTATTAACATAAGCATACTACAGACACTGCCAGGCTGCCAGGAAAGCTTCAATTCAATGTAATGCTATTCTATTCCATTCTAATCTATTCTAAATACTACTATTTTATTTTTATTTTTTGGAGAGCTTGGTGAAATAAACGGGTGCAGAGGCTGAGCTGACCTCCTTGCTGTATGACTGGTGAGTATATGAACTGACTTGTGATGTCTTTGTTTACTACACCTTAAGTATTCGAGTAGTTTTGTGCACAGCTGTTATATTCATGACAATTGTATAAGTTAGCAGTATTAACAGGTTACAGAGTTTACATTTCTGTAGACAGAGTCCCAGCCATATAGTCTGGTAGACATTTTTAAAGACAATATTGTGTAAAAATGTTTGTTTTGTTTAGTAATTAGCAAAGTAATAAGTGGCTAATGTTCAGTGACAGGGTCACTATTGTGAAAATAATCCCTTCAGGATTAATGTTAGCATCCCAGACTGACAAAATGGGCATTTCTTGTCACCAGTTTCTGATAAAACTATCCACCTCCTTTTAGTTATCTAATCATGCCCTCTTACCTGACGCGCAGGTTTCCTTCTTGGGATAATGAACACTTTCCATGTGTTACTACAAGTCCTCATGTTGCTGCTAACAACCCATACCTCCCCACACACGTCATCATATTGTGCCTGTGATGTTATTCGTACTGTATCTGAAAGCCTCTACTGTCGTCTTTTTTTCACTCTACCTTGGCATGTCTTTGACTGATTTGCCAAACTGAGGGTCTGAGGCTGTGGTGTGGCTTCCATCCTTTAGCTGGTGGGCCTCAGACACCCGCATGGCCATGTACGCCTGAGAACCTGCAGGAAGCAACAGATGAAGAGTAAGTGAGACTTCCCATACCCCTGTCTATCTCTCTTTAAAAAAAAATTGTATCTAGATGCTCCTCAGCGGCCACACGGTGGTGTAGTGGTTAGCACTCTTGCCTCAAAGCAAGAGGGTTGCGGGTTTGATCCCCGCCCGTGGCCCTTCTTTGCTGAGTTTGCATGTTCTCCCCGTGTGTGTGTGGGTTCTCTCCGGGTTCTCCGGCTTCCT
>CAFUXE010000497.1:424309-453788 GCA_903364295.1 Serranus cabrilla
CCCCCCCCTTGCGAGTGCAGCTTATGGTCAGGTAGGGAGTGCTGCAGACAGCGTGGTCAGACAGCGAGTGTTGTAACCAGAGATAGCGTCTATGAATCACTTGTTCCTGGTATCATTGCGGACATTTCCTGAAAATTTCATCCAAATCCATCCTTAAATTCTCCAGTTATGTTGCTAACTAACAGACAGAAAACATAACCTCCTTGGCTTTTAATGCTTGCATGAATAGATAACGCACATAAATCTGAATGGATGACCGAGTAACACAGTTAAGATAACACATCACCAAGTAAAAAATGAGACTTGCAATACCTGTATTCAAAGAAAAATTGGTTCTTGATAAGTGCTCTAAACCACTTTGAGTGCTCTGAAGAACCTTTTTATTCTAAAGTACCTTTAATGTTCTTTGGGGAACTGAATGCAGTTTTTGTTTTTTTAAATAGCACCTTGCTGCATTTTTCATTTTCTTTTAAAAAATCTTTTATTTTCCTGTAAAAGGTTCTTTGGAACACTGACTGCACAAAGGGGTTCTTTAAGTCAACTTATGCAGCAAAGTGACATGTTTTATTTTTTTTATTAAGGTAACCAACAGAGGGGGAAATTAAAAAACATAAAATTGTGTGACAGTGTACTCAAAAATAAGCATGGCTATACAAAGAACCAATGATTAAAGGTTCCTGATGTAATCAACAAAAACCCCTGAAGAAATTATGTCCAAGAACCTGTATTGGTTTTGTGAAGCACCCAATTGAGATTAATACAGTACAGTGGTTCCTCGTGGTACCATAGGAGAATCATTTTGGGTTCTGCAAGGAACCATTTTATCTAAAGGAGAACTTTCTAAAGTTCCACAAAGAACTTTTTGCCTCCTCTTGCTGAACCTGAAGGTTCATAGGTTACACCCCATTTGGTTGTAACTTAAACACACACTGGTATTGAACCGTGAGCTGCACTTTCTGCTCCAGCAAGCATAAATACAGCTCACAGCTTTCATGATCAAAAACATAAAAAAAACAATGTGCAGATCCAGCTGTTGTATAACATAACATTTCACTTGTATAATTAGTAAAGAATGAAACATAATGTCAACATTTCTACTCCAAAACACACTGTAATAATACAGTAAGACCACGTTATTAACTCACAGGGTGGCTATTCCCAATCACTTGTCTACCTTAACCTCCTAAACTCCTCGAGGACGCTGGTGTCCTCAGCTGACCTGCCAGTTGCTATGCAGAACATATGCGCTCTGCATCCAAATGCAGAATAGTTGCATGGGTTTTCTAAGGCAGTGATTCTCAACTGGTGGGTCGGGACCCAAAAGTGGGTCGCGGACCCCTTTTCAGTGGGTCGTGGGCCTTTGCCTGGGCAAAAAAAATTCTGTGGTTTTATTTTGAAGGGGAATTTTATTACTTCTCACTAGTTTGGACTATTACTAGCTGTTGAGTCTGTTAAAATAAGGTATGTTGTGTTATCTAAGATGCATTTTTGTTTTTTAATTAAAATGCAGCTTATTTAGTGTAAAAGGGAATATTTTCCATCATTAAACTTTTGTTGTGTTATTCTGTACTATCTCAGGTTCAATCTGCACTATCTTTTCATTAAATACATTTTTAGAAGTTGAACATTTTCCTCGATTTGGGTCGCGGCTTGTCGTTACGGGGTGATGGTGGGTCCCAAAGCCAGACCAGCTGAGAACCACTGTTCTAAGGTGTTCCTTCAGGTTTTGGTTTCTTGATGTGGTATTTTGGTATTACACATGATTGCGCATGGGAATGAACTTCAATACATCCTTCCTAATGTTGTCAGCCCTTATAAACCTGAACTTTCAAGATTTAAATAGGCACATAACCAAAACGAATAATTTACCACCAGTAATCTTATCATTCAGTAAATGTTTGCCTCACATAACCTGACCTTTCTGAACATTACACACATGACCGCGAATGATTAGCCTGTAACAAACAACAAGTACAAAAAAGGAACTTCTGTGGATTTATTGTCTGAACTTCCTTCACTGACTTGTTTCCTCATCAAAATAATACTTAATAAAGTAATCATGTATATACACACATCATAGTAAAAAAACAACAACAGCAAAACATGTGATGCAATTTGTTACCTACAATACAGCTATACAGAAATATTTCCTTTTCAGAAAAAAAAGGAATAATTTAAAGTCTAATACTTTGGAAAACTTTTAAAACTGAAAATTAGTAAATAATTAATACATTCATGAAATTACACATAAAAACTGATGTTGTTATGACACATATTAGACAGTCAATAATCATCAATACTGTAACTCCAAAATATGATTTAAACTTAATAACAACAATTTCTATCAGGTTGCACCAGCCTTTGTGCATACATAATATTTAAAACCCGACTTCACTAATAAGAACTACTTTTGTAGCTACAAAAATAAAATGTTATCAGCATCAGATTTAACAAAAGATTTAACTTTAAAGTTTAAAGTATATGACATAAAATCAAATTATAAATATGCTGTATTTAGCCTCCTACCTTCATCCCAGCTCCTTATAATCAGCAGGTCTGATGAGATTTAAATGCAGGTTCGACAGAGATGGAATGAAAGAGGCAGGGTAAGTGTCAGAGAGTGGGTATCCATGCTAGGACCTAAGCTCATCCCTCAAAACCTCTTATAGTCCAGCGCTGAGGCAGCACATTAGTACATCCACACGCCCCCATCCAGCAGGCGGTCTGTATCCACTTCTTATTCTACGTCCATGTGTACATATGGTCTGAGTTCTCTAGTTTGCCCTCTAGTGGATTCCTCCAGCAACACATGCAGCAATCATCACACAGCTGAATGTCTATTTGAGTGTGTGGTTAAAAACCAAGTATATCTCCATTTTTACATCAGCTGATAATTATTCCTTAAACGTGTTTTCATGAGATACCTTCTCACTACCAAGACTCTTTTTTTCAACTAAAAACTGCAACTTTTAGAACTAAAACTAAAAAAGATTCAGTAAAAAGGTTGGTGTCAAGCTACCCCAGCTCGTTATTCTGCATAATCATCACTGAGCACAAATACTAGACAAGCAAAGCTGTTTGCTGAACAACAGGAAATGAATAGGTCTATCCAAGCATGCTGCTGTGAGCTGTTGTCTATTCAGCTGATCGCTCATGGTAAGTATGAATAACAAGGTTCAGGAGAAAAGCCAGAGTATGGAATCCAATCAGAAAGAACCTCTGTCTCATACATACAAAGCGTCTTATTGCTAGACATTGGAAAAGTGTTCATTGTCCATCGTTGAGCCTATGGTTTGCCGAACTCTCCTCCTGCACAGCTGTTGAAAGGCTTACATACACAATCAAGACAAAGAGTCGTATCTTTCACAAGATATGGGAGTCATTCCTCAATTTTTTGGAATCAAGACCTGACATCCCATCAAATTAAGCTGTAACACTAAAGTGAAACCATACCCCCCTTTTCTTTTCTTTTCTTTTTTGTTTTGTTTTGTTTTGTTTCTCAATGTAGTAATATCTTGTTTGTTGTTTCTTTTTTTTATATATGTAGATTATACATTTATGCACATGGATATAGACAGATAATTTACTGTCATAATTGATAGTATAATTTGCCAACTATTACTGTTTTGTTATTTTTCATCAATGATGTCTGAGAATTCATAAGTGGCTGGGAGGAAGGAGGGAGGGGTATGTTGTTCAAGGGAGACCCACAATGCTAACAATTTATGCTGGAGATGTAATGTGTTAAAAAAAAAAAAATGTTATTATGTTTAATTGACAGCTTGATGGATGGCCAACTGAAGTTAGGCCGTGTTTGGCGTCCTCCGTGGTCTGAGGTGCAGGTTGAGGTGAGTATAAAGTAAGAGGACTTTGTGAGGAAAGAAACGGTGAGCATAATGACAGGCTGGGGAGGGGGGAGCGGGGAGGGAGCGGATCATCATCAGGTGATGATGAGATGACCAGAGCTGGGAGTGTCTGAAAGTTGAATCGGGGCACTTTGTTAACAATGCACTATAGTGAGGTAACACCCTCCTGTTCCACTGTTTGTTTTTCTGTCCCTGACTGCTTCCGAAAACCAGAAATTGAAAAAGTTCTCACTGGGGTTTTCCCCCCCTATTTCTTTCCTATCTAATTTTTCTATCTAGCCCTTTTCATTTCTGTTTTCAAAGTGAGATCAGAGCAAGGAGATGTAATATTAATAGGCAATGTGCTCTGCGCTACCTACCGGGTCCTTTATCTTCACAGCACAAACTTATTTGCTTTGGACGGTTGAGTCTTTCTTCCTCTGTGGTAAACAAAGGCTTTTGAAGTATCAAGGGGACGGGTCTCATGTGGTTATTACACATCTGAGAAACAACAGGCTTGGACCAAGTCTCTAACTGTCAATCATAGTTAAAGACACGGGTGCTGCTATTTTATGTCACTACAATGAGGTTGAATCTGTTTTTACTGAGAATAAAAGAATATTTACTGCAGAAAACCCCTTTGGTAGAACTGTAGTAAAGGAGAAATTGTGAGACTGGAGTGGAGCTGTGAGGCAACTGTGAGAACAAGTCACCCTGTTTGAACCGAGAACTGGTGCAATTCCAAGAACCAGTTCTTTGAACCTTAAATTAGAAAAGCACACAACACTAAATGAAACCTCAGCAGCATTGTGTATCTGGCCTTGTTGACCCTGTGCATGTTGTGAGGTTACATACATTTGACCATTATTTGTAGACAATCACAGCCTTGACAACAGTCCGGAAAATCTTATTCATTCTCATTCCTAAAAAAGTGAAGTAATTCAGTTTCATTTTGAGTTTGATTACTGGAAGAAATGTCATAATCGTTACCAGCTGTGTGGGAGACTGGTAATATAACAAATTTTCCAACTAATTCCAACCTCACCCTCACAACACATATATCAGGTCTGTTTGGCAGCCTCCCCCGCCTTCTGATACAAGTCATCACCAGGTGGTGATCAGTTAACATCTCTGCTCCTCTCTTCACCCAAATGTCCAAGTCATGCATGTGAAGATCTAATGATACGACCACAAAGTCAAGCAATGATCTTTGGCACAAGGTCGTCTGAATCACCCCCATGCTCGTGATGTTATGGCCATTCCATGACTAACGGAACATAACTCAAATAACAATCCCTGCTGTTTTTTAGCTCTTTAAATGACAAAAAACATTACTTCGAGCTGTAATAATTATGGATCTTAGTGGCATTGATACACAAAAAAAAGCTCAATTCAGACACCTACAATATAATGTGTTTTATCTTGTGTATGCATAGTATACTGAAACAACATTTATATTAAGCCATGCAGACCTAAGAACAGACTTAAAGTGAACATAGACAGCAGGTGGGAAACTACACACACTATGAGAAATGGAAGGCAGCCAAACATAGTGACGGAAGGAAATGATAAAGTTAACCAGACGCTGACTGACTGATGCTCAGTGTGTGGGTGTTACTGCATGCAGCATGTCCCAGTCAGTGGAGCATTTGACCTTACTCATACCAGAATAAACACACACCCATTTTCAGAGTATCTGTCTGTCTGTCTGGTCTGTATGTCTTTTTTCCCCTACATCTGTTTGTATACTAACTACCTCACAGCTAGTGTAATAATTTAATTTGTGGTATGTTAAAGGTTTCTTTGTCTACTGTAATACGTTTTTTTTTATTAACTTTACGTAACTGAAGAGTAAACTAATGTTATATTTATTTTATAGGAACAATAGCATAAATCAGTGTCACACACCTTAGCATTTATAACCTAGATTTGGATTGCCGGACCGTTGTTGGTTCATTAAAATACCTAGATTGAACCTAGATTTATACTATCGGTTTCCATGACTACATAATGTCTCTGGTTCAGCAAAAATACTGTCACACAGCAGCATAACTCATTCATAACAATATACAATGCTTCTGCTGCTGCACCCCCTTTATTTCCCCAGGTTTTTACACACCAAATTTAAAATGCTGCTCACAGTCCTGCTTCAGGGCTGTAGTTTCTGAACTCGTATTGATCCCTGGCTGGAATAGGCCTTGAATTCTCTAAAAGTAGATGCCCTAAAGAACCCAGAGGGCATCTCTGGGAGTGATCAAAATGACACATTGTTTAATTTCAACAGTGGCCTCTTGCTAGCATACATAACAAGTGGTGAAGGAGGGATGACTTTTGGTGTTGTGGTATTTAGCTATATATAAAACATCAAGCACATGACGAGACAGCTTAACACACATAGTATGCACATGAAAAAACTGAAGAAACTAAACTACCAGCCAAGTTGCAGCAGGCCTATCTGTAGCCATGACAACAGACAATGCTTCCAATGCTGATGTTGCTGCATGCAAGGCAGCACAGATTAGTGTCACCAATTTAGCATCCAACCAAATGTCTCCAGTTCTAGTTATGAAGTTGAATACTGGCCAGTTTTTTTTGCTGCAGAACATTATGATTTAAAAGTGAAGTTGACCTTTGGACCTTTAGAATAGAAATCATCACTTCATTTTGTCCTATCTATCTTGACCTTTGCCCTCCCAATTGTCATTAATTTATTCTTGAGTCCAAGTGAAAGTTTGTGCCAAATGTATCGATAATCCCTTAAGGCCCTCTTGAGATATTGGCCATCATTCACAAAACGCAAAAAAAGTGAGCGTACGATCTTTTCTACACAAGACTCAGCATTTAATTTAATTAATTTGGACGTGAGTGGAGGGTTTGATCAGATCGCATGTCTAGTCTCAGCTTGTGTACAAAAGTTTGAGTCAGCGTGAAGTCCTCACGTCTGAGTCGGGGAATTGTTATTAGACTAATAACAATATCAGCATCTGAAGACGGTGCCTGGAGCAGAAAAACCTCTGCAGTGGTTAGTTGCGACAAAGCAAATAACATTTATTATTAACACCCTAATAAACCCCAGAACCGTGAAGCTCTTTAAACAGGTTACTGGACAAGGCTATTAAATGTTGTTGTCTTCTGCTATTTAATGATTACAGTTATCTGGTGCATCCGTAGAGTTTTTATATTAACGTTCTAATATTAATATCTCTCATTATATAATATAAATAGCACATTATATTGGATATTAAGATACACATATCACGGATGTAGAAATGAAATAGTTTGATTGTTCACTGCTGCACTTCTGACCACAGCAGTGATTTCCTTCCAATCTGCATTTTCTTGACTCAACAAAATCAGTTCTGTTGCACCTGTTGAACGTCAGCTTTTCAATTTCTACCTCTGAGAAATTCCTCTTCCTTTGTGCCTTTAAAAAGGAATTATAACTTTACTTTTTTTACTCCTGCAACTAAAAAGCTGCGAAAAGTCTGTACTCCAAATTAAAATGTTCAATTACTTTGTTTGAGTACATAAGTATAAAGACAAAATATACTTTTATATTACTGGATGTTTTACATTCTGTGTTAATTTTGCTGAACCAACATAAACCTGTGTATATCTTTAAATGTCTATTTCGCTCCTATGTGTTGTTATTCGTAAAAGGTACACTTTACTAATAAAGGTGACTTAAAAAAAGAAAAGGAAAAAAAACATTGTGGGTTCCTATGTCGGAAACTTTCGTAACCGAGTATATATTAGAACATGATATTTAAATGATGCTTGTTTCCCCCACCACATTTATCAACACGCCGATCATTCTTATGCTGTGATTGGTCAAATACAAACGTTTCATTAATCACAAGTTAATTTCTGTGTTTGACTGACAAATGATGGCCGTTGTGTTCTTGTTTTTGAGAAAACTCTCAAATAAATTGCCCTGAAGAATGCTGTTTAGGACAGTTCAACCCTAGGTGCCCTTAATTCTGTAATACCCCTTTCCCACCAATGTGACGACATATATGCCTTTTTTAATGTGGGTAATGTGATACATTCAGTACACAAACTGAAACACTAACAATGCCCACAGTGAATTGGAGTTCCTTCGAGCGGGCGAGAGGAAGCTCTAGGGCCGAAGGTTGTGGTAGTTCGCCTATTAAGATGGTTGCCAAACGCCGGTAAGACACAAAAAGAAGAAAAATAAAAAATAAAGAAGCAGTCTGGATGAGGGGCGGGCTTAGACAACTCCGTGCTCACGCTACTTGGCACTTACAGTCTATCGAGAGAGACACTAGACCGCACAGGAGTTTATCTGAAGTTGAGAAAAGAACTAAACATTTCAGGACGTTCAGTGTCAAACGAATCATTCGTAAATGAGACATTTTTTGTATTTGTCTGTATTTGTTATACAGTTTTTGCAAACTCAGTGCTTGAACAATGTTCCGAATTAGTCTGTCCTGTTTCGACAGAGAATGACAGCATTTGTGGCTGAGATGACAGAACTTCATTATGCATCATTGCATCGCAGAAAAGGGGCAAAAATTTGTGTCCAACTGCGTGTCATGTTTCCATCACTGCCTATGGGAGCTGCCGTGATAAATACCAGTGACTACTGCAGAGCAGTTTGGATGGTGAGGAAATGGTCTTCATACATCAATGGACACATGTAAGACTGAAAAATATGTGGCCAGTATACTGTCTCCAAGGCCACTTCCTAACAGTCGTTCTAGCCAGTTCCAGTCCTCCCAGAAAGTAGCCACCCATCTTACAGTAGGGCAGAGTATTCCTACCTTCTGGGCCCCACTGTCACTGTGGGGCATTAATGGGATGGGACAAAGTAGCCACTGACCCAATAATGGTCTTCTGCATGGCTGCATATTAGAGAGCAAACATCAACTGGGCCCACAGGCAACAGACAGTGCTGCTCATCTAGCCCGTACCTCTATTGTCTGCTCAGTTGTTCATTCTCTTCCCTCCATCCTCTTTAATGATCTATAAAACTACAAGACAAGGCAGGGGGTAGAAGTGCAGAAACTCTGGCTCAAGAACTACACTGCAAACCACTCTACTCCCCCTGTGAGTTCATTTCATTCATGCTGGTCGGTGTTTACATTCCACCGCAGGCCATTGTGCAGAACTGATTTGGATCCCTGCTACACTACAGTCAGTAGTGCCTATCATGATGCCTCTGAACACGTCATGGTGCACCTGATTCCTTCTGTAAACCTCTTGTAGGTCTGCAACCAACAGACAGAGGCTGTACTTCATACATCAGCTTCTGTAAGGACAGCTGTGTACCATCACGCATCAGGGTGAGTTATAATAATGACAAACCCTGGTTCACAGCCAAACTCAGAGTTAAGTTTGTAAAAAGGGGGATGGATTCAGGAGTGGGGACAGGGAGAGCCCCCTCTGGATCTTCAGATCCATCAATCACAAATTTGAGTATTCCAACATGTTTTTTTAGGGTAAAAAAATCGTAAAAACAGATGCCAAGTTTGCATTTGTAGCTCATCTGGTTCAAAGGTTTCAGCCCCAACTGTTGTTGGGCGCTGGCCACATTGGTTTTGGTCACCATGGTGAAAATAACACACAGACAGATATGTTGTATGTATCTGACTGCAGACATGTATCAGCCTGCTGCCCTACGTCTCACAGACATGCCAACACATGTGACCTTGCTGCCTCCTGTTGGTTGAAACCAACTGGAAGAAATTACCCAGAGAGTCAGCCAACAGGAGGCTTAGCTTTCAGACACGCTAGCTAGTCTAAAAGGAAACTTGTTGAGTAGGGGACGGACATGTGCGTGTGAGAGAGTCATTTGAAACAGAATGGACTGGAGTGCAATCAGAAACCCTGACACCTATCAGTGGTAGGTGTCTATAGACTAAATTTACAGAGCGAAAATTGGGAAGTATTGTGTGCTAGATACATTTAATTCAGAGATCTGATCTCAAGTGAAACCAGAACTTGATGATTCAGTTCTTTTAATCAAAATCTCAATTAATTTCTTTGTAATGCAATGACTAGAAATCCAGCTTTGAAGCAGAGCCATGCTAATGGAATACTCTCCATGCTAACACTTTGGAATCCAGAATGAGTTGAAAACTTTGCAGTTTACATCAGCAGTCATGGAAATGCTCTGATGAGCGGAGGCAGCAGTAAAATGTATTTAAGCCACCACCCAAAAAAATAATCTGTTGCTTTACCTTGCTGTCTGAAAGCCCTTTATGACAGGACATAAATGGGCTGGTGTCAAAAAAGCTGGTTTGATATTCAGCCATCACCAGCAATGGAAATATTCAAATATTGATTTTTTTTAGCTGGTTAAAATGTGTTGCTACCGACCCCTGTCCACAGCAGTACGTTGCCTAGATTCACTGTGTTATGCCACACATGATGGGTGCCATTGAGATTCGACTGCTAAATTGCATAACTGAGTTGCCACTTTCGTGCACGACATGTGAGGAGCATTTGTGAGTCCTTTATCCCGCTCTGACCCCATCTGTTTCTGTGAACTGGGTTAGACAAATTAAACTGCATTAGTTCTGCACAATGCTTATCACCACAGCAACAGAACTCCCTGTGAAATCACAGTGCTCTCATGTAAAAAAAACCTGAAGTGCCACATTATGTACAATGACAAGATGTCTATATCATGTATCACATAGGGTTCTGAACTGAATCACCTTTGTTGACACATTAGAACACTGATGAGGCATCAGTGAACAGCTTGTTCTGCTAAATGAAGAGGAAGTTCAACCTTTGATGAGAGGACTGATAGGTCTCTTGTGGTTTGACAGGAAATGCTGAGTCATTGCTTTGACAGCCCACACACAGGGGCCACACTGACTTTAGTTTAGGGCAGGCCTTTGTGATATTAGCCTGTAGGGCTTTGCAATATGGCCTATAAATAATATGTCAATATTTTTAAAGGCTGTATTGCAATTCACAATATATACCTTCATATTTGAAATCTCCTCTCAAACAGCTTACAAATGCTTGGTTTTATATGTTGCTGCATATAATCACACCTGTCTGATTTTAAACTTGCATGGTGAAATTGAATGAAGTCAAATAAAAAAAAGGATTTTCTTCAAACCAAGCTGTTGGAAATATAGGCTCTTAAGAGCTCCATGCAGGCCTACACTGTAGAATACAGTTTTAATTGCTGTAAAGCTGCACAATGCAGGGCTCAGTGTCTCTCTGGATTCTGAAAAGTTGTAGTTCCGTTTGTAGTCTGCCTATATGTTTAAAGTCTATGTACTCAGAACAGTCTTGCATACATATTGTACAGCCGACAGGACCTTCTGGACACCAGATCTTGCATGTTGCTTGTTATGGTTTTACTTTTATCGACAACTCATAGCACCTGGTTGTACGTAGGAGTAGAGCAGTTGAACGGAAATTTTATGTATCCTCACATTTGAGCTCAGCTAGACACATTTTACTCTTGTCAGTGATGCAATGGCCCCAGTCTTTCAGACTTATACAGTACACTGTCTTGATCATTTCTTTCCCACACACTCACACCTCCACAGCCAAATGAAAAGCTGTAATGACTGCTTATGGTGGCCTTTATCCCCTCTCCTGTCTGCCAGCGGGATATCACCAACGTAAAATCCATAAAGGGAAACCAGAACCATGCTGCCTCTGTGCCCTGCCCTTAACACATCTGAGATACATTTTGCAGGAATAGATATTTGAAAACTAGTTGCAATTGATAGAGGATCATTTCTGCTTTCAAGTCCTAAACAAGCGATAATGTGCCCTTCACCTAACGTAATGCCAGTGTAATAAAATATTATAAAGTAATAAACATTCATAAAAATCATTAATGCTTTTTCAAATGTGTTAATCCTTTAAACTCTGCATTACAGACAGACAACTATTCATGCTCTCATTCATTCCTACGGGCAATTTAGACTCTCCAATTAAACCTATGCTGCATGTTTTTGGACTGTGGGAGGAAGCCGGAGTACCCGGAGAGAACCCTCACTGACACAGTGAAAACATGCAAAGTCTTCCTTTAAGAAACAACTGATTGTTGTCATTGCTGCTGGTTGATATTTTGTTTCGGGGATTTTTTTTTACACTACCGGTACCTCATTTTTGTTTCATGTTCTACCTTGCTGTCTAAATAAAATGTCATTTTCTCCCCGTGTTATCAAAAATGGTATTTTCGGTATCAAGTTTAATATTATAGTTTCACTGATGATCTTGAAAGCCCCCCTGTGTTATGGCAGAATAGGAAATGCTCCATTTGTATTGCATGTAACTTAATACACACCTGAACTTCTGTCAGGAGAATTAATAGAAAAACAAAAAGGCTGATATAAAATTACAAACTGTGAAGCTGGATTACATGCTGCATTGTTAACTGTGACACCTCAGTGCCAAGGCAGGTCATCTGAATCCACCAAGGGAATGGCAGACCCTGCCACTAACAATAACAACTAGGCTTTACTACAATATAGAGAGGTACCAAGACAGTATTCACAACAAGGTTAGATTTCAGGATTATCTCAGCATGGAAAAAATGCCAATGTGAAGTCAATGGGGATTCTTTTGTCCTAGGCGCACATATTTCCCAGTTAACAACATCACACAGTGACGTTGTAGTAATTTGACAGCAAAGTGGAGTTTAAATGACAGCTGCTGCACTTGAGATGGGAGTGAGGGGTGGTGGATGGGTCGAACAAACAGTGGACTTTCACCCAGGAAAACTGGGGTTGTGACCCACATGAAAATGTTTTTTACGTGACCTCCACGGCTTGTGAAATGCATTTTTTTTTGTTTAACTTATTAACTTACATGGCTCACGGTTTGTGAATTACGTTGTTTACGCAACTTCCATAGCTTCACCTCTGGCATTTCTGGTAACTTCCCTGGCTTCATTTCAGGCACTTCTAGTATTTTTTGATTTACTTTTATTGTCGTTTATAACGTCTTTCCAGGACGTTTTTTGCCCTAAACCTAGGCCAGTGGTTTTGTAGCATAAATTCACGTAAATTCCGGTACGTATAATGACTTGTATGCTATTTGTATAACACTCCGCTGATTCAAGGACTTTACATTGACATTGTATAATGCACATTATGTGCCGCAAGCACATACTTAGGTGTTAAAACAACCATGGTCATTTGCCTTTATTTTGCGCAATCAGGTCGTTTTAAATTGTTGTTTGCTGCTATATTAATGTTCTGGGTGATGTGTACAGCCCCTTTAAATCATGCCTACAGGAAGTCTTTAGCAATTCAGATTTATCTGAAGTTTGAGCTATAGATGAGTGCATTAATGCATTATGCATTAATACATTCAACAATTGTGTAAGGGCTAAGCTCTGATAAATGTCCGGGTGGTTATAATTGGATTTGCATCTATCTCCTTTGCAACGCATTAAGACTCAGAGGTGCGCAGTTGGGGAATTCCCCGGTGAACGCGGTGTGGTACATGTGTCCTCATCACATGGAGCCCGGGATGCATGCTCAGCCTCCCCGGAGCGCAGGTGTGGGCGCCTGTCAGTGACCGCGCACAATCATTCTAGGAAACAAAGCATGCGACGCTACAGATGACACGTAGTACACCACAAGTGTCGGTCATACAGGCTATGCAGCTGTTTACACGTGCTTTCAGAGGGCTGATGCAAGACTGTTCTGTGCCATTGCTCCTATAGGGAAGATTTCTGACACTGAACGTGACTGTCTACCGACAAAGGCATGAAAACATATGATCACATGATGAGGGATATGGAATCCCTTCCCATGGAAACCCAGCAGTGCTCCCTCCGTCTCGCCCATGGAAACCCTTCTATTCCACACAGTTAGCTGCAAGTAATCGACTGGAGCAATTAACAAATCAACGGCACGTGGCAGTGACACTGCACTGATAGCTATGATTTTCATCAATTAGGCTATATCCTATTCTCCAATTGATTAAATTATGATATAATAACTGCAATGAACGATGGCGCCATTGTAACATCCCTTTAATCGTGATATAGCCTATTTAAAATAATGCTATGCTACTGCGGACTCCATGAAGGCTTCTCCATAAATTACAATATTTGCTCCGCAGTTTGGCAGAACATGCCCATGGATTACAGAAAGCTCCATGTGAAGGATTAATGCAACCAGATGCTGTTGATGAACAAGCCTGTTGTCCGTTTTAATCTAAGTGTTGTGCGGAAATGAACCTTTGTCTCTGTCACCCGTTATTCACTGCTGCCCGCTTCACGTTTCAGACTGCAGGGTAAATGTAGGAAATGAACATGAACTGCTACCATTTCAGCATCAGACATGTGAATACATGGGCATCCACGCTGCTGATGCAGAGCAGCAGCCGCCCTACGGAGCGCATCCTGTAAATCACCACTAGTGTGACATATTAAATAAACAGTCTTACCTTAAACTAAACGTTATTAGTCTGTTCTTCTCACATAGTGTTCTGTCATTCGTGCCGCGTCTTGTGGTGAAAAAGCTACAAATGTGGGAGAAATAATTGCAACGCTACTGGTTAGCGCCCTTCTATACAGAGCGAGCGTGTATGGAAGGTGATTGGTGCCAGCAAAGAGGAATAGATTGTAGCTTCAAACCAGGAAAAAAAAATATGAATAAACATGAATAAATATTATTATTGGTTTTAACAGCATTATTATTGGTTTTAACAGCATTATTATTATTATTATTATTATTATTATTTAACTAAAATAAAAGAGTGCACATCTGAGATATCTCTCTCTCTGTCTCTCTCTCTCTCTCTTTATATATATACATAGACCACTTTTTAAAAGAGATTTATGTAAAGCTGTTGACAGGACACCAAAAACTGTTTCCATGAGCCAAAAAATATTATTGAAAAATAGTTGACTTAAAATCTATTGGCTGAGGGGAAACTCTAAGTTGGGGCCAATGGAAGGAAAACCTTTCTATAGTACAACCTTTATTCCAAAGAAGTGGGAAAGTGTGTAACACATAAGTAAAAACACAATTTTGTCAGATTCAGAATGAGTGTATATTTATCCACATTAAACAAAAGTTTCCCAGTTTTAGCATTAGATATCTTGTCTTTCCACTGTTTTCCGTTCAATGTAGGCCACAAAGCATTTTCTAGACATTGACTTCTGTTTTATTATGTTTTTCGCAATGTCCCAACATTTTGGGAATTTGGGTTGTATGTATTGGACTGAATACATCTTTGGATCCACTACCCAGTTGTTATAATACATCCAACTTGCTACACAATAGCCACTGACTCTGAACAACAGCCTGCATTAGCTTGCTGCTAAAGTCACCTTGTTAGGGTTCAGTGATGTCATGTCCTGCATCTTAGCTTGATGTATCAGCTACCAAACAAACATTCACTGGGAAAAAGTGCACTGCCAACATCAATTTGCAGGCTGGATAGCTAACTATTTGCTCAACTACAGCGCATTAAACTTCATTACAAACTAATGTTAAAGTAGTTAGTTATCCTTGATATTTTTAGTTGGAAGTTGAAAAGAAATGACTCGCGACTCACAGTGTTAAAGCCATTTCTGCCAATTCTTCCTCAGCTGTGGTATATATATGTTTTAACATTAGCACAATAGAACAAGAGCTACTTGTAAATTGGGAGTGTCTGTGTATTTTTTTTGGGCATGAATCACCCTCTATACTTTCACTGATTTCAGAGGTGATCCTCTTGTCCAATGATGTTCAACCCCTGTGGTGCTATCAGCTCTGGACCAATTGCTGAAGGGAGTTAACCAACAGCGGACATATGAGTTACCACTCGGGCTGATGTGGAGCTTCTGTGGTTTGGTTTTGACCTTTAGAAAGTTCAAATACAGGATTAACATGTGCATCACTGACAGTGCAGCCTGTATTATGTAGCTGTATTTACTCCAGTTATAGGGAAATAATAAAATAAGACTTTTGACATTAGTATGGAATTTAGAATTTCATGCTTGTCTTTATATTATTATTATTATTATTACTAAATCCAGTATAATGATGTATCAGTAGTGTGTAGACTGGCGTGCATGTTTAGTTACACCAGGCACAGCTCTTTCCCATCCCACTGATTAAACTCCAACAGGCCTGAAGCCCTGGAGGCAGAAAGCAAATAATAGCAGAATGCTTGTTTGCTATTGAATTGCCTACAGTGTAGATGGTGTTTCTGTATTAATTTATTAAGGAAGGTTGTGTTGAACTGTTTTCCCTCATTGTGGTAGACTAGAAATGTGAGATCTTTGCAGGTGTACTGACGGTTCCCTGAGAATCCAATTTTGCTACTTTAACTATGATTAATTATGATAGTTGTGAATATTTTAAAGACGGGTTAGCATTTTTATAAGTGGAATGCATAAAGCGTTTAATGTGTTGTCTGTGTGCATCAGTTGTTGAGAAAAAAATCTACCTTTACAGCTGGATAATATAGGAACTGAAGGGTGCATCAGTTTCCAGGAAGCTTCTCAGCTGTGAATGTGTCTGTGGTTTGGCCATCTGATAAAACAATTCATGGCTTGTGAAAATCAAGACATTGTGTATTATGTACATGACCACATGTGTAAAGTTGGAAAATATAACCTATCCTTTTAACTGGAAAATGAGAGCCGGTGGATGTACAGTGGGGCAAAAAAGTATTTCGTCAGCCACCGATTGTGCAAGTTCTCCCACTTAAAATGATGACAGAGGTCCGTCATTTTCTTCATAGGTACACTTCAACTGTGAGGGACAGAATGTGAAAAAAAATCCAGGAACTCACATTGTAGGATTCTTTAAGAATTTATTTGTAAATTATGGTGGAAAATAAGTGTTTGGTCACTTCAAACAAGCAAGATCTCTGGCTCTCACAGACCTATAACTTCTTCTTTAAGAAGCTCTTCTGTCCTCCACTCGTTACCTGTATTAATGGCACCTGTTTGAACTCGTTATCTGTATTAATGGCACCTGTTTGAACTCGTTATCTGTATAAAAGACACCTGTCCACAGCCTCAAACAGTCAGACTCCAAACTCCACCAGGGCCAAGACCGAAGAGCTATCGCAGGACACTTGCAACCTGCACCAGGCTGGGAAGAGAGACTCTACAATAGGCAAGCAGCTTGGTGAGAAGAAATCAACTGTGGGAGCAATTATTAGAAAATGGAAGATAAACAAGACCATTGATAATCTCCCTCAATCTGGGGCTCCACACAAGATCTCATCCAGTGGGGTCAAAATGATCATGAGAACGGTGAGCAAAAATCCCAGAACTACAGCTCAGTCCCCACCACCGGTATCCTCAGCTGGTAACTCCAGCAGCGTCATTGCTGTTGCAGAACATCATGTCAACCGGAGGCCCCAGGAGGAAGTGTTCTCTTTTGAACGTAAATTAGATAAGAGAGGGACAGACAGACTGTCCAATCCCAGAAATCTAATCCATATCCCTTGCAAGGACACAGTGTCTAGTTCAACTCCAGCTAATCTCAAACACACAGTACTAAACGTCAGATCTTTAAGTAACATATCCTTTTTAATCAATAATTGTATTTCCTCCTACAACCTCGATAATATGTGTTTAACTGAGTCATGGCTTGAAAGAAACACAGCTAATGCAGTCGTGATTGAGGCCAGCCACCTTACTTAAATTTTGTGTCTGAAATACGACAAAACCAAAGGGGTGGGGGGGCGGTTGTTAGCCAGACGATGTCAGACTCACACAAACGTGAATCTTCACGCACAGGTGAGCGTTATACCACTTACACCTGCTGGCGAAGTTGATTTAAATGCCTAATTATTGCGTACATATTGGTTACTGGATGTCTTTTTAGGGGGTGGACCGCCTGCTAGGCACTGTCCCAGGTTGCAGAAATGGTGTTTAATATATTGGGGCAGTCAGAAGTTAGTATCACCAGGCTGAGGGAAGGCATTGACTCTTCAATGATGCAGGCCATTGAAGTGCAACACAGGTAGGACAAATGAGTTTTCATATATCAACAGGCAGATAAACAAAATATCAAGAACAGTGTTTATTCATTGCATAAGCCATTTCTCATATCAAAATCAATTAAACAAAACAATAATCAAACTAAATGTATTTCCTTTCTGTAGCATGGAGCCATCAGAGGAACCAGGCCCCTCAACATGGCAGGTGTACCACCCTCAGCCTGAAACATTCAGCCTGCTGCTGCTGCTGCTTTGTGAGTAATATGTTGTGTATTTAACTATTTACAGACATTTACTGACGCGTTTCCCTCATTGTAAATCCTGTTTCTTTGGATAACCCACAATCCTTTGCCTTTATCTAAACGAGGTCTCAATGTAAGTACATATTTACACCAGCAGATGGGGGTGTTTAATTTGGCAGAATTTAACATGTTTCATATACGTGGCCCCGACGCTCACTAGTCCTCGGCCTCCCTCTTTCTGCTTAGTGTACAACCTCAGGGTGCTGGACTTAAGGTGCAACCCTCCATGCATGGTGAGGAGCTTTCCTGTCTTGATATCATAAGCTTCTATCTCCTCCTTTGGTCAGCTTTTGATCCCAGCAGAGTATCTGATGACTGGCGGTGTGTACATGAAAGGCAGCTGAAACCTGATAAGAGTGGAGGGGAAGAGGAGCAGACAACATGGAGGGACAAGCCCCTACATGGCTGAAGAACGTTAGACTGACAGACAGCACAGGGGCACTAATCATGGCTGCACATGAACAGACCCTAAGACCAAAGGCTATAGAGCCAGGGTCTACCAGAGCAGATCAGACCCAAGGTGCAGGCTGTGCAAAGATGACCCTGAGACGGTCCAGCACATAACAGCAGAGTGTAAGATGCTAGCTGGATCAGCATACATGGAGAGGTACAACCAAATGACTGGGATAGTGTACAGGAACATCTGCACACTATGGACTACAAGTACCCAATGGGACATACCACCAAATGTGGTTAAGAAATACAGGGCTAATGTGCTGTTGGACTTCAGCTTCCAGACTTGCAAACAGCTGCAGGCTAACCAAGCGGACATACTGGTGGTGGGCAGAAGAAGGCCGTGTTGATAGATGTGGTTTACTTACTTTACTAAGTTACTCCTGCAAAATAGTAACTAGTTATGTTACTTTTTATTGAAAGTAATGAATACTAAATGAGCACTTTAAAAGTTAACTATTTAAATGCTTTTAAAATATGTTGTATGGTGTGTTGTTACTTCTAATGGAAAGAAATAGGCTACCCACACTACCAACTCTTATAAGAAAACATGGAAAGCATAAAATCTTCAGTTTAATGTATTTATTTATCTATTGATCATACAAACCATGATCACAACATACAAAATGTTAATTTGCCACAATGTAAAATGCACATCATAAAATACAGTTTACTCTGTTTAAGTCACACATTATAGCGAATGATTGTCCTCTTTATTTATTTACAACTACGCTAGTTTTGCTTAAACTCATTGTTGCGACTTAATAGCTAATCTTAACGGTTTATACGTTCAGTTCTGTTAGCTACTTAGCTCAGCTGCTAGCAATAGCTTCTCTCTCCTGTTGGTGTGTCAAATGTTTACCTACTCCTCAGCTAAGAATCATGGCAAGCTGAACAACCAGCGGGCGTCACTGCAGTGAGCGAGGAGAAGCGTTCCATCCCAGCTCATGAGCAAGAGGCTACAAACCTATCGTTATTGAAGAAATGAACGAAAACTGCCTTAACATAGTAACCTATTACTTGATAAGGAAAAACGCGTTAAACTCTACTTGTTACAACAAAAAGTTATCCGCTAACACTGGCTTTGAACAATGGAGGTCAAGGTTGTTTCACCTCTTTTCTGTTCTTTTTTTTTAGGCAATGTAGTGTTGACATTAAAAAAGTGATTGCATTGTCGTTATCTCGATTCATCTTTTCTCTCTGTGCCATTAATACTGTGTCTGTAGAGTCACGCAAGACTAACCCGGTAAAGATCACAAGATGAGTTGTAGTGGGGGTTTAAGTAGTGTATCTACCCACAAAAGTATATATGTTTGTAGCACAAGCTAACAGGTATTCCAACTCAAGCCCAATAAAAAGGTTTTCCCCCCGCATTTAAGGAAAATATCATGAAATGATTGTTTGCCTGGCACAATGCCTGTTTGGTCTCGTGATACTTTTCCCACATTCACTGTTTCTAGTTGTTCTTCCTCTTTGTCCACGCAGCCAATTTCCCACTTCCTCAAATCCAATCTACCGGTGACTTCCAATCAAGCCACCCTCAGCTGCCCTGCAGTAACCCCTTTCCCTCCAGTCCCAGACACCTGAACCTCGTTGGTCATGTCTTAATTTCCAGCTTCTGAACCATGTTGTCAGAACCACAACCTGCATCACACCTGAACACTTACACAGGACCAAAATACCTCCAAAAAGGGCTGGAGTGGGGCCACTATTCAGCCCCGGAGTTTCAGGCCCAAGACCAGTCCACTTTTTTCATGGTTGAAATTGAATAAATGAAGCAAGGGTTCAGCTCTTACTATCGTATAGTTTTTATTCATAACATGTTTGAAATGTATAGAAGTTAAATATTATTTCACCAAGTTAACAAAGAACAATAGCCCATTTAACTTAAAACAATATGCTGGCTTAAAATTTTAATAAAACATTTTATATAAAAAGTTATATAATCATTCTTCCTTACAGAGGCAAATAGCACCAACACTCAATCTACAAGCGTCATCTGCTAATGAAAACCAACAACTCCATATGGAGAGCAAAAACTAAAAATGTAATACAGTTAGTTGGAGATAAAGAAACTAGACTAGGATGCAAGTCTACATTTTACCACAGCAGAGGATCATGGTTTGGATGTATTTAATGTGTGTGTTTCGTCTTCACAGCTAGAACAACATAAATGAAAAAGGACTATAACAAATCTTTAGCACACTTTTGTTAAAATTATACATGTACAGTCCCAACTCTCTAACAACTAGGCCACAGACTGCCTACAACTGAATCTGATTATTTATCTGATTATTTTATTATTAAATCCAAAACAAAAGTTGCATGAATTTAAAAAATGGATTAATTTAAATAGGTGTGTAAATTAATGTTCGTTCACATTGTCAGAAAAAAGGTCAAACTTTAGTTTCCGCACAGGCAGGACAAAACTGGCGCAAGCGCAAAAAGGAAATCGACGGAACCGCTTTTTTGTGATTGTGTTTCCGCCCATTGGGAATTATTTGTCAAGCAACTTAAGTTTATATATAAAGTTTATATTTATAAAACAGTACAACAGTGTGGCTTAAACATTTCCAAAAATATTTTAACAGACAGGCAGTTAAAGTAAGCTTGTCAGATTTCAGACACAGCCTTAGTCTGTCATGCTGCAGGCTAGTTCAGTGTTGTAAGTTGCCATCGTTACTGAGCAGGGCATCACATAAGCCATGTTAATGGAACGGATCTCTCACTTAAAACTTTACTGACTTATCAAAATAAGCCAGGCTTTTCCCTTAATGGAACCCCCCCCAGAAACAGCCCGTCAGAAAAGGCCTGTATGTCAGGCTGACAGCTGTGACCAAAGTTTGTAGACAGTATGTTCCCCTGCCACCACAGAAATTTTGTTTCAGAACTAGTCATCTTTTTTCCAACATTAATTACGAAATAGAAATTAAAAAGCTGATAACTGCGCAGAAAGATTCCCACTTCTTTATTGTTCTTTCCTACAAGAGAACATAAAACCAACTTAAGGCTGAACACACTGAACTATACTTTATTTAGGTAAAAAAAAGGCCAATGTTTGAGGAACACAAGAAGCCAAGATACCACAAATAAGTTTCAAATGTGGATAACTAAATTTCCTAGTTTGTAAAATAGCTGTCTTATGAAACAAAGAAACAGGAAATACATGGTTTTATCGTGGTTGATGTTCAGAGGGTTTAAGATGCAGGTTGTCAGCTGATGCCAGCTTCATGCAGAGATGGAGAGCATTCTGGCAAAACTTGCTTCTGGGAAGCTCAGCACCTACGCTGCCATCATCTTGATGTTTACCTACAGTATTTTGCTCGACAGGGACTTTGCGTGCACTTGCCAACCACAAGTCTTTGAATGCTTTTTGTACCTGACTCTACCAGTTTTTATAATACTTCTCTTGATGCTGTGGACGGACCGGTCGTTCCAGAGGATCTGCAGATACCTGTGCACCGATGTGTTCAGGTGCCGTGGCTGGGTTGGGTTGGGTTTTTTCTTCTATCACATTGTCAAGGCAGCTTTCGTGGGTCTACTGTGGGTTGCTTTTGTGTTCATTGATGGAGACTGGTATGTTTGCTGTATGAATGATCACTCTGAAGAAGAGGAACAGTTAGCCTGCAAAGCCCAGCAGAAGATCACAGAGAAAGAACATGCAACCATTGCTGAACTGAAGAACTGGTCCAGGGTGAGTTTTAACATGGTGGTATTATCTAAAGAAGACTTAGATTTAATGCTGTTAAAATAAAACCAACTTTGTTCCCTTTTTGCAGTGCATTGGTGGCTGGTTACTCTTTGCTATCGTTCTTGGAGGATTTCTCTTGCAGCTCTTTGTACGGACAAAGTGCTGTGGAAAATCAAGTTGGTGCCCAGGAAAAGTAGTCTATGAGAAACTGATTTTGGAGGAGCAGGACAATGTGTTGAAGGAGATTTTGAGGACATCAGCAAAGGAGACATTGACAAGAGAAATCAGGAACAAAATCCGTGGTGAACTATGGGAAGAGTGTTTTAATGTGGCTGGAGAGCTGATTAAAGAATCCGTCAAACCAATCATTCCAGACAAGAGGCGACAACAACATGGGCTACGAGCAGCCATGGACCAGGTAAAGACAAAAAATGTTGAATGAATTTTTTCAGTTCAATCATAGTATATTTCGAAACAATGTATGAAGGTAGAGTTGTTCAATAGTTGGTTTTTTTGTGGTATTGTATCAGCAATTTCCCAGAATTTAGTTTCTAGACACTTTGTTATGGGCAGAGCTTAAGCCAGAAGTTGTCTTATAAACCTGAAATTAATCAGTTGATCAGAAGTTTCTGTACTTATTATTCATTAGAAAACACCTTCAGCTTTAGTCCAGTGTGAATCAATATCCAGACATATTCTCTTTTCAGTCATCAGAGTTTATGCTCGTGAAATCACTAAATATCGTTTATCTTTGTCCCAGGTGGAAATGACTCATCCCTGTGCCGAAAGGGAAACAAACCAGAGAAACGAAGGCTCAGATGGCGCCCAAAGCGAAGATCATTTGAGTGAGGCCTCTGTGTGATCTTTCTGCTCCTCCTCAGCACAGTCACAGGGCTCAGAAATACCCAAAATGGCAACATATGGAGGAATTCTCACTTTAATGATTCAACTAACTTCAAGTTAATGACGGTTGTTATTTTCCAGGCCACCTTAGCTCCCCTTTCAGACTCATTCAGACCAAAATACGTTTTGGTTGTATTTCTAGTTATTTCAATTTATATTAAGAGTTTTATTATCTACTGTGTGTAATATGGCTCTAATGTTGATTTCTTTTCTTTTTTTACACAGATTTTAATCATGAAACTCAGGCCATTAGTTTTTCTGTTTGATTATCCTCCCCCAAAAGATGTCCCCATGTGACCCATATTTGTGTTTGTAGTACCTCTGTACAGCAGCATATTTAGAGCTGTAAGCACCCGGGCCCAGTTTCAGAAAGCAGATTTTCTGAAAACCCAGAGCATGTTAACCCTGACATGAGAGAAACTCTGGGTTTTCCATTACAGAAAGACAGGTAACTTTAACTCTGTCTGAGTTGCCACGGTGACTGACTCTGAGAACAAAACCTGCTCACTGATTCAAATCGAGCATCAAAACACATAATGTACGCTTAACATTTTCATGCACATCGGTCATGTCTTTGAATAGATATAATATTAACATACACAGTGCCACGGTCCTCAGCTCAGAAGCAAACTTCATGTCTTTCTTTTTGTGACTGGAAGTTCTTCTTTCTTTTATTTTTTCATTTAACACAGACTGCACAGAGACAGCTGTCAGTCTGTTACAGCAGCTCCACTCAATAGTTTAATGTGTAATTTCACTTTATATTGTACAAAGGCTTTATACATTTTTAGACAAGCAAGATCAATGAATAATAAAACCATCTCTGTTACTCTGATGTGACTGGCCACACATGATTCCTATAATATCAACTATTTTATTGATGATTATATGAAGCAGGTTAGGTGTATTGTATTTTTGAGGTGCAGCATCTGCAGAATATTTTTATTAGTTTGTGTTGGAAGTCTGAAACTGACTTAACTACATTTGTTAAATATCTGAAATACAGTCAGGGAATACTGCAGATCAAAGATCAGAATCATCTAAAATATAAAATCTGCTGTAGTTTAACCTCCAGATTACCAAACACATTACAGCTATCAATCATATCTCAATGTCTTCTTTATTTTCATTTTCAGTTGCTGCCTCTGTGTTTATCCCGTCAGATTAAAGCTGAACTAATATTTAAAACATAATATGAACAACAGTCAGATTCACCACTTCATCATCCATTAAGGAAGTGTAGCTTCAGTCTCGAAATCACTTACATAATAAAACGTTGTTTTAAACTTATTGACACTGAAGACTTTTTTTTTTAAAGATACATACAATCCACGGTGCCTACAGGTTATCTACATGCATTCATATATCTCTGTCCGCTGGATTAAATTGTTATTTACCTGTTGCCATGGTGAATCATAATATCTTTGCTGCATTAATGCCTTTTTATAGTCATGGTGCACGTGCTTAACTCAGAGTAAACCGACTCTGAGTTATTGAACTCAAATCAGCTTTTCTGGAACCAGAAACTCAGAGTTTCCAGTCTGAGAGTAAATCAACTCAGAGTTCAGAGTTAGACTCGGCTTGTTGAACAGGCCAGAGGAACCTAATCATGCAAACTTACCACTTCTTAATACTTAGTGTTTTATACACTTTCAACCTTATGCATTAAACATCAGTTTAAAATCAGACTGTTTATGTGGCCATTTTCTTGTCTGTAGCACTCCCCTGTGGATAAGAGCTCAAAGTGCAGGTGGGAAGGATTATTAACAATCTGCTATTCATATCTGTTTCATGGTTGCATCTTGATCTTCTCTGCAAGTGTAACATGACTGTCAAGATATTAGGTCATGTGGTCAGTTTTCAAGTGGATGTAAGTTATTTCTTAAATAGGAATTTCACTAATATTTGTCAAATCAAGTCAATCAAATCAAAATCAAAATCACTTTATTAAATTAATTTAGTGAGGCTGTGAGAGCAAAGGATCTCTTGAATCTGCAACGGACAGTGCATCTCTCCACCTCCTCCTCCTGTCAGCTTGAGGCTTAATGAGACTTAAAAATAACTACAACTGTTAAATGTAGTGCAGAAAAAAGAACAGTTACCTCTAAATTATTGGACAGTACAAGTATAAAGAAGCATCAAATTAAAATATATAAACAAGTACATTGCAGTTGTACTGAAGTACAGTACTTGAGGAAACGTACCAACATACCAACATGAATACTTGTTCTTTGTTTATGTGCTGACAGGAAGTAACTTTGCACATCTGAAAATGAATTACCACCAAAATTCTAAACATCAAAAAATATGTAAAACTGACTGACGATGTAGACACTTAAGTAACTAAAATTGGGTTTTAAAAAAATGCATCCTACATGTGTGCTTTTACACTCAATCCATTTATTACCTCCATCAAGGGGTCATGTTTTTGCCAGCATTTGTCTGTCTGTCTGTCTGTCTGTCTGTCTGTTTGTTTGTTTGTGTACAAAATACTTCAAAAAGTACTGCAGGGATTTGGATGAAATTTTCAGACAAGGAACAGGTGATTCGATTTTGGTGGTGATCAATGATCCGGAACACCATCTGGAATTTATATTGCAAATGTACATTATTGCTTCAGTGACCATATTGCCTCTCCTGTCCTGTTGGTCTCACCGTCTCATTTCCAGGAAATTAATAAAAAATTTTAAACCTTTGAGTATACTCAGTGTGTTCAGCAGTTTTTGCTGCTTGCATCCGGTCATCTATTTCTGCTTTTATTTGACTGAAAATGTACTTTTCTTGATTTATGAAGCTCTAGATCAGGGGTCGGCAACCCGCGGCTCTAGAGTCGCATGCGGCTCTTTAGCGCCCCCCTAGCGGCTCCCTGGAGCCTCTTCAAAAATGTTTGAAAATGGATGGGGGGACAATTTTTTTGTTTTAATATGGTTTCTGTAGGAGGACAAACATTCTTAACGTTTTACAATGCTGTAAAAATGTGCACAATAAATATTAAATTTCAACATTTCTGTCAACGAAGACTTGCGTCATAGCCTGCGACACACGTTTCAGCGCGACGCCATCACCGTGCCAGACAGGTGGCTGTTGTAAACAAACCGGCGGAGATACCGAGAGATAATAAAGCGTGGAAAACATGAAGGATTCATTCATCAAAATATCAATAACATGCCTCTCTCCGCAAAGACGGTGAAAGAAAGGACCATTAAAGTGGCAGCGACATCACCAATCGGCAAATCAAGGACATGAATTCAGCTCCAGCGTACTCAATTGCCTGTGATGAGTCGTGTGACGTGATCGATATCGGACAGATGGCGCTGTTATGCAGGTATGTGAACTCTGAACAAATGATCGAATTAATATCTCTGAAAGGCCAAACACGGGGGGACAACAAAACATAATACATTAATATTGTAATGGAAGTTAACCTTAAAGTACCAACTATCGTACAGCAGAGTAGTCACGTGGTGAGCCATTATCTCCAGGATGCGCTGCAGGGAAAATAAACATTTAATCATAAATTCTCATTATGTATTTAGTCATTTTGATTGTAGGATAATATAGTTAATATACAATTACAGCCTGTGTTGCCTTCATATAAGGCTTTTATATCATGCTTTTAAATTTTTGCGGCTCCAGACAGATTTCTTTTTTTGTTTTTTGGTCCAATATGGCTCTTTGAACATTTTGGGTTGCCGACCCTTGCTCTAGATAGACTCTCAATGTCAGGATCCAATATCACTTTACACTTTGTCGTGTTTCAAATAGATGCATTGTAAATTTTACCCCAACTCTTCTACAGAATGACTTCTCATGTTGTCAAATTAGCACTTCATGGAAAGATAAAATAAAGTACTGAAAGTAAAGATGCTTAGTTGTTTCCCACTGTGCCATGCAAAAAGAGGAAATCATGGTTTCGTGCTTGTTCATATTTCAGAGGCTGTCAGCTGCAGGTCACAGCAGATAACTTCTTTAAAGATGCTGGTCATCAAGGAGCCACTGCAGGCTTTCATCAGTAAGGTTAAAGACAATGCCAATGCCTTAATTTTTAGCTTTCTGATTTTTTCTTATCATGCCCTGGAGGACAACTTCCTATGCTCCTGTAGACCACAGACGGGTTACTGCATCGCCTACATGGTCATGCCGTGTCTCATCTTAACCATCCTGATGCTGCTGACTGATCTACCGTTTCAGAGGGCGTGGAGGTACACCAGGTCCAAGGGGTCTTGTCTTTTCGGTTGCATTTTATTCCATCGTACAGTCAAGGCGGTCTGTGTCGGTCTGCTGTGGGACGCCTCCGTGCTGCTCGATGAGCAGTGGTTCATTTGCTGCTACAGTCAGAGTGGGGTAGATTCACAGTGTGAAGCCAAGATGAATGCCACACATGTGGTGAAGAATGCTGAGATGAAAATTACTTCAAAGGTAAGAAGCTTTAATACTTTATAGTGGACAGTTTGTGTTAAAGTTGTCTTGTTTGAGAAAGCCAATGGAACAATTGATCTCCTGGAGCCCAGGGGCCCGAAGGGGTCAGAAAGGCTTCTGTCTTAATTTCCTGTTTGAAATTGAAGAGTTAAGAGATGACATGACTACAGAAGGTCTAATAAAACTACAAAAAGACTACAATGATACTCTGGAAAAAACAAAACAAGAAGAGTCTCCAAACAACAACATAAAGAATCAAAACAACCACCAAACAAAAATAATGTACACGGGGAGATTAAATCACTACATACTGTTTTAAAAACAACTACAAAAAGACTACACAAATGTACTATCATTGTTTTAGTAAGCCAATGTAACTGTCTGAAATGACTTAATGTTTTGTTGTTTGAATTTCAATCAAAGGATTACAAAGTGATGCAAAATGACTACAGACACAAAACAAGTACAAAAAACACGCACAACCACAAAAACTCAAGAAAACCTGGAAACACCAAGAAAAGTTTTTTTTTAAATATAAAAAGAACATTTTCATGAAGACATGAAAACGGTGAGGGTTTTGTCAAGCTGACCCTAAAGCAGAACAGAAGTCTGGCTGTCACTTCAACAGTATTATTCAAAATGTACAAAGCAGAGGCAAGGCAAGTTTATTTGTATAGCACAATTCAACAGCAGGGCATTCAAAGTGCTTTACATCAAACGCGGAAAACATGTAAAGTATAAAAGCAATAAAATCAACTTGGAGAAACACATTTAAGTGTAAAGTAAAATTAAAGTCACAGTGCAGTGAGATATCATTAAAAAAAATCAAACAGAAAAGTCTTTGGCTGGGATTTAAAGAAACTGAGAGTTGCAACAGACTTGCAGCTTTCTGGGATTTTGTTCCAGATATGTGGAACATAAAAACTGAACGCTGCTTCTCCCTGTTTAGTCTTGACTCTGGGGACAGAAAGCAGACGTGTCCCAGACGACCTGAGAGGTCTCAGTGGTTCATAACGTAGCAGCAGGTCAGAAATGTATTTTAGCCCTAAACCATTCAGTGTTTTATAAACCAGCAGCAGTATTTTAAAGTCAATTCTTTGACGGACAGGAAGCCAGTGTAAAGACCTGAGCACTGGAGTGATATGATCTATTTTCTTGGTCTTAGTGAGGACTCGAGCAGCAGCGTTCTGACTCAGCTGCAGCTGTCTGATGGATTTTTTAGGGAGACCTGTGAAGACATTACAGTAGTCAAGTCTACTGAAGATAAATGCATGGACAAGTTTTTTCCTAATCCTGCCGAGAAGTCCTTTAACCCTTGATATATTCTTCAGGTGATAATAGGCTGACTTTGTAATTGTCTTAATATGGCTGTTGGAATTCAGGTCTGAGTCCATGACTACACTAAGATTTCTGGCACAAGACCCTGAGAGGAAGTATGTCAGGGACAGGGGAAACAGAGGAACAATACAGGCGACAGGAAGCAGGCCAAAATAATCCAAACCAGGGGCCTGGAAGCTTCTGTCTGAAATGACTGTTTGCAATTACTTAATGATTCTTGTTTTAATTTCAATCAAACAAATTGCAAAACTACTACAGACACAAAACAACTACAAAAACAAGAAAAACAACCACAAAAAGGCCAACAATAAATGAAAGGACTCCAAAGAGACTTGGAACAATGACAAAGATCAGTAAATTGACTGCGAAATGACTCAAAATGTCCATGGACCAAAAATAGTCTAAAAATGATTTTTCTTTTTTAAAGAGACTCAAAACAACAACAGAAAGTCTTGAAATTACCACAATGAGATGAAACATCTACAAAGAGACTTAGAACAACCACAAAGACAAGTTGACCGAGACTCATCCTGCTGTTTTAGAAAACCAATAGAAAGCACTCCAATAAAAATATTGATATCCTAGAGCCCAGGGGGCGGATGGCTTCCATCTGAAATGACTTCATG
>CAFUXE010000497.1:454300-468114 GCA_903364295.1 Serranus cabrilla
TTTTTCAGGTTGATCTGTTTCTTTTAGAGCTTCAGGGTTGGTGGCTAAGCTGTAAAGTGAATTTATTCTGTGCTTCAACTCAAATTAGAGCTGTGGCTCTCAAATCTGAAATGACTTCACATTTCTTGTTCGGATTTCAATCAAATGATTACAAGGAGGTGTAAAATGACAGACGTAAAACAACTACAAAAGATAAGTTATTCCTTTATGAATCCCTTGATGGGGATATTTTCTGTGTCGCAGCAGTAGTATAAAAGCTAACGAGTAAAAAAGCAACAAAAATCCAGAGGACATATAGAATATAATAACAATTTCAACAAAAATAAATATAAAAAAGTATTAACAGTTTAAACACAAGGAAATATAAAAAAATAAGGAACAGTATTTACAATACATTTATATTCAAAACAACCACAAAGAAAACCACAACTACAAAGAGAGTGCGAACCGCAAAAAGACAAGAAGAGTCGTCAGAAACAAGTAAAAAGACTTAAACAGCCACATCAAAAGTAAACAACCACAAAAAGACTACAATATATATATATAGACTATAAAGAGTAAAAAAAAAAAAACAGACTTAAAACGACCTTGATGAGACTGAAAAACAACCACAAATGTGCAAATAAACCACAGAGAGATGTTAACAGATACTCAAACAACTACAAGGCAACAAAGTGGCATTTGAATTGATTTAAATTTGTTTAGTTATGTTAAAACTAAGAAGATTTTTTCAGAAAGCAACAGCTGTTACAAGCTACATCTTTAACATGGAAACCCCAGAAATCAAGATATTTACACCTTGACATAGGCTGTAACATCTGTTAACATTTGTTAACAAACATGTTTCCTGTGTGACTGACAGACATGTGAAGCACAAAGAGGCCAGTAGAGGTCACTGCTGTATCACTTTCACTACACGTCTCTGCTATGGTGCCTCTTTCCTGCAGTGTCTCTGTATACTGATGTTTGTGGAGGGTTACCTAATACGACCTCCTACATGAATCTGATGACTGGAGTTACTTTAGAGATTCAAAGATCCAGATTATATCTCAAGATTCACATGACTTGTTTTGTTTATGCCACCATTTTGGCAGTGTGAGCAAAATGAACAGAGCCAGCATTAATTTCAAGACGACAAAATTCATTGTGCACTATAAGTCAGAAGATATTTAACGATGTTTTGGAAAACTTATTGAAACAGCCGTAACAGATGAGGCTGTCAATCTGCAGTATCCAGACATCAACTTTCACTCATCCTCACTCATGTAAAAACCTTGTCCTAAAGGGTATAAATAAAAGAAAATTGTAACCAATATTTAATTTTAGCATCTACAGATTAAAAACGATATTGGAAGGTCATATCTTATCTTGTACGTAGTGTTACATTGGCAATTTCACCTGACGCGACACAATCTTCGGTTGCCTCCAAGTTTCCATTGCTCAGTTTTCTTGTGTTTTGCTTCAAGCTTGTTTCTCTACTGTAACCTATTTTTCTTTCTTTCTTTGATAAAGTTTGATGAATCGCTCTCCCTTTCACTCCTCCTCAATGGTTCCGGCATTGTGACACACAGCAGCTATCAACCATGCTCAATCTGTACTGTATGAATCTTTCCTGCCAATATGGCGGTGTTTTGATTTCAATTGATTGCATGACATCACTTCCAGAAGCTCTATATGAGACGAGATTCAACTCTTGGAATTTTTTTAACAGATACATTACAATAACATTTGACTTATTTCTATTGTATCTATTCTAACTATCAAATAATGTTTTTATTATTTTTTTATTTACAGAAAAAGCTCCGACACGAGGACAACAGCCGGCAGAGCGATGAAGAAGACAGTGTTTAACAGCGTGATGGTCACATTTCAAACCTGCAACTAAAAACTTTTATCTGAATGTATTATGTCTTGAAAGAGAAATAATTAAGATCAGGAATCTGCAATATCATAGTACTTGCAAACTTGTAATTTCGTTTTCCAATAGTTGAGAGTCAAATTTTCTTACATTTGGCCAATAAAGATGATTCAGATTTCATCTTTTCTGTGTTCCCCTGTTCTTTTCTCTCATTTCTTGTCTCTCTGTGTCGTTATTATCACACAGACGACAGTATAAGCGCTCTCTGTGTCATTAGCAGATGAATTAAAGTGTTTCAGTAGTGAGTCTACAGTGGATTGTTTTCCACCGCAGTGCCGAATTACCATAGAAACTAATAAAACAACTTCACAGGGAGCCACTGCTGTGCTTCACTCTGACTTCCAGCTCTAATTCATACAGTCATTCTGCCTTTATGGTTCATGAGGGAAATTTGGTTTGCAGACTGAAAACACGCAGCATACAGAACATCATATAGGAGAATAACGGAGGATAAGAGCAGACGGGGAGTGAGGGGCAATAAAAAGTCAAAATAGAAAGTAGTTATAGAGACACAAGAGGCCGCCGTGTTGCATGTGCAGATGAAGCAGAATAATTGCAGTGGGGATAAAAGAGGCTTCTTTTACTCAACAACCTGCAGGTTTTCAGTTGGCACAAAGGAACGATAGAGGACAGATTCAATAGCATATATCTGCTGCTATACCTCCTAATCAGGTTTTAAACATTTTAAGACAAACAAACAGTGATTACGTTGCATCGCTTTTTTATTGGTAAAGGGGAATTAGACCACTTTTTAACTAGTTACCATGCTAGCTAGCTATGTTAGCTAATGGTCTCTGCTTATAAACTCCTGGACCATAACAGAATAAAAAACTTTCCCATCAAACTGACAATGGATCAAATACGCTTCTGGCTGCCAGTGTGAAGTTCTGTTAATATAAATAGCATGTTCTACTTCTACATAAGGTTAGTATCTATGCTTTCCACATTTGGCTTTACAACCTTTTATTTCGCGGTAAGGTCCCGGAAAGCATATTGAGACTTGGGGAGGACAAAAAAACATCACAATAGCAAGGATTTATGGATTTACATTAAACAGACTGTTATTTTTTTTAAAAATGAAATAAAATAGAATATGAATCCAAAGACTAGAAAAATGTTCGTTTCACAGCTCAAACAATTGTGGTTTTGCGCTTCTTAAATCTGACTAGTCCCTCTTTTATTGCACTCGCAAATATAGGATTAGTCCCTGCCGTCCAAGTTCAAGCCAGTGGAGTCGCCCCCCTGCTGGTCATTAGAAAGAATGCATGTTTTAACCATTGGTTTCAGTGTTGACACTTGGTTGCAATCAACTGTAATAGTCATTACTAATTCATCTTACTTCCTCTTAGAGATGCTAGTTTATATTTTTTTTCTGACAGATGGATGACCCACGTTAACGGATCATTAATCTTAATAAGATTAGAAGGAAACTGCGTCCCACTTCACCTGTCTGGGACAGTTATTAACATACATGTTCTTAATTAATCATTTTATCTAAAAAACATTCGAAAACTTTCAGGAAAAACCTGAGTCAAAGGGAACTTCCTCACATGTCTTGTTTTATCCAACAAACATTTTCAAACCTATCCATTATGTATTAAATTAAGTTAAATGTATGACCAAGGAAAGTAGCAAATCCTCACATTTGAGATCATAAAGAAAATCACATATTATTGAATAACATGCAAACAGACCTCTTTTTCTGCCACTGGAGTCGCCCCCTGCTGGCCATTAAAAGGAATGCCGTGTTAAGGTTCTTGATTATTGGCTTCACTTTTAAGATCCGGAGGTTGTTTTAGTTTATTACATCCGTCCTGTTATCTTGTTGTATAATCCTTCCTGTTGTCACTCTGTTTCATGCTACATGTTGTTTTTCTGTGTTTTTTTCTGTTCTTCATAACCCTGTGTGTCACTTAGAGGACCAAAACACAATCAGAGGGTTTAATTTCAAGAGCTTTTTTTAATGAATGGTTTTAATTTCAGGACTGTGAACACTGCAGAGGATGGGGACGTCGAGTGAGACAACAGCACACTGATGATGCCTCGCAGCTTTAAAACTGAAGCCCTAAAAGTTCCCCCACAGAGTGATTATCTGCTCATCTCGCACAGAGGAAGAGGGTTGTCGTGAACAACAAGCCTCGTCTCTTCTATTAATTTTTATTTCTATTTCGACAGCTAATAACGCTAGCAGGTTAGCCCCCCTGACTGCGTCCCAGTAGGACTGAATCCTGCCGCTGTTCATCTGACAGCTGGAGAGAAAAAGACGTGGAAAATCAGTTTATACAGCCCCACTGTGAACACACGCACACACACACACACACGCACAGGAAAATAAATACACAGATACACAATGCTGAAGCCCGTGGCTTGCAGTCTAAAGGGGACCCATAACCTTGAATGAGGGGAATAGAAAGTGTATGTGTGTGCGAAAAAGTGTGTGTGTGTGTGTGTATGTGTGTGTAGTGTGTGTGGTAATGAGAGAGTGGGTGGGTGCAGAATAAAGGAAGTGGCGAAGAAGAAGAAGGTAGAAGTAATAGACAAAAACGACAGAAAGCAACAGATGAGAGAAAAAGGAAGAAAAGACGAGGACTAAAAATAAGAAAAAGAAGACGGGAGGAGGACAAAGCACGAAAAGGTGAGAAAGAGGGAGAGACGAAAACTTGGTCAACTGAAAGATTCATCTGAATGGAGAGAAAGAGGGGGATGAATGTGAGCTGTTTGTAAAGTCAATTTTTATTCTCCACTTTATCACTGTGGAAATGATTTTATGTTGTCAGGAGGAAGAATTAGACAGATTATAAATAATAACAGTTTAACGTGAAGTACTTTACACACACAGTATGAATTAAATACTTCCTGGATACTTTTACTGCAACAGATATGAATGATATGTCGGATATGTTTTAATAGAATTGAAAATAAATCACATGGTAAGTTCTTTTTTTATTACTAAGCAACCAGTTACAGTAATATTATAACTCAGGAATAATGTGTAAATATTACAATGAAGTCAACCCACTCAGAACAAAATTATGTTGCAGACACACACTCACACAAAAAATCTGAATGGTGGAAATTAAAGTTATTTTATTTTTTGTTTCAATTAAATTCATATGGATGAAAAAAAACAAGTCGTAAAAATGACAGCAAAAAGAGCTTGTTCATAACATAAATACACATTTGTTAATCTACGTTTAATTATATAACAATAACTACTTTTTATACGATTTTTTATTTAAATGTATTTTATATTTTAATATTTTCTATATAATATACATAATATAATATAATACAATACATTCATATTTCATATTTTAAAAATGCTCTTTAAAAAAATTATAACTATCCCCAGAAGGCATTATGTTCAAAGTGTCCTGAGTTGTAATATAATCTATAGTATGCATTATAGAAAGGTGGACTGAAACTGAACATGCCTTAGCCGGTTTGATTTTATGCAAACGAGCTGAACCAACATTTGTCATGACACAATCTGGTAAATTACAAACTAACCATGTGGTGGCAGTTTTAAAACAAGCCGTGGTGAAAGTTACTATATTTATTATGATCAGGGAATTCAGCAGACAGCGTTAGCTGATGTAGGTAGCTAGCATGCTAGCTTGTTAAAAAGTTTTCTAACTCTGTGGATAAGAAGTGCTACACCGATATTACTGTTTATTTGTTTTTTACATTTTATTAACAAGAGGCATGGTAAACGTGAGAAATGCATAAATAGATGCAGTGATCAGTAGTACGAGGCAAGGGTAAACTTATGATACAGTTGATATAAGTATTTCATGCTAAATTGTGCAAGTAGAGAATCAATATTATTTGTGCAGGTTTAGTGCCTACAAAAATCCACCTGCAAATGTCTCTGACTGCGAGATCATCGTACCACTAAGCCTGCATTCACACTGCAGGTCTAACTGCTCAGTTGGCTGTAGACATTATTTTGTAAACGTGGCCTATATCAGACTCCAGTGTAAACTGAAATCACCTGTGTGACCAAACAAAGACATCACATGTACAGAAGTAAACATGGAGATTACAGAAGTTAGCGTTTACAGTTGAAGTTGACAAAGTTCTATGCAGATGATAATGAGAAGAAGGATGAGGAGAAAGAAGCTTTTTGTTGAGCGATGGCTGCTCCGTCTGTATGGAGGTGTGTGTGGATGAGGATGAGCCCGGAGTGCTCGTCCCCACTAGCGCAGAATTGTGACAATTCACTTCAGAGTTGCGTTAAAGTGACTGTTCAGACCAAGTCGCATTGGAAAACATTAGACCTGTATCTAATTAAGGACCACATATGAAAGAGGCCCAGGTTTGATTTGTGCTGTTATTCCTGAATTTCTCCTATGGGGATAAATAAAGGAATATCTTAAACTCAGCTTTGACTAAAAGGACTGCTCTTCCCCCTTGTGCATTTTTTGAGTTTGCGAATAAGTCCCATTTTCAACTCATTCAGCTCGAATATCTGCTTTTCAGTATCCTATTCATTTTGCTACATCAACATGTTGCTGTTGTGCTGTATTTTTAAAAAATTATGACAAAAAAATTTGGAAAGCCGTCCGTCATTTCGACAGATGAAAAAACTGCAGTGATCACATGTTGTAGCATAAGAGCAAAATGTCACGGCAGCTTAGTGTCCAAAGTTCCTTTAAAAATCAGTATTTGTGTTGTCGTTGGTTCACGAGGTGAAAAAGAGGGATTGGTTTGAGGACTAGCTTGTTTCTCCTCTTTTCTCTTTATTATTTATAGGCATTTGGGTGTGAACATAAAAAAAGTGATCGCACATTCGCTATCTCTGTTCATCTATTCTCTAAGTGTCCATTAAAACTGCATGCTGTAAATCTTAAAAAAAAAAAATTACATTCATTAATAAAAAAATTTTTTTGTTAGTAATGTTAAATACGTCTTGTCATTTTAAAAAGTGACAGATAATTATGGAGGAATTTTTATAAACCTGTCCGTCAAGATAATGGGCCGCAAAAAAGTCTATTGCAACTACTGGTTCACACTGTCGTCCAAAAAAAATCCCATCTGAGTCACATATGAGTAAAAAACATGAATTTGGAGGCTCTTTGCCTAACACAGTTTCTAAAATGTGATTGGGCAGTTGTTATTTCGGGGAAGGGGTTTAACAATCAGCCATCTCGTCTACCTGCAGGGGGCGTTAGCTGTACCGCATTAGACAAAGTTGTACATTTGGGGGTCAAAGTTTGGAGTCCTCCGTTAGTGCCACGGTGAGTGAGAAGCATGGAGGTGTGAGGTTGAGTCACCATGTTTTTTCATTAGTGGTAAAACTCATGTTTGTTGTTTTCTTATGTTATATGAACGTGTGTTTCTGTGTGATTTGACATGAATGATTCATGAGCAGCTGCTGCTGGTGTGTTAATAATCAACGCCTGGAGCATCTCTCTTCCTCTCTTTCATTATCCATCTATCTTTTCATTCGCTCTCTGACTCATTTTCTCTCCCTGTCTTCCCTCAGGTCTCTCCACCTCTCTCTCTCTCTCACTCTCTCTCTACCTGAACACCTTAAGTCACAGTAATAACGGCCAGAAAAACAGGACATGTCTATTCCTGCTGCTTCTTCTCTTCATATTTTGACTTTCTCTCCTTCACTATCACTTTCTCTCTCACTCCATTTTTCTCTCTGTTCACTTGTTTATTCTTGCTGCTGGTTTGTCAGTAAATCGTCGATTTGAAGAGGGCAAGAAGGAGAGAAAGGCAACGCAGAGCTCCATTCTTCTGTCTCTGTTTATTTAGTTAGTATAGTCAGTTAATTTTTCAGGTAATTAGTTAGTCTGGAGTGCTCAGAAAAGTCAGGTATGTTGTTGTTGTTGTAGGTAAAAGTGAGCAGGAGCTCCAGTATCAGAGGAGGGGGACAATGGCTGTCAAATAGCTGGTAAGCCTGATCAATACATTTACTATCAATATATTGCTGTTTTCATCTCTTGTTAATTGTCTGTTTTGTTTCATGGAATCTGAAAATGTGCTGCTTCACAGATAAATCTGTGAAATTCAGTTTCAAGTAATTTCTTAAATCTTTTGAAGGCTTTTTTAAATGAGAAAGCAGCATTGTTGGCCATCGTTAGCTGTTTGAAACACAGTTTCACAGCACAGAATGCTGTGGGCCCCACATAAGTTCAGATCAGAAAGTCACAAAAAAAGAAAAACTGAACTCCCAACTCTGTGAGGTAAAATTACTGTTTTTCTCAATAGAGTCTGGTAGCTATTGGGAGAGTATAAAAACAGCTTTAGTTTTTCACAAGAAAGAGCTGTCTGACAGCAAGGTAAAGAGGAGAATGACAAATATGAATTAATTTTTTTAGGTGAATTGATAGAGTGGTCGCCCACTGATCGGAAGGTCGGAGGTTCGATCACTGACCATGGTAGCCTACATGTCGAAGTATCCTTGGGAAAGATACTGAACCCCAAACTGCTCCCGATGCTGCGTTCGTCTTTGATTGTATTCCTGATGGTGGCAGGTGGCACCGTGTAGGTGCGTGCGTGAAAGGGTGAATGAGCGCAGTCTGTAGTGTAAAATCGGTTTGACTAGAAGACTAGAAAAGCACTATATAAGTGCAGTCCATTTAAATCCATTTATCCAATACCACTTTCTTCAAGCCAGCAGACTCCTTTGACTCCTTTAAATTTAGTGTTTTTGGTCCACCATCGTACAAAGAACCCACAGGGAAGGTAAACAAAAATCCTGATCTACAGCCAGTGTGTGTTACCTAAAATTACTGATTATGTCAAAGATGTCTGGTGGCTTTGAAGAGAGTGATATGTGCTCAAAAAACAAAATCAATATCAGTTTAAGTGTATGTTATGTTTAATACTTCTCACCAGCTCCTTTTTGACAGGAACTGAAGCCATTATCTATACTCTTCTCAAAGCCACCAGAATCCATTGACAAAACAGTTATTTTACCTCACAGAAAACAGATTTCTTAATTTGTTTGTTATTGTGTTTTTACAAGAAATGTTGGATTCACCAAAGTTGAAAAAAAAGACCATGTTTACCATGCTTTCAGACAGCTCATTCTGACAGGAACTGAAACCATTATCTATGATCTCTTCAAAGCCACCAGACTCCTTTTAGAAAAACAGCTATTTTACCTCAAAGAACACAATTTGTTTCTTTTTGTCATTGTATGTCTTTTAGATCTGACCTAAAGTGGCCTCCTCAGCAGTATTCGGTGCCGTGATTTCCAAACTGAGCTGATGGTGACCAACACCGCTGCTTTTTGAGAACTACTGATTAGAAACTATCTTTATTCTAAAACTTGGGAGAAAAAATTCTGCTGGAGTCAACCTCCATTAAAAATAGCAAATCCTCACAACAACAGTGGTACAACAAGAATTATATCACTTATGTTTCATTTTCTCATCCATCCTTTCTTCCCCAAATGAAATGCATGCTGGGATACTTATCTCCAAAGGCTTTCATGGTGAATTGTGAAACATTTGGTCTGTTCTTGTCTAAATGTGAACGAGACTTATGACACAAAACAAGAACAGACAAGAAGTCATACTGAGAAAACACTCATTTGATGAACTGTGTCACAATAACAAACACCTCAGACAGACGAGCAGATAAAAAATGCTTCTTTAAATTCATTTTCTTTGTATTTTAGTATGCAGACTCATTAGTGTGTGTGTGTGTGTGTGTGTGTGTGTGTGTGTGTGTGTGTGTTGAGTCAATGTGGGGGTGCTGACTTCCTGCTGTGAGGAAACTCTCTTCCGATGGAGACACACTGAAACGTTTCAGATCCAAACTGATGTGGAAACATACTGAGTCATACGCGCACATACAGAAACACACACAGTGGACATCCATTCTGTAATGTTTCCTAAGACAGATCTGTGGAGTCTAACAGTTCCTCCGCTTTCGTCAATAATTTACTTGTGTCATCAAACTTTCTTTAACTGGAGCAATAAAAACAAACGGATCCGAAGGGAGTTTAATTTATACGGAGGCTCATTAATGACAAAATCATCATGCGAGTCCAGAACAGACAGAAGTTTCAGGTTAAATAAATCTTCAAATCAGAGGAGACTTGAGAACAAAAGGGTGAGTAAATTAATAATTTTGGTTTTTAAAGATCTGATCAGGACAACTCATAAACAACTGCTCCAGGAAGCAGGATGGTGAGCAGTAACACAATGAAGAGCTGCCTCCAAGTTCTGGGTCAACCTGTCTGACCGTTGGTCTGGGGATGATCGCCCAATGAAAGGCTGGCTGCCATGTCCACCGCCCTGCAAAAAGCTTATCAAACCCGAGACAAAGACTGAGGCCCCCTACAGTATCGATGGGTATAAGACGAGTCTGGCCCAGCTGCATAGGCTTCTTCTTGGCCCTGGACATGGTGGTCAAACACCTTTTGCATCTCACCAGAAAAGTTAGCAAATAATCGAGAGCTAGTGACCTACTCTCCCAAAGAGCTGTAGCCCCGCTTTGCCACAAAGCAGATTCATATTAGCTCTATCAGAGGGCTAGCTAGAGGGTTGCTGATCAAAAACTGAAGAGCAGGCTAGAAAGATACTTTGGAGAGCCGATATACCGCTGGTGAAGCAAAGACAGTCTGGCAGCTTGCAGAGATGACGAGAGGGATGTAAGCTGCCGTTGATTGATTCTCAGCTGTGAAGATTCCCTCATGCTCCTGAACCAACCAGAGCATCTAAGAGAAAGGGCCTTGGAACCATTAATGTGCCACAATCCAGAACTCACGAAATACAAGCCAAACCGAGCACACTAAAAAATAAGAAAATAAAATACACCAGAAATAGCCAAAAAGAGCTCAAATCATGACAGTATCTATACTGATATTCATCTCTTCTCTCTCCTGCAGGACGGTGTGATGAACCGCAAAGAACGACTCTAAAGATACACACACACACACTCAAAGAGTATGTCAGCTGTGCGCTCAGCCTCCCCTCTTCCTGACATCCCAATCACGCCCCCGCCCATGACCACTCCCCCCCGCAAAGCCTCCGTGCGCCTGCAGGAGAGGTGGGTGATACACACACAAGTATTAAAACTTCACAAAATGTGCATGTTTTCCTAAAACTTCATCAGTTTACAAATGTTTTCACCTTCTGTAACGTCACTTCACTTCTCAGATTATCTATTTCTGAAAATATTATTACTTTCTTAAACTTCTCTCACTCCCTCAACTGTCTTCGAAGATGTGCTTGTTAATGAAAAATTACCAAATTTTCTAGATTCTTCGTCACTTCTCTGCTTTGTGAAAATGTGCCTCCTCTCCATAAATATTCCTGCTTTCCTGAGGTTCTCACCTTAAAATCTCAATTTTCAAATCCCATTACTCTTTAAAAATGATAATTAAAAGTAATGTCTGATGTGACATGTGACACAATATATGCTTGTTTATGAAAAAAAAGCCTCATTTGTTGATATGTCTCTCACTTGGCTGTCAAATTCAAATTTTCACTCAAAAGCTAGAACACAACTATCCTGAGTTAAAAATATGATCCCATAAACTTTCCAAATGTTCTTTAATTTTTACTAGCTTTCCCCTACTCACCCTCGAAGTGTCTTATTTTCTAAAAAAAGTTTCCACAAATGTGCTTGTTCAAGAAAACTGTTTTCTACAAATGTCCTACTTTTTAATTTGTCATCGCTTTCCAAAATTTGTCCCAACATTCCTTAGTTGTCCCCAAAATTTTCCCGCAAAATATTACTGTAGCTTTCTAGAAATACTTCAAATCTGGCCTCACCAACGATCATCACACTGTTTCTTGCTTGGCTCTTTATGCAGGCGGGGCTCCAACCTCTCTCTGCTATTGGATGTGAGTACCCTGGGGGCGGAGCCTGTATGTTCCGTCTCCACCCCAAAGGAGGTGTGGCTTCAGCTGCTGCAAACCTCGTCCCGCCTGCTCACACACACAACACTGCAGCAGGCCGCCGCCGACACGCACACACTGAATGTAGAGTACCAGGTAACATGGTGTCTTTTTGTAACAATGTCTGAACGTTTTCTCCGTGTGAGACAAGATGTGTTGTTTCAACACTTCCCTGTCTCCTTCACAGAAGATCCCGCCGAACTTTGTGAGTGCCGTGGAGCTGGATGTTCCGGGACACATGATCAAAGACAGATATAAGAGCATCCTGCCCAGTCAGTACCTGCTCTTCTTCTCTTCAGTAGAAACTGTCCCCACACTTGTTTCTCATCGTTGTTTGTTGTTTACTGTTCAGACCCTGAGAGCCGGGTGATCCTGAGGAGCCCAGAGGAAGAGGCAGGGCCTGACCGCTACATCAACGCCAACTATATCAGGGTCAGAGTCTAACATTATAATAAGATTATAGAGAGGAAACAAATTAAGTTTTTTTGCTGGCATCTGCATGGCGTCTATAAAGAATTCACCTCTGGGACTTTAGAGCATTGCAGGAATAAGCTCTGTGTGTCTCAAACACACATTTCTGATGCTTACATGTTAAAAAAGCAGGACAATCAGCAGGATAATCTTCATGAACACCACTTTTATGATTTATGAAGCGATAATGCAGCCAAGAGATGTAAAAAAGCTAACATTATGCTACAGCTAACTACATTATAGTGGCATGACTTCTACGTCTCTAACCAGTGGTTTTGGCCAAACTGTAGTTCAAAGATTTTCATTTTGTCTTCTTCTAATGACAGAGGTGCTTTTTCTTGTTTTTGACAAAGGTAGGAAGAGATGATTTTTACCTTGACAAGTCTTCCTCAGAAATCTTTCTTCCTACATTTGTTGAAAAAAAGAAAAAACCTGGATCATATAGATAGAGAATTAGAGAGAATGAGGCTCTGGGATTTTTGTATTGGATTTTGGCTCATGACAGAAGATAAACTCTGTGGCAAACACACGTCTCTGATGCTGACATGTTTTGTTAAGCAGGATAATCTTCACAAATTAACACCACTTTTATTATGTGAAGCGTTAATGCAGCCCTCGAAAGTAAAAAGCTAACGTTATGCTATAGCTAACTACACCACGGTCACATGACACGTAAAAACTTCAAACATTCAAAAAGTAGGGGACTGTTTGCTAATAGAGGGTTTTCACGGCGCGTCATCAGCGCGTCATCGCTACCGGAAGTCGCCATGTTGGAGGCATTCGCTGTAAAAGAATGAATGAGGTGCAATGGAGAATTGTGCGATTGCGACACGTTAGGTGACTTTTGCCTTGTCTAAAAAACAGAAAAGCTCCGTAAAACGCGTACAAAATACAAACGGAATACAGGGAAGGACTTGGACCATAAGAAAAGGCTTGACATTTCGAGAAATTGCGGTTTTGCATTACTTACTCTAGCCTTCACAATACAGCGGTCGTTGATTACTTGGTACTGCGTCTCCCTCACCCATCCACACACCATCCGGTTATATGCCTCCAAACCTTTGTATGATTTAAGGTCTTCTGCTGTGTATGGGCTCAGCGAGAAATCCAGGTAGTTAACAATGTCGGGATGGGCAAGTGAAGGGAGAATCCCCGGGTCGTCATGTATCCAAGAAGAGGGAGCTAACTCGTAGGGATCTGCGCCGCCAATAAACCGCAATTTTTCGAAATGTCGAGCCTTTTCTTATGGTCCAAGTCCTTCTCTGTATTCCGTTTGTATTCTATAGGCGTTTTACGGAGCTTTTCTGATTTTTTAGACAAGGCAAAAGTCACTTAAAGTGTCGCAATCGCACAATTCTCCATTGTACCCCATTCATTCTTTTACAGCAAGTGCCTCCAACATGGCGACTTCCGGTAGCGATGACGCGCCGTGAAAACCCTCTATGTATTTGAAGTCGTTCAACAAAACATATCTTCAGCCTATGTTAACCACAGACCTTCAAGGCATTTAACCAAAAACCCTTTCAAAATCCTCATTGAGTTTGAGAGGTTAGACC
>CAFUXE010000497.1:468362-481082 GCA_903364295.1 Serranus cabrilla
CTGTCGGTTTGTCAGCGTGGGAGTCTGACAACCAGGAAAACCACAGGAAGTGAGGGAGGAAGTGACATGTCCCTGGCGCTGCCATCCCCCCGCCAGCCCCCGCATCCCTCACACTCTGCAGCCTCAGCGCTGTGTGTATGTGTGTGTGATGTTATAACATCTGCTGCCTTGTTAAATGAAATAAAAAGCTAGGTTTTAATTATTTATTACTAGCATAAATATAAAATAGAAGTAAATGCACATCACTGATTGGCTGATTAGACACTTGGCTGATGTTTCTGATGAGTTTTAATCTTTCACTTCCTGCGTTATCAGGTCAAGGATGTGGTTTTAAAGTAAAGGGGACATGATGATCTGGGTTTCTAAAAAAACAAACTTCAAAAAAACACATCATGATAAAAGAAGTTATTATCTCTAAATATGTATGTTATGATTCCAGAATTCAGACACTAATTACTTCTTTAACCAGAAATAATATCCTGAGAAGCAATACCAAAGAAGAAAAATGGCTCACAAAGTTGTTTATGTAAAAAACACAGATCCCAAAGACTGAGCAGATCTTCCAGAACAGAAGAGGCAGCCTGTAAGATGGACTTTGAATCAAATGTCTGGAGAATTAACTGTTAGCATTAGCATTAGCTACAGCTGTGGTCTGATGCCCTCGGAGCCGATCCCAGCTGCATTTAATAAAATGCTGAAAATCATAGCTTTTTTTTCTTTTTATCCAATGAATAATCAATTTATCTTAATTAAGATTTAATCATTTCTCATGAAACTTTACAACCACAAACTACAGACCTGGAGCATTCAGAGGATGGAGGGGTTTCCACGATGTATTGACAATAAGGAGGTTTCTCAGGAGGTAACACAACCATACAATCTCCCAAAATTACAGAAATCTCCAAAATGTCAAAGGTTTTTTAAACCAAATCACAGCATGGATTTTTCTCCTGTGTTCCTCAACGTCTTGGTGTCTTTATGTGGTATTCTGGAGGGATTCCTCACATTTTTATCCATTCTCAAGTAGAAGAAAAAGGTTAAATTTAGCACTTTAGCAAATTTTTATCATTTTATTGCCTCCCACATTTCTCTCTATATATCTATATTATGTCATGTGTACTATTATTCAGGTTCTACTGCCCTGTTACCTCTTTATCTGCTCATCAGTCACTCATAAAGTACTTGAAACAGCAGCCTCGGGTGTGGAACGTTGCTGTATACATGTTGATTGACTGACTGAAGGTCTCGTCTCTCATCTGCAGGGTTACAGAGGAGCTCCCAGGGCCTATATTGCCACCCAGGGGCCAATGCTGCACACTGTGGGGGACTTCTGGGACATGGTGTGGCAGGAGAGGAGCAGCATCATCGTAATGGTGACCAGACTGAAGGAGAACAATGAGGTGAGGAGACACGACTCCGCCTCCTACTTCTTCTGTGTTTCTTTCCTCGTCCTGATTGTGTGTTTCCCTGCAGAAGTGTGAGCTGTACTGGCCGCAGCCGAGGCTGAGGAGGAGGAGAGTGAAGGAGGAGGAGGTAGAGGAGGAGGAGCAGGGGGAGGAAGAGAAGGAGGAGGAAGAAGAAGAGACGGGACGGTTTGGCAGATTCCTCCTCACAGTGAGAGACAGCCAAGAGAAAGACGGGTTCACGGTCACAGACATGGAGATCCAGGTACAAAAGCACATTTTCAACAAGCACTTACAGCACAAATTTGAGCTACTTTACTTCCCCCAGTATTCACTTTTAATGGTATTTTTATTTTACTACTTTTGATTATTTACTTTGCAGTTTCAGGTTAATAATGTTGATGTATTCTCTGTGTGCTCTGAGCCGAAACATGTTGTTTCTTTAACAAACCGTCCTTGAACAGATCACAAAAAAAAACAACCAAAGCGAAGCTTAAAATTGTGATATTTCTTTAACTTTATTCTAAATGTGTCATTTAAAATGTAGCTAAAAAAACTTCAATTTGCGCGCTCCTAGGCAAAACCCTGTGAAGCCATGATAAATTCTGCTGAAACGAACGGTCACATGACAAATGAGAGAGGAGAGGACAGGAGAGGCTGCAAATATGCAGATACTTCAATATGTAGAAAACTCTTTCCCACAATATTTGTAACACTTATAGGCACTTGGAAAAGTGTTGTATATAGATTCCATTTTATTCCAGCTTTTAGATAATAATTTTGCATTAAGAGCACTCTTATTTTTTGGTACTTTAAATATACTTTAATGCTCATACTTTTGTACTTTTATTGAATAACTTTTAGATGTAACAGAGTATTTCTATAATTTACTTTTCCAGCTGGTAAACACGGGTTATATCTAAGTCTAACCTCTGAACATCCATGCATTTATGAGTTAAGATATGATAATAATATATAATGTAACTGTGCAGTGTGATACAGTGTGTATGACACCCTTCTGGTGGTGGAGCAGCCTGGTGGCCTTCTAGCTGCTGCAGTGTCGCCTGGTTGGTTCAGAAGGATCTTTTTTTTTTTTTCAGAAAAACTTCAGAATATTATTTTTAAAAAATAGGAAAAACATCAGAATATTATTTACAGAACTAATATTTAAACATTTATCAAATTTAGGTAGGTCATTTGTGTTGAAATTCTTACTTGGCAAATTGGAGACATGGCAGATTCACACAGCGTTATTCACCTCTGTGATTGTTACAGTTCAGTAGAGCTCCCCAGATAATAACAGTCCTGTGCAAATAGTTTGTTTTTTTTATTCTAGCAATATGCCACATGCCAGTATTTGAATGCCTAATATATATTTTTATCCATTTATTTATTCATTTTTCTCCTTGCTTCCCCAAAATGTACCAAAACAATGACCCCAAAACTGAGGAACATATCAAACCTTGTGTTTTGTGCATCATAACACCCCTAATACGTACTTTGTGTTTAAAGTGCATGGAAAAATGCACCGGAATCTTACAACAACAATTTTTTTTTCAGTTGCCAAAACTGTTTTTATCACCTGTTTCACAGATGAAAAGAAGATAAGAACCCGAGAAAGATTATACTGGAAAAAAAATGTTTTCACCTGTTCTTGAATCGTGAACGTAGGAGAGAAAACGATTCTGATCAGATGTAGAAAAAAATACCGACGGGAGACGGAGCAGCACTTTAATGAACAACAAGTCCCATGTTGCAGCTGTCCACAGAGTGTGTTGTTGAACTGAACGTTCCGTCTCTGTGCAGCTGTACTCGGAGCGCCGTCCCGTCAGACACTACTGGTTCACCTCATGGCCCGACCACCACATCCCACAATGCACCGCTCCGCTGCTGAGGCTGGTGGAGGAGGTGGAGACATACAGCAGGTCCCTCCTCCCGTGTGGCTCTCAGCCAATCAAAGAGCCTGGAGGACCCATCGTGGTCCACTGCAGGTTGGTTCCTCTTCAAACAGGTTTGAGATGATTGTGGGAGTCGTGTGAAGATTCACAGCTGATGTGAGAAAACTCAAAGTGGATGTTCAGCCCTTACAGCTGCACCAGGAGCTTTTTTTTTTTTAATCAAATGTAATACAATTCCGCAACAGATCCGAATGATCAAAAACAGTTTCGTCCTAATGCTGTAGACTGTGAAGTAGGGTTAAAATGTTAAAGAAGAGGTGATTAGTCTCATTTGGGAAATTAACCTGGTGGACACGAGGAAAGAAAGGGTGGAAGGTGAAAGAGAAAAGTACAAAAACAAACTGAAGAACAACTGAAAATGAGATGCAGCCATGTGTCTTAAAATTGTCTTTGGAGGAACAAAAGTTTGTCTTTTCTATTTATTTCTTATGATCTTGCAGATGAAGATCATAAGAAATAAACACAAGGACAGAGTCGTGATATTTGTAGGTTATTTGTAAAGTTTCTGCTCATTCTGCTCACAGTTTACAGCCTGCGCCTTTCACCACAAATAGGTACTGCCACATCTGGAAAGCAGATTCTAGCAGACTCTGTCTCAAGCTTAAATGTCCGGCATATTCTTGTCGTACATGTTGAGAAACTGACGTATGTAAGCACTTGAGGTTGCCTATATCAACTGGGCCTGCAATGTACCTACTCGTTCATTCTGGTGCATGTGACAGCGCTCTGTCCATGACATTTTATTACGTAACTCTATAACATTTAGCTCCTTCCATAACAGTAAAATGAATAGAACTACAACCCTCTCAACTGCTGTCATCAAACCACAACCAAAGACGCATCTTATTATTTCCTTTTCATGCACTTTTTTTTACTGATGGCCTAATGATAATCGCGAATGTAATGTTGTGTGATTATAAAATAGTCCAAATATTTTGAGGAAAGCCCTAAAACATAAAGAAGGTAATAATATCACAAGGAAAACAGGCAACAAAGTCGTAACTTTACAAGTAAAAAAGATGTGATGTTTGAAAATAAAATCGTATATGTTTCAAGGAAAATAGGTTGTAATGTTACGAGTACAAACGTTTTTTAAAAAGTCGTAATGTTACGAGTAAAACACTTTTCTAAATGCCGTAATATTACAAGTAAAAGAGTTTAAGACAATTGTAATGTTACAAGTTAAAATGTTTTTAAAAAGTTGCAATATTACATGAAAAAAGTCACAATGTTACTAGTTAAATGTTTTTTAAAAGTCGTAATTTTACGTGTAAAAAGGTTTTTAAAAAGTCTGAATTTTACAAACTGAGTATTTACACAAACATCTGACAAAAGGTTAGAAATTCAAATATTTTCATTTAAATGTAATTTTGCAGTGACTTTACTAAACATTGTTCTTAAAATGTTTCCCTTCACAGTGTCCCAAATGCTGCATCATCTAACCGAAAAGAAAATAACAATATAACTGATTAGTGATGTCATGTGTGTGTGCTTCCATAGTTAAACTGTTTTCTAAAGCACAAAATCACAAAATACCGTAACCTCATTTTAACATCAACTGTTTCTAAAATACACATGGAGATTACTGTCCTGGCCACTGAACAGTGAAACCAGCTCGCTGTGCGGCGGATGCGTCGAAAGCTACTTCCTGTCTGAGAGCGGGGGCGGTCGCACCCGAGCAGCCAACCACAGCAGAGAGGACGATCAGAGAGTGTGTGTGTGTGACCGGCCTGCAGTGTGTCTCCACAGATCAGAGATCCTCCAGATAACAAACTGGAAGGAAGAGATTAAACAATGAGGCTGTGGTCCAACCACCACTTTTGGCTAAAATGTCAATCAAAATCAACCAGAATAACATAAAAATATGCATTATTAATATCCTGTTGAGCATTATCATCAATTTAAATTTTGTCAATTTTTTTTATTTATTAAAATTTTTTGAATGATTTTATCAACATATTTTTCCTCAACTGCTTCCCATTTTAGTCATTGTCCGCTTTCCTTAAGCAGGATCTTTTTATTTTCTCGTACGTTTTTTTCTGTTTTGTTTTGTTTCGCATCTCCAACACGACGCAGCTTAATGCGCTCTGATTATATCTGCTTCCTTTTACCGTCAAGTCATTAGTGTGAAAAAAAAAATGGGGCATGAATGATGATTGAGGATCAGAATCAGTTTCATAAACAAGGATTTTTGCCGTGGTATTTTGGTGCATAACTAAAAACAAATAAACATATTGGAATGTGTGTATGTATGTTAAAGGGAAAACTATTGTGATGTTGCAGGGGAAAAACATTTTACAAGGAAAAATTAATAATGTCCCAATCCCAATTAAAATCCCAATAAAAAGGTCCTTTATCACAAAAAAGCTTCCCTTCAATGTCGTCGAAATACTGCATCTGTAGCAACAACAGGTGTTGGTTTCTTTGGGTTTTTTGTTTTTAAGAAAAAGAAGCATGAAAAAAATGAGCTGTTGTCTGATGAAAACAAATTAATTCATGGTCCAAAAAAAATTGCCGCTTGCCTTCCAGTGCTTCTATACAGTTAAAAGCAAAGCATGCTTTTACTATATTTTTATGTTGTGCAGTGTCTGTTATTAGTTATGCACCAAAATCCTTGTTTTTGAAACTGATTCTCTTAAAAAAAAAATTGGGAAAATGATCCAGTCAAAAAAAGGAGAATCTGGCGTGCCTTTCAGGGCTTCTGTAAATATGTGAGAAATATCTGTTTTTAAAATGTGTTGAAAGTGTGTCCACAGTCTGACCAAAAAGGAATGTGCAAATGTTCACAGTACAGATGTCCTCTCCTCGTCTCAGTGCAGGTATAGGGAGGACGGGTTGTTTCATCGTCAGCAGCATTGGCTGTCAGCAGCTCAGAGAAAGCGGTCAGGTCGACATCCTGGAGACAGTTTGTCAGCTTCGACTTGACAGGTGAGGGAAAAACTCTCCTTTCCTCCCAGTCAGTGGTAAAAAACGTATATTTAGTTCATTCCTTGAGTGTAACATGTTTGTCTTGTGCAGGGGCGGGATGATCCAGACTACAGAGCAGTACCAGTTCCTGTACTCCACACTGGCCCAGTACAGCTCCCAGCTACAACACAACCAGGTACACAACTACACACACAGCTGTTCACAGAGAGAACTTTAAAAACAGGCATCAGAGTTTGAACTGTCCAACAGTCCTTGAACGGATCGTCATTTCTGATAGTTTCCTTTAGAAACATAGCCAAAACAAAGCTTCAACTTGTGATATTTCTGTCAAGCCTGCTGTTTGTATCTAGTTTAAAACATGTTAAAAAAAAAAACATTATTCTTGGAAAAATGTTGTTGTTGTTAGATATACACTGTGGATTCCTTTTTTTTCATTAAATAACAAATAATTTATCAGAAGTTTAACTTTTTTTTATGATTTTGTCATTCTAACTTTGTTGAATATCAACGTATGGGTGACATATTTGAGTTGTTCCCACTTCTAGCTATGATTGTGCTGATTTTAAAGAGCTGCAGGACTTTTTATAGGTTTATATCCTCCTGGGAACCAAAGAAAAAAATGTGACTTCCAATTTCTGTTTGTTTTTTTCAATGCGTTAAATTATTGGATTAGACTCCAGTCTGCATGGGTTGTAGTGTCATCTTGACAGTCAGGTAGAAGAGGTGTGAATCTGTTATAATGGAAAAATACTTATTTCTATTTATGTTTCTTATACAGCAGCAACTGTAAGTGCTTTACAGCAGTTAAACAGTGTGTTCCCTCTTCATTAGGAGCAGAACCAGAACCAGCAGGTCCCAGAAGAACACGTCAGCACACAGCTACAGAACCTACAGCTGGACACACAGGATGAGAAGAACTGATTCTGTGCAGAACCTGCAGAGCCAAAGGGACCAGGTTAACGTCTGAAGAACCGCTGAATTACTATTAACAGAACCAGAAAGATGGAAACAGGATCCCGGCAGGCAAACCCAAAGACCCTGATGGACTCACAGACGGAGAATTTGGGGACCAAAGTTCACGATCACACAGAACACTCGCTGTTTTTATGGTTCAGAGAACTGGACTCAAAGTCTCAGAAAGCTGAACTGAACAAAGTAAAAAACATAACACAAAATGAAAATGAAAATATCTTCTTGTTTTTAACATCTTATAATAAAAAAGGAGTCCTCTTTGAAAGACATCAAGGTTTTTAAACAGATATCAAAGATATTTAAATAAATTAGTAACTTTAAAGATGATTTCTGGGTTCTGATTGCAGTATTTTCTATCCAATGGCTTTTTTATTAAATGTCTATCAGGAATAAAACAGTGAAGTGTACAGAGACAAAAAAATGTTGGACTGAACAACACGTCAAACCACTGAAACAAACACAAAAACAACATTTTTTCATTATAGACAAATAAAGTTGAAATGAACAAAACAGACAATATTACAAAGACCTTAACAGAGCCAGAATTTAAAAAAAATAAAAGTGAATAAAAATGTTATATAAATGGAAAATAAACTGATGAATGAATAGGATATGGGAAAGAGATGAATGAATATATACATTTTTATTAAGAATATCCATAATAACTTGGAAATTCCCACGGAAATGTTGGTGGTGTGCCAGAGTTTTACAATACAGCCCTGCTCGTAATTTTAAGATTAAGATTTAATAACTTTACTTTGCAACCAGTTCTCATTTTCCTGGGTTTCCTGTTATGACACAATGACCTCTCAGGCCTTTATATTACTGAACTATTCATGGCTCCGCAACAAGTACTTGTATTTCTGGATTCCTGTCAAGACACTGTTACTTTTAGGCTTTTATTCAGCTAAACTAGTAGTCATACGCCTGGGTTTTCTGTTTAAACATAGCGATGTCTCACATTTTTATTCTGCTGAACTGTGAAGATATACTTACTTTGTGGGGCTTTTATTTTGAAAAAACAACCTTGTTCCGGGTTTCCTGTTCAGCCACTGTAATCCATGAGGCTTTTTTTCTCGACTGGACTATGGAGATAAAGTTACTCCGTGGGGCTTTTATTTTAAGATTTTAACACAGCCCTATCAGGGTTTTCCGGTTCAAACAAAGTTGCCTCTCACACATTATCAGTTGATATTTAACAGTATCATACCAATATATAGTTATTTTGTGGGGGGGTTATTTATATTAAACTAATACATCTAGTCGTTTTGTATGGCTTTTATTTGGAAAAACAGCGTTTTCCTGTTCAAACATGACGAAGAGTGACCAGTTTGCCTGCACCTATGGGCGCATTCAATATATAAGCTACTCAGAAATCACTGTAGTCGGTTTCTCAAATTTGTTCTCAGTGTTTGTGCATTCAAAGCAACACATCGTTTTAATATTGGCATACAATTATTTATAATGTATATTTTCCATATCTTCCATCCACACCTTACTTTCCTCATTCTGCTGTAATGGAAACTAATTAATAATTATTATTAAAATAAATAATAATCTGTTTATTAGGAAAATAATAGTTGTTATTACATTGTTATAACAGCAGAGGGCAGTGTTTGAGTCACTCAGCAGTCTCTGCCTCAGACTGTCTCCTCCCACTGTCTTCTTCTTCTGTCAGCCCCACCCAAACCCCGTGACCTAAACAGGAAGCAGAGCCTCAGCCTGCTGCTGCTGCTGATCACCACAAATACTGATCTTCATTAATGCAGCTCACAGAACCAACAGAACAGAATCAGGTTTATTCTCCAAAAGGTTTCACACACGAGGAATGAATCTGAGTTGTTGTTTGGGTGCCGAACAATAAACCTAGTGAGACCAAAAAAAAAGTGCAGCCTAAGTCAGGACAATACAATATAAACATGGGAAAATACTTTTAGAATTATAGACTGAAGATATTTCTGTTTGTTTTTTAAAGATGTATTTTACATTTTTTAATTATTTAAATATTTATAGTAATTCTGCTAAGAAGAATGCAAATCGGTTTAACAGCTTTTCGGCTTAGTGCAACATAAAAGTAGTAAGTAAAATAAAAAGTACAAAAATTCAGAACTATTAAGAACATTTGGTTCAATGTGCTATGATTTCACTGTCAGACACCTTGCCCAAAGTCTGACCTACTAACACAGATTTCCCTCTTCTTACCCAAAAATATATTTTTGGTGTAAGTTTTTGTATTTATTATTCATGCATTTTAGAATCCTGTATGCAATGCAAAGTATACCATGTAAAACAATATAATGTTGGTGTTCTCTCTAATTTTTCAAAAGAAAAACTGACTTTAACTATTAATGAAAGAGTGACTTTTCATGAGATCTAAAAAAAAAAGCTTTATTATTAGATATCTGCCAAAAGTATGTATATACCAGATTTCAAGATTTTACACGACTCAGAACAGATATTGTGGCATTTTATCTCTCATTATATCAAATATGTTGAGTCTTCTCCGCGGTGTTTATTTTGAAAGACTGCACCGGATATGGTGGGCTGTGTGATCTCGGACTTCACGCGGCTGGTAGGAAAAGGCGTAGCTAGTAAACATCACAGAAAACAATCAGCGGACATTACGGTCTGAAAACACCGACTTATTGAATACTGTCTCCGGATCGTTCAGAGCTGTCAGTGCGGTCCGTTCTGCTGAAACCGTCCGAGACTGTCACAGCGACTGTCAGCGTCCCCAGATACAGAACTGTCGGGGCGTTAGCCAGCTAGCTCGCTAGCATAGCCACCTAGCCGCAGCAGCAGCCTGAGCTAGCATTAACATTAGCATTAGCATCAGACGACACAAAGATGATAGCGCTGATCAACAAACTGCTGGACTGGTTCAAGGCGCTCTTCTGGAAGGAGGAGATGGAGCTGACCCTGGTGGGGCTGCAATACTCCGGGAAGACGACCTTCGTCAACGTGATAGCGGTGAGTGTTTCGATGCTAACGGCAGCTGTCAGTTAGCATCTGGCTGCATCCATTGTTACCCTGCAGCGGTGAGGTCAGCTAGCTGTCGGTGCTGGACTCACCACTCAATATGATTATAATTCATATTTTTATTCTCGAGATGTGTTTGTCACTGAGAATAAACGCGGTTAATGTTAAATATGAACCCATGCAGCGGCTCTGATCTGACATTTAAACCAGCATAGCTTTCACATCTGCTTCACAGCTGTTTTTCACCTCCAGCAGAAATTAACCGGTTTTTAATGAGAATAAAAGGCCTTTTTGGGGAGTTGAATCCCCGGCTTTGGAGCTGTCAGCAGAGGGTGGGGGGCTGGGAGGGAGGCTGTGTAGGGACGGTGTTAGAGGATCGATCACCCCCCTCCTGGTGGAGTGACCTTCCCTATCCGGTCACACAGACCCCCTCCCTGCCACACATCAGCTGACTTCAGACACCTGAGCATCTCATATGCACAATTAATTTATGGCTGACCTACTAACACAGATTTTCCTCTTACTTCCCCAAAAATTATATTTTATGGTGTATGCTTTGGCATGTATTATTCTGTCCTGTTAGCATCTTAAATGAAGTTATGAGTGCAGACTAAAGAATGGCTGATGCTGCATTATTTAGGCTGACATCAGCATTTGAGACTTTAAATCAAACTTTTGGTGTCTGTGAACTCATGACAAATTGAAAATCTTGACAAACAAATGTGCAGGCTGAAAATATTTCAGATAAAAAACATCTATTTAAAAATAATGCTTTTTTCCCCCCAAGAATCCTGACTAACAATTGATATAGTGATTTTTTTTCATCCAGACTTTGACTATTCATAAAAGAGTGATTTTTCATGTGATCTGAAAAAATTCAAAGTTGTACTGTTAGATACACAGATTTCCCTCTTTCTCCTCAACAAACAATGTAATACAGTAAATAAATATTTTAGTGTAGGTAATGGCATTTGTTATTCCTTTAAGTGCCAGCTGATCACTAGTACAAGTGTAATACCAGTGTTTAGTTACAACATGGATTCTAAAAAAGTTTTTTGTAATGTTTTCATTTTGGGGGGGATTCCAAACTTTTTGCAATCAGAGTTGTAATAGGCTGACTTTCCTAACTTTGTAAAAGCAATGCAACAAATAAATACACAGATATAATTCAACTGATATTTATTACAAAAGTAAGACATCAGCAACTTTGTCAAACACATTCAAACACAACAGGAATTACAATTCAAGTATCCTTTTAAATACAGCAACAAATTGGTCAAAATTTGAAATCCAGTATATAATATTAACATTAACATAGAATATATATGAATACATCGTCATTAAACCCGATTCAGATATTTAATGCATCCTTAATATGCCCAATATTAATTTTTTAATATGAACGTATAGTTAGGGGTGCACAGATCCATTTTTTTTCTCCTGACACAGAATCTGAGAGCTCAGCTCAGACAATCTGTCCATCCAGAGTACAGATGTGGTCCCACTGCACTGTATGTGAGGTAACATGAGGTCAGGAGCGTTTACAGCAGAGAGATGACAGGAAATGAGGGGAAGGAGGGATGGGTAATGGCATGCCGGGACTCTGCAGCTCCTGTTTTATCCCGAGCTTACCAGGACAGCTCTGTCCTAGACATTTCTGTGCTGAAATTTAATGCTACGTATGTCTTGAAATATAATTGAATTCAGTATATCTGTGTTTAGCTTAAATCAGCTAATAATTAAATATGTATGTGTTTCTGTTTCAGTCTGGCCAGTTCAGTGAAGACATGATTCCTACAGTCGGATTCAACATGAGGAAGATTACTAAGGGCAACGTCACCATCAAGGTTGGTACTTCCTTTACGCTGCTGCCTGTCTGTGCACACCTAAATGTACTACACGATAAAATAAGATCCATACTATATTATTATAAAATAAATATGTTTCTCCTAGGATGTTTTTTCACAGCGTTACTGAAATAGATGAGTTTTGTTTTGCAAAGATGTTGAGTGTTTTTTTGCTGACATGCGAGGGGCTTAAGACACACATTTGAACACAGGTGCAGTGATGTCGCTAGGTACACGTCCTGCAGTACTGACACATTAAAAGGAGATTTGGGGATTTTTAAAGTAGGGTTATGTGAGGTACTGACCCACAGTCAATGTATTACCTGCAGTAGATGATGGTCTGTGCGTTCCAAGTTTAGAAAACCAGACGAGTGCTTCAGGCAGGAAACAGACTGCAGACTGAGACTGAGACAAAACATATTTTAACCACCTAAACCAGGGGTGTCAAACTGATTCAGTAAAGGGCCGCTGTGGCTGCAGGTTTTTGTTCCAACCAAGCAAGAGCACAGGTGATACTGATAACTAATCAACTGAGTGAAGACAGTTCAGCTGATTGAATGATTGGATTCAGGTGTGCTTCTGCCACTCTGCCCTTTCCTGGATTAGTTTGAAACCCCTGTTCTAGATGACAAA
>CAFUXE010000497.1:495751-516995 GCA_903364295.1 Serranus cabrilla
CCTTCTCCTCCACACTCACTCCTTCCCTCATCAGTTTTCTCACAGAACAAAACCAACATTGTGCTCCTGGTTTTCTGTGTGTGTGGTGGAGTTTGTGTGTGTTAGTGTCTGTGTGTGTGTGTGTGAGACATTCAGGTCAGATTAGTTTGTGTTCATTGAGCTCAGGGAAACACACACACATACACACACACACTCTTGTCGCTCTTCATTCAGTCCCAATGTGCTGCTGATGAGTGGGCTAAGTTGCACACACACACACACTTGTGGAGAAGTGGTACTTCATGTTCGTGGGATTCACACGGAGAGTGAGAGTTTCAACACTTGTGTTAAACTTTCACACACAGACAGATTTTTGCTATAAAGAATTTAAAGTGGGGAAATTCTTTTTTGTCTTTTGTTTTCCAAATTTTCTTTTTGAAGAATTTTGAAGTCAAATGTATTTTCTAGCTTCATATTGATCTGATATGCCTCTGTATAGTTCCATTATGGAGAGCACAAAGAGAGCTTTATAGTGATATATTTCATGTATAGCAACAATCAACTTATTTTTGTGTAGTTTGTTTCTGATAAAATGTTTAGAACAAAATTGGATTCTGTTATTGGGGCTAAAACAGAAAACAATACAAAAACTCAAAAGTTTTCAAAAGGAAATAAGGTTTATACATTTAAAAATATATTTTCTTCCATCATTACCCCATTATAAATCTAAACATGTCACTGATTAAGCTCCTATTTAGTTGTTCCAGTGTTTCTGTGCTAAACCGAAATTAGCTGCTTGGCCAGTGGAAGTCTTTAATGCACATGCTTAATGGGTCCATAGATACAAGTTTCACAGAAGACACAGATATTTTTTTTTGGCCTCATGCAGCACTTTCATAGGAATGAATGGGGCCTCCAACGCTGTATTTATTTTTTCTTTTTACAACCATGGTTCAGCCATGTAAAGCCCTTTATAACTCTAAAAAGTGAAATTTTCTTGTTAATTCTGGGATGATGTACAAAAATCCAGACGAACCCCAATCAAGATATAAATAAGTGAGAAGTGGTTATGAAACACACACACACCTTATGGATAGATGTGGGACTCGAACCTGTGACCTTCCTGTTACGTAACTGCAGCCTGTGGTTGGTTCCCATCCAGTCTGTCCCAGAGACGTTCTCGCATGACCAATGGAGGTCTAGTCGCCTGCGTGTGTGTGTGTGTGTGTGTGTGTGTGGCTTCATTAGTGAACAGAGGCGGTCTGTTCAGTAGTTTGTATCAGAGGGGCGAACTCTCATCACTACTAATGAGAACAACATCACCAACCTCCCGAAACACTCTGTTCCTCCAGCTCTCCATCAATCTCTCTCTTTCTGTCTTTTAAGGACTAAAATCAGTTTGGTTTACCCAACTTATATAAAACTTATTTTTTTTAATTCAGTAACGTTTCTGTGAAAAGATTACAATCAAGAGAGACAAGAAAAAAGTCAAAATTCCAATAGTAAGCCAAACTTTCCTAAGTACCTTCCTAAGAGTTCAGGCTACTAACTATCAGACTGATATGATATATATATATGATATGATATATCAGACTGAATAATAATAATAATAATAATAATAATAATAATAACAACATGGTTCAGATGGGATTGACCTTTGACCCATTAGTCTGTGTTTTCTTTAACATCATGCCAGCGTGATCAGGTCACATGACTTCTTGATGACCTCAACGTCAAATAGTAGTGGAACTAGGTGTTCTCCTAATTTTATCTCTTATATGTTATATATATGTTTGGAACCAACAATTACATTCTTCATTAAACATGATTGTGTCCTAAAAGTTAAAAAGATATATATATATATTATTGTGGGGTTGGGGTTGGGTTCAATATGCTGTTCCAGTAAGTCAAAGTGAAAAATAACTATCAGGTCATCAGACCATCTCTTACCATCAGATTAAAGCTATTATTGGATTATGAGAAATCCAACAAACACAGCTAGCTTTTTGCCTAATATTTCTTCAGCACATGTTTTTGCATGTGTAATTTTAGTGCGATGTTTAAGGCAGGAGAGGAGGAAGACTAATGCTGGCTGTATAAAGGCTTCTCATAGGTTTCTGCTTATTTTCACAACACAAAGAATGAGAGCATTTTGCACGATTTGCATTTCCAACAGCTCCCACATAAAGACAGCCCTGACCGGCGGAGACGCCATGTTGCTATTAACAGGTAGCCTGACGACGTCAGACTCACAATTCTGTTCAGAATGTGAGTCTGAAACTGATCCATTGGGCTGTGATTATGGGGCTTGTATCAACCGAACCAGGAAAAAAAATGCCTCTTTGCTCTATTGGATAGATCGACAACCAATCGGAGCAACGTAAGATGTGACGTATGTTCAGCGACGTACCTCTTGTTGAGCCAGGATTCCGGGCTGCCGAAAAGGAGCTGGCAACGACCGCTCCAAATATCCAACTCTTGTGCGCGCTGAGTTGCATCGCTGTGATGCCCGTCTCAGTCTCCTCCTTCACCAGGTCCTCCATAAGTGCGACCAAAGGTGAAACCACAATGTGCGCCAGGTTTCCCTTGTGTCCCAACTTCTTCACGACCATCGGGGCCAGCTGTTAAATCAAGCCTTTACCGAACCCAGTTGGAGGGACAGCAAAAACATCTTCTCCATCGACAAATGCCTTGATGGCGTTTCTCTGTTCACATTTAAAAATGAATGCGCTGTTGATATCTTGTAAAACAGAGTCAATGGCAGAAAATCAACACCTCACCTCTCCAGCGGCAGCCATGTTTGTTGTACACAAATTCAACCCAAGCGCTCTTTGGTGACGTGGCTGATTACGTTACTGTTGCTCATCTGTCCATCATCGTGTATGGCCCGCCCTGACAATTTCATTGGTCCGGGGAGATCTGTACCGAGAATAGCAGCGCCACAACGGAGAAGTGGCAGACCGAACTTCCTGTAGAAAAATGTTGTAGGCAGGGCTAAAGTTCGGATGCACCCAGGCTAATTAACAGAATGATTGACAGAATTGTTTTTAAAATGGGTTTTGTTATGTAGACGTGATCACTGAGTTCAATGTACTCCAATGGCCTCCACAGCTGTCGAATGTGCAGCAACTGCGTGATGTTATCATCTGAGGAATGTTTCCAGCACCTTGTTGAACCCATGCAATGACGAATAGAGGCATTTCATTTCTTTTCAGTTTTTTAATGTGGATGCAACCCAGTACTAGCAAGGTATACCTAATGTAGTGGCCAGAGAGGTTATGCTGAAAAATAAATACATCAACATAACATAGTAAAGTTATTACAAGTGGTAAATACAGACAAAATAACCCAAAACTCCAAAAGGTTCAATAGTTTTCACATGATCTACTACTGTCCTGACTGACCGTCTGTCTTCTGTCTGTCTTCTATCCATCCCTCTGCAGGACAAAAACATTATTTCCTTATAGTCCTTTAAATGTGTAAATCCCCTTCATGTGTTGCCGTGGGTAACCAGGCAAAGACAGAACAGGGGGAGGAAAGAAACTCACATTGATTAGAAAAGAGTTTGAGTTTCTAAATTAACAGAACCCTGTGTGTCTGTGTGTGTGTTCTTTCTCACACGTGAATTTGGGCTGGTCTCCCATGGCGACAGGACAGTACTGAGGTCATTGATATGCAGCGCAGCAGCTCCACTGAGGGAAAATCCTCCTCGCTCCTCTTCACAGGGAGGAAGGGTTCCTTTACACCATTTAAAACCTCATGACAGACAGAAAATAAAAAGCTTTAATGAGTTCCTCTAAAACCTTTTTTTTTTCTTTTTACATGAAACTACATGATCCTGTAGTGTTTTTTTAATTCACCCAATAACAGTTTAGTCCAGTGATTGCACCTTTATGTGGCTGCTGAAGCCAGTATGTGAGTCCATTACATTTTCACGTGTTCATGATCTTGTTGTCTTTGATCAGATAGTTTCTTTGTTGATATGTATTTTTTGCCAGTTTCAGACTTTATTTTAGCTATGCAAAGTTGTTGTTTTTTTTGTCCAAGCAGCAACTTTCAGGTCTGAAAAGTGAAAACAATGCAGAGGCAACGTAAACTACATTCTTTCTATTGTCCAGTAGGGGGCGACTCCAGTGGCTGCAAAAAGAAGTCCCTTTGTATGTAAGTTAATTGTAAATGACTCTACTTCTGACTGGATTTCTGACCTAAGTAAGCATTCTCATAATGAGTTTATGGTCTCAAGTCTGAGAAAATTATGATCCCATTTAGAGACAAGTAGACTAGAAAGGGAAGGGGAGGATTTTGGGCAGGATGACAGGTCGCTACCACAGTGTACTTTGTTAGTCCATATTAGAACACTGATCCTTTCACATTGTGTTTTAATTACAACAAAGTAACACTGTAAAACTGTAACATTGTGGTCGTAGAAACATCCTGTTTCGTGTTCAGTTGGACTAAAAGACACTGAGGAACGTTAATTCTGAATAATGATGGGTATCTAGCTAACATTAGGTTTAGCTTTATTTTGGCTCCCATGCAATTCTGGCACATACACTGTTGCAAAAACCTTTATGGTGATGGCCATAAACCAAGATGCAGACAGTCGAAACGCAGAATCTGAAGGTTCAAAACCGGAGTCCACAAACTAATGGGTGGTGTCCCTGTGACCGTTTATTATTTTTTATACAGTCTGTGATTTTGTCAACATTTTAGTATGGAGTAAAAAGGTTTTGTAGAAAACCGTATTCGTAACTTTTAAATAATCAAGGAAGTCAAAGCGACTAAAGCGATAAAACAACTCTGAAGTCTTTTCTCCTGTCATCCTGCACATATTACTATGTCTTCCATGTATTTAACTTTGGATATTTCTGATGTGTTTCTAACTTCACTCGACTCATTTTTGTTTCTTTTTCTCTATTTAATTTTCCACAGCTGTTCGTTTTAGATCATGGCTACTTTGTGATGTACAAGTTGCTCCCATGGCATACCGTGACACTTTTTGTCGTAGACCTTTGACCCTTTCACAGTGTGTTTTCACACTGTCCATTAACGTTAACTAGAACATTTCGGTCATGGCGCTAGCACATGAAACTGTTGTGCTGTCTTCTTCAACAGCTTCTTCTTGTTTAATTAAAAACCAAATAGATGCATGTTAAGTTTTTTACCTCCGCCAAGGACGTCATGTTTTCCCCGGAGTTTGTTCGTTTGTCTGTCTGTCTGTTAGTTAGCAACATAACTCGAGAATTTATGGACGGATTTGGATGAAATTTTCAGGAAACGTCCGCAATGATACCAGGAACAAGTGATGTTTTGGGAGGATCAACAGTTTTCAGTTATTTCACACGCAACAGAAATTGAAGCACAGTGATTGGATGTTTCTTCGCCAAATACTCAGGACTCCTCACTTTCAGGTTTTGCTCAATGACATAATTATTGCATCAATAAGTTTCCAGACACTTGTAGTTTAAATCACACAGCTTTATTTATAAATTACCACCTCAAGAAAAATATGACAGGCACTAAAGTTAATGTGTTTTGAGTGGACTGTCCCTTTATTTAAAAGTTATGAAAGAGTAGCCAGGCACTTCATGTCAACTTTGTTCACATTTACAACTCAAATACAACACCAGTGGGACTGTTAGTATGATCCCATTTTGTCCAATTATTCTGAAAAATAAAAGCGTGTGAGGGCTTGGCTGCAAAAACTGGACACAAACATATTTACCATCTGTAAAAAGATCCCTACATTTAATCTGGTTAAATGAAAGACTCTAAGTGCTGAACTATAAACCAGTTATATGAAAGAGTTGAACCTGTGGATTATTATATAAGATGATGAAGTAGCTAGAATGTTGGCATTTTGGTCTAATTGAATGCAACATTTTGGATTTTTCTTATGTTCCATTTATTACCTCCGCCAAGAAGAGTATGTTTCAATTTGTTTGTCTACTGGTTTGCTTGTTTGTCAGCAGGATTACAGAAAAGCTACTGGCCTAATTTGTTTTTTCTTTTGTTAACATTGCAACATGGGACATGGCCTTGGCGGAGGTCTGGGCTCTCTGACTTATCTTTAGCTTCATCTTTTTTTATTGTTATTAAGCAAGCACAAATTCCCAATCGCTGCAACTACATAAACATTTCAGCCTCCTAAGGGAGGACTGATCTGCAGAGTGAACTATAGAAACATTGGTTTATACTTTATGTAGTTGAAATGTAAAACAGTTACTACAGGATCCAAATATAGAAGGTAAATATATTTGGTTTCCATTTTTAGGTTTAGGATCTGAAGTAAAAAGGGGGAATAATGAAATGTTCATCATAAATGAAATCCTGAAAGAGGCTGTTCTGCCATTTGGATATGAAACCTTAAACGTTAACAATATTTGTGTAGTGTCGGCTAAATAACCAAAACAGTACAACTGACCAAATTTAGCGTTTGAATTTAGGTTGTCCCAGTTATTAACAGTATCCTTGGCTAAAGGGTGACAGTTAACTGGTATTTTACAAATCCATGAACAGCCTCACCTTTTTCAATAGATGGTCTTAAATCTAAAATGCATCAGCAGATAATCATGACAGAAAACATCTGCTGGTATTTGTTCCATTTTTGCATTAGCAGAGAAAAAAAACTGCAGTGCACTGACAGTGCAGCAGGACACACTGTGGGTATTATCAGCAACCCCTGATTTAATAGGTCATTCTTTGTCATGTTTGATTGGTAAAATTTTACCATTAAAGATATGTTGTGCTAAATGCATATTACTTTTGGAGCAAACATATTGCTGCAGGTCATGACTCAAGCTGTTTTCTCATAGAAACAAAATGTACAAAACTTGTTGATCAGCTAATGACTTCGGAGTTTCCTGGAAAAAACAACAAAGTAAAGTTTTGATACGTTTAGGGTTGCAGTGCATGCGTGTCAGGCACTTCAGATGCCGTTTTCTCTCTTGGAGCAACAGTTTGAACAGGCTGCTCACAGCGTGAAAGTAATTTTATTCTGACTTCTACTGTTGTTTCAGTGTCTGCTGATTCAGATACTGACAGTCCACAGTGAGGACACACTAAGGCACAGTCGGCTCTGACACATATTTATATGAACTTAACATTGTGACACTGAACATTACAAAGGTATAACATTCTTGTGACATAAAAAAAAAAAATTACTATCTCACTTCCCTTCATATAAAGATGTTTTAGTCATACAGCTAGCATTAAAATGAACTAAATTCATTTCTTCTGTTTCTTCGTTTGAGTCTGAGTGAAAACACTGTGCTACAGGCATATTAATACAATTTAAAACTTCCTACACAGTTTAACTTCCTGTACAAAGAGACCACCTCAGTACTGAGGAAGTCAGAGTCCTGTTCAAATACTCTTTAGATCTCCTCCCTTCACCCACTTCAACTCTCTCCTCCCTTCAGAAACATTCATGAAGCTGCACATTCTTCACAGAAACACAACTTGTAAAAACAATTAGCAGATAAAGACTGAGTGACTGTGATTTAGGCCTCATTCAGACTGCTACATCACAGACGCTCTCTACAAAAAGGGGCAGAGCCGCCTCTTTTTCTAAAGGAAGCTCAGATCTTTTGACATCTGTAGTAAGATGCTGCAGATGTTTCATCAGTCTGTGGTGGCAAGTGTGCTGTTTTATGCTGCAGTCTGCTGTGGAGGCAGCATCAGACACAGATGCAAGGCGGTTGGACAGACTGGTCAAAAAAGCTGGATCAGTGGTTGGAGTCAGGCTGGACACACTGGAGGAGGTGGTGGAGAGATGCACCATGAAGATGTTGGAGACCATCATGAATTGCCCGAATCATCTGCTGCACAGCACCTTTGTGGATCAGAGAGGCAGCAGTGGACGGCTTCTCGCTGTCCGTTGCAGGACGGAGAGTTTCAAGAGATCCTTCACGCCTCAGGCTGTCTAATTCAACAGCCATCTGACTAAATACATTTTGCCTCTGGGATAAATAAAGTAATTTTGATTTGATCAAATCTGCTTTTTGGCAAATCCAATTTGAATCCAGATTGATTTTTAGGAAGTCGAGAAGCAATACAACCATTTGATGTGATTTTTGACCGAATTTGGAGGTGGTTTTGAAATTTAGATAAACACTGGTCTCTCAAATTGGATTTTGTTAGCCACAAAGCTCACCAAACGAAATGAACCATTCGCCAGTATTTAAGTGCTAAAGTAGTTGCTTTTAAGCCCAACCCTATGTTTTTACCCTAAGCTTAGTCAGGTTGTCTTTGTTGCCTAAAGTTACCTTTTCTTGTGAACTGGTAAGTTTATTTCAAAAAGCTACTATCTAGCAGAAAGTGACCCTGTCCCTGTGTCCCACTGTGTCTCAAGGAAATGTAAGTTTAACTAAAAACCTTTCTTCACGAAGCTACCATGACACATGTAAACTGCTAACTGCTTTATGTATCTGCAACTTTCCGATAAAACACATTGAAAAAATCAGCTTCACATCAATCAAAGAAAACATCCAGGATTCTCAAGTCACACATTATTACAGCAGGAAGTTGGAGGGAAGAGTCCGTTCGGAGAGTCCTGAAACAGGCTCCTGCTTTTACAACAGCTGGTTGTGCAAGTACAGCAACTTTTCTAATCTCACTAAAGATTAAACATCACTTCCTGCACAGACAGGAAGCTGCAGGGGGAACACTGTGTCCAAAGAACAATATCATACAAATGGAAACTCTGGAAGAGGAGAAGGAGAGCACAGAAGGAAAATAAAGAAAAGATTATGATTGGTCCACAAGTGTTCTCGAACAGAAACTGGACAGATAAAGAAAACTGGTGGGTTAACAAAAGAACGAGAAAGGAAAGAAGAGAGTGGATGAGATTGATTTATGGAGAAGGAAATAATGGATTGTTGGTTAGAGTGGGATCTATGGCTCTAGCTGGAGATGGACAAGATGGCCGATGTGTCTTTAGCCTTGTCGAAGAAGATGGACGTCTCATTGGCTGCCTTCAGTTTGACCTGGGCGGAGCTTGGCGAGCCTTGAGCTGCAGTTGGCTGACACTCCTGACAGCAGCAGCAGCAGCAGTCCATGAAGGCCTGACCGAGAGCCTGGAACACAGCGACATGCAGGTCAGTGCTGTCTGACTCTGATAACGTTTCTTTTTTTTGTGCTTTTGGACCAAGTTGTTCTAGGAACTCCATAACAGGAACTATGTTTTCAGTTTGTGTTCATACAGCCAAAGGTGCATTGACTTTGTTGGACAAATGAACATAAATGTACATCTCTGGACCAATCAATGCACACTCATGTCATTTAATGTTCCTCTTGTGGGAGAGAACCTTCTCTGAATTAGGAGTCGTGTGAAAATTGTGTTCTGAGATACAATGAATGGAAGTTTTGGGAACTATGAAGAGCTTTCTCCCTTGTGAAAGTACTTATTGTTGTTAACTACTTTTGCTATCTATCAGCAGACCATATGTAAAGCATCATTACGCTTTAAATGTAAATTAACCCCAAATTTAAAAAAAATCTTTTAGCTGTGGAGCTATGAGTTTCCATATGTTGGAGATATCAGTCATCTGCCTTCGCTACACTGTATTGGAAACAGATGGTTCATGCAGGAATAATTTTCTTTCAAGTATTGATGGGTTTCCGTGACGTCACATTTTTTTGTCCTGCGGCCATCTTTAGGACTCACTGCGCTAGCACCCTCTACTGGTAGGCTACGAGTGGGGAATGGCTTCTGCCAGCACAAACCAAACTATTACGGAGGAAAAGCAGCGTTATGTTACAAAAACGAATATTTTAGGATTGGATCCATATCGACTACTAATTGCACCACTAACCCCGCTATTGTCGGCTGAACATTTGCCAAACATTTGTTTTGGCGACATTTTCATCTACCTGGTGCACCATCGCCATACAGCAAGGAGTCACTGAAGGCATTCAAGAGCACTGAGGCATGCCTTTATTTTCACTGGATGGGTACACGATCCGTGGATTTATCATCTAAAGCTGAAGATGTTTGTAGTCATAGGAAAGGTATGTTGTGTGTTTATTCACTATGCTATTAAGTTACTTGGTTCTTTTAACTGACCTAGCCAGCCAGGTTAGTCATAGCTAACCTAGGCTCAGTGATGTTGCTAGGTACACGTCCTGCGTCCCTGACGCATTAAAATATGAAAGGACGCAATGAATTCACTATCCATGCGTCCTAATTTTCCGATGAAAAATGATACACTGTGAACAACAACTTGTGTTTAAAATCACAGTAACTGGAAAAAGAAACCTTGCCGTCAGCGGACCTGACGAGCGCTGTTTCAACACTTTGCGTATTAACTCAGCGCAGACATGATTCCCATGAGTACAGTATCGCAACATGCTAGTTTAGCCGCTACAACAACAACTAGCCAGTTTAACACTACAATTTAAGAAATAGAAGAATATAATAAACAGAAAGAAATACATTTTTTATTGGGGATCCATTGATCCCTTCTAATTGCAGCTATCCATTTCTGTCTCCGTTCTGGGTTCTTGGGAATGTTATAAAATGTGTGTCCATCTGTTTTTGACTTGCTGTTATTGCAGCCCACGGCACAGCTGATTGACGGCATTGTTTACTATCGCGCGTAGTAGCACTTCCGGTCGCAGGGAGTCCTAAAGATGGCGCCGCGATTCATGTGTGACGTAGCTTGAAACCTAAGAATAGTTCCGATGTGAAATTTTTTTTAAAAGTCCTCAAGGTCTGAGGATAATCTTGAGTAACTGGATCATGATTTCTGGAAAGAAACTTTGCAGTTGAGTTTTTCCTATTTTCTTGTTTGTTTGTTTGTTTTTTAGCTTTGAGCACCATGAGAGAATTGCCATTTATATCCATTACATAACATAACATATCTAGATACTCTCAGAAACTTACACCAAAACAATCTCTATTGATACAGGTTTTAGGGAAATGTGTTCTTTTTTTATTATGAAAGGGATCAATAATGTTTTTTGAGGGTTCTTGGTATGAATGAGCTCTGACAGTGAAACAAGTCATTCGGCGGGTTGTGACATTCTGATTAACAAAACTTCTTTATAGTTGGAAGTCTGTGCGAAAAAATCACATTCTGCTTGTGAAATAAGTCATTTCACTGCCATTGAGATGTTTAAGAAAATGTATCTGTTCATGTCCATGTAAGATTTTGGGAAACGTATTTAAAAATATTTATCAGCATGATGTGACAGACCTGGAAGTTGTAATTCAACCTGGTGGCTAGTACGTCATATTGCCCAGTGGTCCTGTCAGATTTGGACCTACCTTACACAGGCACAGCAGCAGCACCGGTGTCACCGACGACTTGAAGAACAACAGAAAGTGATGTAACAGTGCCAGCATGGAGGCTGTGTCCTCAGAAATGGTGATGTGCGTGTAGGCCAGCGTGATGTTGCAGACATGTTCGGGCAGAGCGCAGATGCCGTAAACCACCGCTAACGCCAGCAGCGTGCAGTTCAGCTGGCGCTCCACCGCCTGGTGCTGCTGGCGCTTCTGATTGGAGGAGCGGTCGTCCTGATTACGCTGCTTTGCGGCGGAGCTGGAATCACTGTTGACGTTGCGGGTGGCCATCTGGCAGAGGATGGTGAAGAGGATGGGGAGGCAGAAGTAGCAGCCAAAACACCACCACATACGACCCTGAAACAGAACAGCAGTAATCTGATTACATCAAGTCAATACTTTGTGTTATGTTATAATACAATCTGGTGCTCTGAAGGACTTGTTGACCATGAAGTAACTTGGTGTAGAATTGAGTCTCTTTGCTGAACTTCCATGTTTAGGTCTATAAAAGGCAGCAATTCTACATTCATTTAGGATTCTTCTTTTTGGCACTAATTTGTTTTTTGAAGTAAATACAATGAACTGCATCACGCTGCAGCCGGTAGGCCTGCAGTATACAGGCCAGCCTCAGCGTGTTGTAATATTACTGGCTTAGTAGTCCCAAGTGTAGTTGGTTTCTGATATGCAGAAAGACCATTGTTTCGTGGTAGAATGGGTGACGTTTTAGTGGACACGTAGTTTTGTGGAGTAAATCCCTGTAGTTTCGTGCCCCTGCCAGCTTGCCATAACTATCTATGCCATAATTAGAAATGAGCCATAATTAGAATTAGCGTGGAAAGTAAGCTAATAGCTAAAACTATCCCTTTAATACTCCAAAAAGTCCAAAAAGAAACTATGAGTCAATGAGGAGATCAAAGAAGCAGCTGATGTTGTATACAACCAGGCCTTCCTTTGTGAGTTAATTTGAATCTTCCTTCTTGCAGGTCCTCACCTGGTGATACCTGATCAGCAGAGAGTGGAGGGAGTCAGGCAGGTAGAGGGACAGAGGGGATGAAGGGGTGATGGTGCAGGAGTCCACCAGCCGGCCCGTGGACGGGGACACGGCCTGGCTCAGCTGCCACAGGAAGATCTCGGGGCTGGACAGCAGCAGAGCGGCGAGCCACACCAGCAGCAGCTTCAGCAGCACCGATCGGCAGCGCTCCACCCGCCGCGCCTTCGGCTGAGATGAGGAGGTGGCGGCATGGAAACGGTCAATGCCCAGAGCACACAGGGTGAAGGAGGTGATGCCCAGAGACACAGCCTGCAGGGACATGGGAGACATAGGTGAGAGAGTTCAAGTATTTTTTTCTTCTTATCTTATTCAGGTTTATAAATGTAGAAGATCCTTGTTACGAACTAAAAATCCAAACTAGGCTCGACTGATTAAAGTATAACTTGAAAAGAATTACAATTAAGTACAGTGACCGCTATGTATATATAATATAACAAATAACTAAATAATTAAGAAAATAATAATAACTAGAAAAGCACCCGGGGAGCGCAGACCTCCACCAAGGCAATAGGATCAGTTATGTAATACCAAATTGTACACTTGAAGGATTATATTGAAAGCATGTATTTTGGGAGCACACTGGCATTGAAGTATTTCATCCACTAGATGGCGGCAGTTAGTGAAGGCAATATGGTCATTCATCTTCTGTTACCGAGGCGGGGTACACCCTGGACAGGACGCCAGTCTATCACAGGGCTGACACATATAGACAGACAACCATTCACACTCTCACTCACACCTACGGGCAATTTCGAGTCACCAATTAAACCTAAGCTGCATGTTTTTGGACTGTGGGAGGAAGCCGGAGGACCCGGAGAGAACCCACACACACACGGGGAGAACATGCAAACTCCACACAGAAGGGGATTGAACCCGCAACCCTCTTGCTGTGAGGAAAGAGTGCTAACCACTACACCACCGTGCGGTCCGCAATATGATCACTGACGCAATAATATAAATTCACAATATAAATTCCAGATGATGATACGGATCACTGATCACCACCAAAATCTAATCACCTGTTCCTTGTCCCAATACACACTCTCTCTGAGAATTTCATCAAATCCATGCAGTGCTTTTTGAGTTATTTTGTACACAAACAGACAGACAGACAGACAGACAGACAGACGCCGGTGAAAACGTAACCTCCTTGGCGGAGGTAACAAAAGTGAAATAAAAATGTATTTATTTTTTATTTGATATATTTCTGTCAAATAAAAATTACAAAATCTACAATAATTACCAGCATCAGATTACTTCCAGCTGCACCTCAGGCACTCAGAGAATACTAGCTAAAAGCTGTCTCACCTAAGGTAATATGGTCCAAATCTCCAAAGTACCAGAACACAGAAGTTCAGACATTAGGGGCCCATGCCAAAATCATTTGAATATATTTTTTCAAACCATATAGTCTTGTCTCTACACATGCAAACAGTGAAACATTAAATAAGTTACAACTGTATGGCCCATTGGTTTCTCTGAAGATGTCAATCTTTAAACTTCAGCAGTGTGAGGTATCATTCTGATTTCAAATTTCACAAATTGAAATCAGAATTATATTTACCGCCAAGTCATGTTCATTCCATCCTTCAAACTACAAACATGGACAAAATGAAAGTAGAAAAATAAATAAACTAAATATAATTTGTGTTAATGCAATGACAATATTTTGTGGTCCTTTAACCTTAATCTGTCACCCCTTACAGTGTTATCATGAAACAGTTATAGACAGTCACACTGGAAAATACTACATTCTTCTTTCATTCTTCATCCACAAAAACACTTTGACATTTTGTTGTTATCTCCTTTAAAGTCAGACGTTACAGACAGATGTCGGTCCAGGACGTGCTTAGCTTAGTTTAGCAAAAAGACTGGGAGGGGAAACTGTTAGCTCCATCCAAAGAAAAATATACATCTTGACTGCAAACAGACTAATCAAATCTGTTCAGTTCTGTGGAAACGGACAACTGAAGGCATCCAATATTGCCGCCAGAGACACAGGTCACAAATCATGCAAACACAGTTTCACCCCAAATTTGTTCCTGTCAAGCCATGAAAGCAGCAGCAGGACGTTCCAGCAGACATAGTAACAGGTCGCCACAGCAACTGCCTCTCAGTGAAGAAAAAAACACAGCTTCAGTATCTGCTGTGTACAAATCTCCACCATTTCTGAATGGCACAAAGTAAAATCCACGCTGACAGACTGAGGTACTCATGGCCCAGTGTCACACATCTAAACTTCCACATAAATCCCAGTAAACTGTGGTAGAATACTGTGCAGTATTAATTGTTTTGACAGAGCTGCACCCACGACAAAACAATTCACACACATTCACAACCTCTCAAACAATTCACCTCCACTCCAAATTTCAGCCTTTTAGGGTGAAATATCTGGTCGCCAAAGAGTTTGGATCGACTGGCCAACTGACAGAGCTATAGACCTGCTGCTGATAAAAAAAATTTAACTGTTGCTCAAATCCAAATTAAGGTTGTCGTTTCATTGTGTTGTCCACAGGTCCCAGGTTGGGTCTTTGTTTGTTAGAACCAAATGAACCTGTGAAGAACTGACCGTGGTGTTAGGTAAGTCCTGAGAATCAACTGTGAATGACCCTGCTGACTTTTTCAGGCCCTTCCAGAAACAATGTGAAACAGCACCAATGTGCTCTGAAACCTGTTGGTGCCATTGGTTTGTACCAAGCCACAATGGGTTTTCACTGTATAGCATGCTGCTCCACTAGCTGGCACTAAAAACGTATATTTTGTGTGTCATAATTCTTGAAATGTACAGCACAGTTTTACTCTTGTTTTCAAGATCTTGGGAGGAAAGCCATGTCTTAGAAAGACATTTCCAACCAAATAGGCAATTGAATAAGAGTGTAGAGACTCCAGTCCACTTGGTGGCAGTAATGCACCTCTAAACTGGTTTGCCAGTCACCAATAATGATGCTGCACCGTGTCTGCATCCTCTAACATTACTTTATTACCAGAAACGTCTCTGCGTTTCTCTGCAGAACAGGCGCGATAGAGCAAGGGGAGGCAGCTGAGCACAGATGTTTTCTTGAATAGATCAAACAAATTGCTAAAATTGGTCTCTAGACATACTTTGGTGGTTGTATTCATGCTTTGGTGGCCCGCCCAAGAAAAGTCTATTTGTAGGAAAATGTGATGTGGTTCAGCTGGTTTGCATAATCTCAGATACCAGATCAAACCAGCAAAACTGGAAGTCGACAACTCGAATGTGTAGCTTACATTGTTAACATAGCTTTGATTTGTTTTATGGTTTATACATCTGGAAACTCTGTAACTTCTCCAAATCACATGCAATTAAATCTGAACACCATCATGCACCTCAGAGGATGAACCTTTATTATTTTCCATTAAGTTTTCTTCTAGTCCCACCGCTCTTTCCCTCACACGTTTTGTCCAATAGACGAGGAACGTTTGTCTACAATGCTTGGCGTGCTTGATAAAGCACAGTGTGAAAGCAAACCAAACCAAATGTAAAACTTCACCACTGAATCACACCCAGTCCACCACACTTTAGATGTGGAGGCGAGCTTAAAGTATTCATACGCCAAAAACACTGAATTTGATTCAACAGCTCTCATAAATCTCTACTTCCACATAAGCCCCACCCACCTCCATATAAGGCACCATGCGGCAGGTGATGTCACCCAGGATCCTCCTATGGGAGAGCTGGTTGAGGACCACCACAGGAAGGCAGAGCACCAGGACCAGGAAGTCCCAGAAGGCCATGCTGGCCAGCAGGTAGTTCCAGGCAGACCTCATGTAGTAGTTGTTCCAGACGACACACATGACCGCCATGTTCCCCACCACACCCACTGCCAGCACCAGGCCAGCCAGGAAGAGGACAGCATAGGCCGCGTACGAGCTCTCCACCAGTGGGTAGAAGGGGTTAAAAAGTCCCGGGGCGTCGTGGTCAGAGCTGGAGGCGTTTCCGTGGGGATTTGCGTTATTGTTGTGATCACTGTTGTCTTCTGCTCCAACTTTTGTCCCATTATCAAACTCGGTGGCCTGCGGTGCCGTCACAGAGTCGTTCTCGAAGGACTGGCTGAAGGTGGACTGCTGCTCTTCTTCGTCGGCACCGCGGGCCAGGCGGCGGTGCTGGTCTGAGTCCAGATCTAGCATCTCTGGGAGGGGGAGACTCTGGTTCGGAGTGTCGTCCCCGGTCCTGAGCTGTTTGGTGGTCCAAACGGGTTCCAGTTTGACAAGAGAGGACGGTGTGTCCAAGGTGTCACTCTGACTGTCGTGCTGCCCGACACTCTTTGCATCCGTAAACAGCAGCGGCAGGAAGAGACACAACCACAGACCGACTGACGGAGCCATGATGTAGATTTGAATTATTAAAATCACGTTGTTTGCGTGTTTAAAGGATATGAAAACAGAATAATTATACGAAACAGGGTGCAGAGCTTAAATTCCAGCAACGTTTCCAAAGACTTAGGAACAACCTGATTATGGGAAAGCGTCCGAAAAATTATGAAAAAGAAGATAGTTTGTTTAAGAAAGTCGACAATTCCAGAAAGAAAATTTGGTTGAGTTTGGCCAAGGCTGGAAGCTGTTTACCAAAGTTACAGAGCGTTTTGAAATGATGAAGAAGCGCAGATTTGTTTGTGAAGACCTCCACTAGATCGAAAAAAGTTTGTAGTCCAGACAGGTTGAAGGTGTCATCTGATTTCACCCTCTCTTCTCTTCTCTTCTCTTCTCTTCTCTTCTCTTCTCTTCTCAGGCTTGTGTCTTTAAACTCCCAATGCTCCTAGGTTTGTCCAATTTAAACCTGGACTCTGCTTATCCCGTCCATTAGTAATCCAAACAGGCGCTGGAGCTCCAGGAGGAGGAGGGGGGGGGCAGGGTGAGGGTCTGTGTCCGTGTCGGGCTGCTGTGTCTGGGCTGCAAGCCGCAGAGAGACTGGGCGTCCTGGAGCTCTGAGGGATCTCTGGGAACAAGCAGCCCTCTGCAGTATGGCTGGATGGAGCCTTTGTCAGGACACACACACACAGTCATACACACACTGACAGGCCACAAGCATACAAACAAGCTTGGCACACACACAAGTACACACATTTGTCTGCACAATCATGCATGCATACTTTCTTTTGCTCTTTTTGGCTCTCACCCTCTTTCACACACACACACATCCAAACACCATCAGCTCTGCTGCCCCCTGGTGGTGGGCTGGTGATCTCACTGGGAACCAGAGCCAGCTGAGTTCACTGAAAGGAAAAACATCCAATGAGAATACTGATGAAACCACTTTTCTCTGTGTGTGCGCGTGCGTGCCTGAGAAAGAGAACATTTTTTCAGGGTGAGGGAAGATTTAGGCTTCCGTCACTAACTTCTGTTTGAGTATCCTGATTGTACGACTGTGAAGCGATCACGATATTTTTAGCCGATCGTTAACAGCTGTTGATCCATTGTAAGCTGTGACCAATTGTGATCCAAACTGCAAAATGACTGAATAAGTAAAAGTCCTGCATTAAAAACTTTAAGTACTTTGTACTTTACCTAAGTACAAAGTACGAACATCAAAATGTACTTAAAGTATCAAAAGTAAAAGTACTGTGCAGAATGTTTTATTAGTTTCAACTTTATTGTCATTGCACAGAGACAACGAAATACAGTATAGCATCTAACATGAAGTGCAAAGAAAGCATGTATGTATATATGTATATGAATGGTAGTGATATATAAATTATAATAACAATAACAATACTATATAAATAATGATAATAATAAAAGGATATGTACAGTACAAAATAAGATATGTGCAATAAGAACGGTATGGATAGTTAACGGTAGTAAGACCGTAAACATAAGCAGGAAAGGTCATGATAAATAAATCAGATATATACAGACTGAATAACTGGATAATAGTACATAAAGCACAAAACTTGCCATATTCATTAGCAAAGCAGAAATAATCAAAAGATTATAATTGAAAAGCAAAAGAAATGTTCCTAGTGAGGCACAGCGGTTTAATAATACTAATTTTTAAAATGTATATTATGTTTAGCTAATATGTTCATTTTATGTCACTGATCCGTGCTTCTGTACAGTTCCTCATCTCAGCACTGGAGGGCGATGCTGTTCTGAAACTGTGGCTGATGAACAGCAGAATCACCTGCAGTTCTCTACATACTGACAGTTGAAAAGTGATGGCGGAAGCGTTTATATCCGTCACTGAAGTAAAAGTATTACAGTATAATCTGTAAGATAATTCATTGTTTGATGTCTCTTTTTAGACATTTCTCATTTTGCATTTAGGTTTAGTCATTTTGGAGCAGTTTTGCATCGATTTTTAGTCGTTTTGCCGATACCTGTGGTCAGTTTGTGGTAATTTTACATCTCTGAAAGTGATTTTGCAACTCTTTATGATGGTTTTGCATCTATTTATAGTCATTACTTCTTGGGAGTGAAGTATTGTTTTGGTCTGTCTGTCTGTCTGTCTGTCTGTCTGTCTGTCTGTCTGTCTGTCTGTGTTTCCGGGCCTGAATATACGCCCTCTGGCCAACAGAGGGCGCTGCAGTGGGGTGAAGTCTGCCATCTCTGATTGCCTTGTTTGGGAAGTGTTTTTAGTTTATTTACATTTCTAAGAGGTAAATTTGTGTCTCTGTGTGGTTGTTTGACCTATATTGTAGTTGTTTTGCCCCTACACTTGCATCTATTTTTAGTCATTGTGCTCCTACTTTTGTAAGAGAAATGTTGCATTGTTTTTAGCTGTTTTGGAACTATTTTCAGATGTTTTACATTTCTCTGTTCATTTTGTGTCTCATTGTTGATGTTCATGCCTATTTTAGTGGTTTTGAACCCACTTGTGCTCATTTTGTGGTTCTTTAGTGTCTCTTGCAAATTTTTGGATCCTGCATTTTTGTATCGATTTTGTATGTTGTAGTTGTTTAGCACCTTCTTGTTGTCATCTTCTTTTTGTATGATTAAAGTTTCTACAATTTTATTTTAACTGATAAAAAATGATGTCCTGAGCTGCACAAATAAAACCCAAGTTTTTCTTTAATCTCACATAATCAGACATCTGAAACACAGAACAGAACACTTTATTTAAACAAACAACCCACAGCCAATCAAAACTTTAGCTGCAGGATTTATTAGGTCATGTTATCAGGATGCTATCAGGTCTCTGAGCAAACACACACACTCTCACACACACTCATAGCTCTCAGAAAGGAGATTAGCATGAAGTAATACTTATCTGATCTGTGTGTGTGTGTGTGTGTGTGTGTGTGTGTGTGTGTGTGTCTGTGTGTGTGTGCATGCATATACAGTATAATGGATATATTGTATATGTGACTGTAATCTGTAAAATATATGGGCTGTTAATGTGTTGGGTTAATGTATTTGTGGAGTGAATTGTAAGTGTGAGACAGCTTCTGTACAGTGTTTACCAAATGGGCGGTGTGTGTATGTGTGTGTGTGTTCTCCCATGATGCATCATAGCAGTATTAACATCTGTCAGGTGTCACGGCTTTAGACCGATTTATGTTTCTTGAGATTTAATTCTATAGCATCGAGTTTGACCTGATTTTGTCCTGAAACAAAAATAAATCAAGACAACAATCATATTTAATCAAAAAGGAAGCTGCAGTCCATCAGGACTTGAACTTCCTGTTTGCACAGCTCCTTCCCTCAATTAAATAACTCTATATTTGTACACAGTGTTACTACTATTTATATCTGATATAGTTCTTCATATTTTGTATGTTCACTTTTTCAATATTAAGCTGCTGTTATTCAACTGCAGTGCTTGTCTTAATCTATATCTACATTCTAGTATTGTTTTATTCTCTTAATGAATGTTTCTATATTACACATTTATTATTGATGCATTTATGTAAGCAGCATTATACTGTTGTCCAGGTAAGGCTCATTTTAACTTCTTAATCTACTGTTATGTTAACTCTGTAATAAACTGTTTTCCATGTTAAATCTGAAAAGTAGGGGCCACACGGTGGTCAAGTGTTTAGCACTCTTGCCTCACAGCAAGAGGGTTGCGGGTTTGATCCTGTTTGCATGTTCTCCCCGTGTGTGCGTGGGTTCTCTCCGGGTACTCCGGCTTCCTCCCACAGTCCAAAAACATGCAGCTCAGGTTAATTGGTGACTCTAAATTGCCCGTAGGAGTGAATGAGAGAGTGAATGGTTGTCTGTCTCTATGTGTCAGCCCTGCGACAGACTGGCGTCCTGTCCAGGATGTACCCCGCCTCTCGCCCAATGCAGCTGGGATCGGCTCCAGCCCCCCGTGACCCGGGTTAATCCGGATAATCGGTTACAGAAGATGAATGAATGAATCTGAAAAGTAACTGAAGCTGTCAGCTAAAAGTGGTGGAGAAAGAAGAACAATATTTACCTTTAAAATGTAGTTTCATAAAATGGAAATTCTCAGACTGCTGTAGTCATTCAAACTATCCTCTGTTCCTCCACTGACAGACAGCCTGTTACATACATCACATCCACCGACTGTGTCCTGGAATTACGACTGTTCCAGGACATAGCCTGCTCCTGGCTGGATGGAATGGATGAAACAGGACTTGGCCCTGTCCTGCAGGGACCTGTCGCAATCATGGCACTCCGGATCAAGCTGAACAGGCTACTGATGGGTGTTCTGTGAGTCTGGTGGGAGAAGGACCAAAACCCTCTCCCTCTTACAAAATGCCCAGGAGAGCAGCGAGGACTGAGGAGCCCTCAGATTGATAATGAAGGCCTTTACTTATTGTCACTGGGACTGACATCAGAAAAAAATCCTATGCTGACAGTTCATTCTTTTCCTGTTATCTTGGCTGTTTGACAGACGAGTCAGTTTCTGTCTTCAATTTGTTTCCACTTGTCAGGAATTTATTTTCCTCCCTGGCGGCAGAACACGTTCAACTAGTCATGAGTGACTTCTGCAGGTTAAACTT
>CAFUXE010000497.1:522250-533099 GCA_903364295.1 Serranus cabrilla
GCTAACATTAAAGTGAGCCTTTATTTGTTGGGGGGTTCACGTGATAGCTGCGCTGCCTCATCATAATAAATACCACGTTGTGCCAAGTTATTATTATTATTATTGTGCACATTAAAATTAAACTTACAGTCACAGTTCATGTTGTTGCTGAGCTCCTGAAGCTGCTGATGGAGCTGATGAAGCAGTCTGTGATCCGTCAGCCTTAATCAGTTATGACTCACATTAATATGTTAAATATTCATTAGGTTCATTATTATAGCTGTTTGTTTTTTATTTAGGTTAGTTGAAACTTTAATGTAATGTGAAGGAACGTCTGCAGCCAATAGGTCAAATCCCTGAACTGAAATATGAATTTATTCTGATGATTGTTACCCATAAATATCATATATTCATATATATTATGAAGAGGATGTAAAGTGAAAACCAGGCCTTTTCACTGAGTTCAGAAGGATTTTAGTTTGAAGCAGAACAAAGACCAACAGTTTATCAGTGTCTCTCTCTCTCTCTCACACACACACACACACACTCTCAGGTCTAAATTAGATCTTTTATGCCCAGCGGAAGTTTTACGCCTCTACTTTCCAGTAACAAACATGCTTTTGGCCTGTTCTCCTCATCGCCACGGAGACCGTCCCAGTGTCACCATGGACACCACACACACGCACACACACACACACACACACACACACACACCAACAGTTGTTATTATAAATCTCCTAATGGACAGGTCAGGTGGAGGAGACTACTAATTGTGAGCGTTAGCCGGGGTACAACATCCCATAATAACCTTTCAGCTAATTGTGATTCAAGAGATCTGAGAGAAAACAAGACTCCTGCACCTCCTCTTGGCTCTTTGTCCGGCTTCAGAGAGACTTTTCAGAGAGAGGGAGTTCATAATTGAATGTTGGAAAATCCTCCAGAAAAAGTTACTAATCCAGCACTGGAAATATCTGCCTACACACAGTGCTGAAGTGAACATTATCGTCGGGTTTTCAACTTTCAACAGGCCTAAATGTATCATTTTTGATGGTCAAAAGTATTGGGGAAAAAAATTTTTTTTTTCTCTAAAAAATTATCATAGAAAGAAACTGCAGAGTTTGAACATTCCAACGGTCCTTGAAGGGATCATCAGTTATAAGCCTTTACATTAAAAAAAGAAACCAAAGCAACAGTCACGTGACAAATATTCACTGAAAATCTGTTTACACAGAGCAGAGAGGAGAGGACAGGACAGGCTGGAAACATGCAAATACTTCACTATGTAAAATACGTGGAGTAGGCCTTCAGCCTGATAATCTGTGATATTTAATTTCACTGCATTATTTAATCCCACGTTGTGTTTTGATGTCTCCCTCTGAAATTCAGTGGCGTGAGTCTTAAAATAAACAAACTGGGTTGTGAGATAGAGGAAAGTATTTGCAGTGTTTTCCTAATCACAGAATCACAAAGCTTCTCCTCTTTCTCTGGTTAAACATTCATTTGTATTTTTACTGATAACATATTCTAACATTCTTCAAAAAGAAACCAAAGAGCTTTGAGAATGAACCACAGCTGAGAACCTTTTTATAAATATAATTTTTTTTTATCATTGTTAATGGTCTCTGTTTTCACTTTTACTTAATTTATTGTCTAATTTTGATTATATTGATTATGATTATTTTAATTTATTTTTAAATTATTTAAATTATTAATATTTGTATTATTGTTATTATTATTTGTATTTATTTATTTGTACGGCACTTATAGTTGTTGTATTTATCTATCATTTTAATATTTCAATATAATTATCAAATGACATAAGAAAGAACACAAGTCCTTGATCAGAGCAAATTTAAGAAACTTCCACGTCAAGTTCAACATGCTGAAAATACCACCACCCCCACCCTGTGTGTGCGTGTGTGTGTGTGTATGTGTGTGTGTCCTTTATAGTGGCCACAACAACAACAACAAAAACCAGTGGTACCACCCTGCTGCTTTAACAGCTCAAACAGGAAGTCCACTCAGCATGACTCGACACACACGCACACAAACACACACACACACACACACAAACACACACAGTCTACAGTCTGTTGGATATTTAAAGTAACATGTCAGTGTTTCCTAAAGCTGTCAGATAAATGAAGAGCACCAGAAATGGAGCACTAGTAACAGAAAATGAAAGTGAAGTACCTTCATTTTTGTTTTACTTGTCTCCAGTGTGTGTCTCTTTGTGTATCTCATTTTGTGTCTCAGTGTCTTTGTGTGTTTCTGTGTGTACCTATATTTTCTTAAGAAGTTTGTGGTTTTCTATGAAAAAGCCGCAACCTTCCGCAATGAACAATCAGCTTCTCAGTTTGGAGACTTCACCGTGAGTTTGTGTTTTAGTATCATTATAGAAAAAATGATCCAGATCAGAGGAGAAACTTTACTTTCAACGATGTAAAAAGACATGCAGCTCAGGTCTAATGTGTTTATTGGTGCGTATAAACCAGAAATTAGATGACAGCTGCTCTGTGGAGTTTTTTTGGAATGCTATCTGACTGGTATCTTTTAAATCCCTTCTTAAGACCCAATTTCTCCCTTTCATTCATCTTTTTATTGTTTACTGTCTACATTGTTTATTGTTAATCCAGATTTATTTTTTATTTATATGTTTATTTCATTTTTTGGTTTTATATTTATTTATTTGATTTTTATTTGTTTGCTTGTCTATTTTATTTTCTCTATTTGTTTATTTCATTTTATTTTTCTTTCTTTGATTATTTTATTTTATTTAATCTTATTTGTATTTATCTATTTATTTTTTCTGATAAATATTACTTCTACATTTGCCTACTCTTCATTACTTGTATTTATTTTATCCTGATTTTGTCTTGTTTTTGTTCAGCTGCACCATTTAACCTGTGGTTGTTACTCTGCCTTTTGCTGTCTGTTTTGCTTGACTTTATCCGTCAGAGCACTTTGTGAGCTGTTTTTAAATGGATTATATACATAAACTGTGAGCCCCATGCTTTAGCAGACCAGAGTTTGGTTCTATGGACCGCACCGGAGTTTGTTTGAGCGTTCACACCAGCAAAAACTAAACAGACAAAACATATGCACATTTGGTGCATACCAAAACAACTGGTCTAAGACCACTTGTGAGACCATTTCTGCTATATAAACTTTAAAAATTCATATTTTTGCATATTTTTTTCTGCTTTTTCTGCATAAATCTCTGAAACAACTTAAGCCTGGCTCAAAACTACGAAACATTCAATCGTTTTTTTAAATGCCAATCTGATTACATGATGCTAATATTTTTTATTTAAAAAAATATGCACAAAATGAGTTACTTTCCAACTAATTCAGGGTAATCAACTCCACCCTCTGGTTTGAGGACTCTCATATCATCAACATCACTCCAGTTTCACACATCTTCCATTCAGGTTTGTCATGTTGACAATAATGTCGATGATCTCTGGATTGAAAAATAAATCAAAAGAGGATTCCACGTTGCAAATCCTGGTGATGGCTTATGGTGTCGGCCCTGGAAACCTCTGGCAACAGGAACATAGTGTGTAGTCTCTGCATTAGCAGTGGAAAGGACAGGAGAGGAAGAAGAGGAAGCAGAATGATCGGACTCCACCACAAAGTCACATCAGACTCTTTTTCTGAGGATGTGGATGTTTCAGTGTCCTGCATCTGTCTCTGGGGGTTACAGGCTGCATGATTTCATCCAGAGCCTGTTCCACAGAGAAGCACCTCTTCATCTTGCTCTTTGGTTGTCACAGGAACGACAGACAGCAAAGCTACAACAGTTTGTGACAGGACTCCAGTCAGGTGCCACTAACATGTTTTTATTGACTTGAACGAGGGCATGTATGGCTGTGTATGACAGTATACTAAAGTAACTTTATCAGACATTACAAGTGCTGCAATAAGGTCAAACTTAGGTCAAGCTGTCTACTTCAAAGACACATGAAACAGCAAACACACACACACACAGTTTCTTAAAATAATCTACTAAACTCAATAACACAAGCACAGAAATGAATAAAATGACAAACATTTTGTGCTTATGCCTATAATGGGGAAATGGTTGATTTTGGTGGTGAACAGTAAACATGACAAATGTTACTATTTTCCTCCATATTTTGTAATTGCTATGAGATTAAAAATGTGGTTTTAATTGGACATTTTTGTCCTCAAAAGATGGAAGTAAAGTGTGTAATCAAACTGGCATTTAAAGGGTTAAAATCCTCCAAATGATTGAATGTTTGGTATGTTTGAGCAATATAAAAAATGACATTTTTATAGCAGTTTCTTGGAAGTGGAGATTTTTGTCCAGAGCAGGATTACAGCCAGTATAACTGCAGGCACTTGGGGTGCATTGAGCTCTATGTTGCTTTGTTTATTTCTGTGTTTACATTTTCAACAGCCAACTTTCCAACCATTAAGAAGTGATACTGCAAGTCCGCCGCCTTCGTAAAACACAATTTCTAATTGGGTTAGCTCACATTTGAATACAAAATGAACCGAAAGTATCAATTTCAGTCAGATTTGGACAAACCAAACTGATCCAGTGTTGGAGGCGGGGCTCCGTTCATTCCTATTAAAGCTGCTCAGTTAAAGATCCTCTGCTGCTTTCCTGCATTTAAAAGTTATTTCCAGAAATGTAATGTTTTATTTTACAGGGATTTCCTTGTGTTTCCACATTATGTGCAAATGCAATTAAAACGTAAATTACTTTTGTTACAAATATTAACCATACAATGGTTGTTGAAAACTGTAAATTCATATAATGGGACATTATAGATTTTATTTAACAGTATTTTCCAGTTGCTTATTTTTTTCCAATATTAAGTGAATTATATAAAAATACAAAAAATACATATATGACTGAATGTAAGATACAGACAACTATCTGTACAGTAAAACTTTAGATTAAATGTAAAAAAAAAAAGTCTTGTTTATAATTCTACATGTCTGATGTCATCTCCTTTTTATTGTCTTTTTATTGTTTGATTGTTTATATTGCTTCTACCTATTTATTTGCATTTTTGTGTTGATGTATTTATTTCAGTTTATTTATTCTATTGTCTTTTTTCATGTAAGTGGAGCTTGGGGGTGGGTTTATTATTATGTTATTTGTATTCTTATTTAAAGGTAGATAGCGAACTTAAAGAAGTTCCAAATATGTCACTTAACTTGTTTGTTTCGGTTGAGGGGGGAGTGAAAGGTGGGGGTGGTGTGCGCGTGCGTGTGACTCATAAGCATGCCCGTGCACGCCCGGGTTAACGCTTGCACACCTACATGCATGCGTGTGTGCGCGCGCCTGCGTCTGTTTTCTTTCTTGAAGCTCTTATCAACACCTCAGCTCACTTCCTGGTTTTTAATGGCGAAGACTCCGGCGGGAGCGCGCACGTGCACGCCAATGTACACACACACACACATGCACATACAAAGTGTTGTAGAGCAGAGAGGGAGGGGACAGCCCAGCGCGGAGCAAAGTGTGTGTTATGTGTCTCTTCACCTCTCTGTATAACTCCTGGACACACACACACCGCGGGAGGATTCGTGCTTTCTTTCTCCGGGGCCTTTCTGCTGTTTGAGCTTCTTTTTCACTTTTAAACTTTCTCCGGACTTGTTGAAAAGCTCTTCCCAGTGTGCTGTCATGCAGAACCCGGCAGTGCCTGACAGGAGGCGGACTTACTGAGACCTGGACCCTGCAGGTTCACGCTTAACACGCTTTTTTTTTTGACTCCTGCAGCTGCTGCAGGAGTTCCTGTTCTTTCTCTGAGGAGCAGAGACATAAAGAAGGAGAAGGTCTGTCCTCTACCTGTTCTCTTCCTCCGCTACCTGTGTGTGTGTGTCGGGTCCGGACTGAGCTGCAGGATGTCGGACTCTGCCTCCAGTTTCCTTCACATCGGGGATATCGTGTCCCTGTACGCCGAGGGCTCCGTCAACGGCTTCATCAGCACCCTGGGGTGAGTCCACTGTCCCTGTCCCGTCCTGTCCTCAGGCACCTGTTTACTGTCAAACGGGTTTCTAACCGGTGGTGGAAGTATTCACAAACTTTACTGCAGTAAATGTGCAAACACCACACTGTTAAAGTAGAGATAAAATAGATAGAGTAAAAGGCCTTATTTTTTACTTATAGATACTTATGTGTGTGTGTGTGTGTGTGTGTGTATTATATTTCAATTTAGGGCTATATTTTATATTCAAAACAAGAAATCTACCTATATTTGAGGCTGAAAACCACATTCTCTGACATGCGATTAATCAGCTATCAGTGGTGGAAGTGCTGAGATACTTAACTGCAGTAAAAGTCCTAACACCACACAGTGAACGTACACCACACCACAACTAAAAGTCCTGCATTCAAACTTTACCGAGGTAAAAGTACCAAAGTATCAGCATCAAAACAATACTTAAATAATCAGAACTAACAGTACCCATTATGCAGAATATTTTATTTATTCTAAAAAAATATTATTATTCATGAATTCATGTAAGCAGTGTTTTTTTTTTTTTTTACTGTTGTCAAGGTTAGGGCTCATCTTAACTACTAAATATACTGTTATGAGGTTTAATTTATAAAAAAAAGTCTGATCATGTTTTTTATGTTTAATCTCGACCCAAAAGGAACTAAAGCTGTAAGTTAAATGTGGTGGAGTACCTCCGAATTTTACTCCAGTGTGCTGTACTGCAGTCACTCATTATTTATTCATGGTAATGTTCTGCTAACATTAGAAATCAGTTTAATACCTCAGAGGCTTGTTTGTTAAAGGAACATTTCACTGTTTTAAATCTGCACACACACTCGTCACTCTGAGCGCAGAGTCGAGTTCTTTTAGAGAAGATATAAGATAAAGATGATAGCCCAAGGTCCCTTTATGTTTGTTCACTGGAATTGATTGACATGGACTATTTTTTATACTTTTCATTTAAAAACCTCTATGAATATGAATTATATATATAGTGTAAATAACTGATAAAGACTAATAAAAACAACTTTACATTAATATATCACAATTCATACATTTAATCTCAAAACATTTCAGAGACCTCCTGGGAAAATCGCTGCTGGTTTAATATTTAAATTTTGAATGTCTTTATGCAAAATAACACAGTTATAATGATATGAATCATAAATACAGAAGAAACACAAGTTGAATTGAAACATAAGTTGTGCAAAAAAAAGTTTGCTCCACATATTCTACATATTAAAGTATTGTCATGTTTCCAGCCTCTCCTGTCCTCTCCTCTCTGCTCTGTGTAAACAGATTCTCAGTGAACATTTGTCACAGGACTGTTTGTCTCAGCAGAATCAATCATGGATTCACAGAGTCGCTGAGGAGCACAATTTAATGTTTTTAACAGGATCTGGCTTCTGCAAACACTTATTTTTTTTAATTTAATTTTTTTAAATGACACATGTAGAATAAAGTGATTCTGGCACAAATATAACTATTTTAAGCTTCGTTTTGGTTACTTTTTCTAATGGAAACGTTTGTAACCTTTCATTCATTCAAGGACTGTTGGAAGGTTTAAAACTCTGACAATAATGCCTATTTTCATTTCTTTCTCTGATATATTTTTGATATTTTTTGTATATCTTTAAAAGGACAACATATGTTTGGGGATGGTGGGGTTCAGAGGGTTAATGTAAAAACTCCACTCAGAATCTAAATGTGTATTTTTAGCTCAGATAGTCAGTAATTAAAGACATGTTTCAACATGATTTGTAGAAATGCACAATTTGTTTCTTTTTCAACCGTTACCAATAATGGACACTTAGCTGCTCTTCAGGGCAGAAACTGATAATGCAACCAATAATTTTTGTATTTTAAAAAGAACCACAAGCTCCGGGGCGTCCCGGTGGCTCACTAAGGCTGAGTCCTTGCCGCGGGGTTCAAGTCCAGCCCAAGGTCCCTTTGCAGCATGTCTTCCCCTCTGTCTCCCCCTTCCATTCTCTCTGTCACTGTCTAATATGAAAAAAAGAACCTGAAGCTCAAAGTGACGTGTCGTTTAAAAAACAAACAAATCAATATTGTATTTTTTATTGAAGCAGTAGTAGAAGGTAGTGTCAAATGAAAAAGGAAATTTATAAAATGTAAAAAATATATATTTTACAATCCATTATTGTAATATTTTATTAAATATTTTAATTTAAATGTTTGAAGTAGTTATATACCATAGTAGAAAATACTTCTTTAAATAATAATATATTAATATTTCTTGTAACACAACAAGAAAATGATTAAAAACTCAGAGTTGAGAAACTGTAGTGAGGAAATAATTGACATGTTTGCTTAAAAATAATAAAAATTAGTAACTGATTAGGAAACTAGCAGCACATATTCAGTTAATCTATTAATAGTTTCAGCTGTTTGTTCAGAGAACAGGTAACAGCATCCACCTGTACAGCTGTGTGTGTGTGTGTGTGTGTGTGTGTGTGGGTAATGTTGGTATTGATCTGTTATTGGATCACGCTCACACAGATATAACTGCTGACCTGAGATCAGCAGACACTTCAGAGTCTTTATGAGAAGGAAAAACCTTTTTTGAAAACGTCTTTTGACTGTCAGGGAAAATCCTGCACACACACATGGTGATGAATGTATGTTACCATGGTTACCAAATGATTTTCATTCATGTTATTATAAGAAGGGCTTCCAGAACATTTGTCAACTTTTAATGCCTTAGTAACGTGTCTGCTGCCACACAGAGCTGCAGCTCATTTTCTCTGTTTTCACACCACAAACCAGCTGCAGAGTCCAGCTTAGAGTTCTGCTCTGGACGTCTTGGTCCAGTAGTCATCAACATGCTGTAAGATCAGTAAAGGTGCATTCACTCTGAGCTCTTTGGTCCGCTTGAAACACACTCTGGTGTTTTGTTGGATAGTTGTTTGGGTTTTGCTGGTGTGAATACTCAAACGAACTCTGGTGCGGAACAAAGAACACAACTCTGTTACGCAAAACAATGGGGCTCTCGGTTTGCTTCCAAGTGCACCACACTTGGGACTTTGGTTCAGTGCAGGTGAACCAAAGCAGTCCGAACCAAAGGAAGGAAGCAAACCAAAACACAGAAATGTGAGAATCAACAGCAGGCTTGAAAAATGTCTTGTGGACAGACGTGGTCTAATGATGAAGTAAAGACCCTTATCCAGACATGGCGAGAAGATCACAGCACAGTCTTCAAATTACTTATGGTGGCTAATGGATTCAATTGCACAGCGGATCCACAATTGTGCAATCACAAAGAATGTTTTTTACTGATAAAATGTTTAGATAACACTGAGTTTGAAACTTTCTATACATAAACTAATTAAATGTGATGAAGAAGTGAAATAATAAGTATGTTCTTTATAAATATGTAATTTACCACAGCTGTAAGGTGCTGGAAAAGCTTGAAAATGCTTGAAAAGTGCTTGAACTTGACTTTGAAAAAGGTTTAGGAACGCTGCCCCGGTTTTTTACAGCCTCAGTATCGTCTTCAGATTGAGACTTCATCTTTCTATCATGTTATCAGACGTTTATCATAGCAATCTGAGCAAAACTCGTCCAGTCAGGGCCGTTAAAGAGTTCAGGGAAACCTAAGCCTTACAAGTTCTGCAAAGTCAAAGATGACTCCTGGAATTTCAGAGGCTACACACACACACACACACACACGTCTCTTATGAAGCACAATATGAACCTAGTGAAACAAATTTTTCAAAGATAAGATGACTTTATCACTGTGTCGAAGTTGCGATCGCCGACTGTTTTCCTTTAACGTTTACCATGAAAATGTTAATGCCACAGATCCCTCTCTCCCTGGAGTAAAAATGTAGTGTGGGTGGGCAAATGCATTCAGAACAAGTCAGGTGTGGCGCATAATTGATCCCTTATGGTATGATTAATTAGGGCACATGGCTCAGTCCAGGTGGATGCAGCAGATCCCCACGGTCAGCTGCAGAGGACGTCCATCTTGTAGGTGTTAAAGCAAGAGATCACATGAATGTAAAACTTCTCGGAACTCACCTTAATGTCAAACAACTTTATGACTTAGCCACAGTCACGCCTTGCTACTCAGTCTGCTGATCCCAGAGCTGAGGCTTTCTCCTGCGGAGGACAGCACGTTGATCTTGCAAGCAGTGAAATTCTTATTTTTCCAGGTTGATTTGCAATTGTACTTTCGAAAGTCAGGGGACAGGCCTGTGTATTTTTAGTTGTTTGCATGTAATTTTCATAATCAGTAGCAGGAGGAGCTGGGCCGTGGTCAATTTCATGTTGATTGGGATGTATGAAGGAGAGCTGTGCAGTCTTTGATTCATAAGGCCCAGGTTGTTTGGCCTCCAGTGTTGTCGAGAATTTAACACTGAGCTTCCTTTGGTCCTGATTAATACACCTGCATCCCCTGGCATATATAGTTTATATCATTTACCAACAGCGGACTATAAGATCCGGATACTAGACCCAAAGATCTCTTCAGTTCAGGAACAACTGCTCAACTGGTCTTCCCGCAAAATGTTTCTAACATCTGGGAGCCGACTCGAATATTTACAGTTGCACATGCTCACCTGTGAGTTTTTCGCCTGGCTCATATGTTGTGATCAGATATTTAAAGCTGTTTTCTTCTCGGGAGGGAAGTCTTATAAATATAAAACCTACATTGATCCAACGTTCATAATAGTTATAGTCATAATTAAGCTTGGATGCATTTTGAGGTTTCCTGTTAAGTTCTACAGATGGCTTTTTATAATCAAGGTTCTATCACTTAATGCTTTCTTGTTGCAGTACAGTGAGGCTCCACTGGACAATGTTGGCTACAAGGCTGAGCTGTGTAATGTGGTTGCATGCAGTTCTATCACACATCCATGTTTGCAACCAATCAAGCT
>CAFUXE010000497.1:549395-565603 GCA_903364295.1 Serranus cabrilla
TCGAGGTACACAAACACACACATACACACACACACACACACATACCTGCAACATTCCACTCAGTTTCCTTTAAAAAATTGTATTAAACTCTTTCTTTGCTGTGATTGGTCCGTCAGGTTGTCCATCATGACCCATGCCGTGGGGGGGCAGGACACTGGAACAGCCTTTATCGCTTCAAACACCTCGCCACCGGAAACTACCTAGCTGCTGAGGTAACCGTGGCAACAGTGGGTGGAAGGACAGATTAATGAATGAATAAATTATTTATATTTTAACGCTATTTCTGTGTTTTAAACCACATTTTTTTATTTTAAAGACACCAAAACTCCAGTTAAGTTTAATTTCAACCAAAATAATCATCATATTTGATGTATACTTAAGATACCATGTTAACATAGAAGCATACACATCCTGTATTTGAAATGTGATGATTTATAATATTCTGATTCATTAAGTTTTACTTTCATAATTTCTAGCAATAATAATCACATTTTACTTATTAATGGAAGTATGTTAATCTGAGCTTGAGAGAGAGAGTGTGTAATTCTTGACCAGAAGCTCTGGGAAACACATTTTCATGCAGGAAACATGTAAAAGTGAGTTAAGGTGAAGGACAATTGTGTTTTTTTTTTGCTTTTCTTTTGTAGTGTTTTTGATTTAAATATATAGTTGTTTATATTATTCCAAAGAGTGTTGGACCTAACTGTTGTTGTTAATGTTGTTGTTGTTGTTGTTGTTGTTGTAGGAGAACCCAGGCTATAAAGGAGACAACGCAGAACCAGCATCCTCTGTGAGTCTTAACAGTTTTTAGAAGTAAAAAGTAAAAAAGTACTTTACTGTATGAAATAAATATAAATATCAGCACACTAAAAGCACCTTTCACATCCTTGTCCTCCTCACACTGACCTCTGACCTCTCTGTAGATTGACGGTAGTCGTACCAACAAGCGTTCCCATGGCGAGAGGATCAAGTACAAGCTGGTGGCGGTGGCTCATGGTAACGATATCGCGTCGCTGTTCGAGCTCGACCCAACCACGCTGCAGAAGACCGACTCCTTCGTACCACGGTGAGAAAACACACGGCAGTTACCGTGGCACCTTTTACTTCCTGCAAATGTTTCACATTAAAAGACTACAAAGAAGAAACAGGAATAACGTCTGAATACTGGATTAAACATCCCAAAAACTTTATCTGACTGCAGTAAGGACTTTTACATCTTACTGGATCTTCATCTCTCTAAAAGCAGTCATGACAAAAGAGGAATAATAAATTATTAATAACAATCAACTACATTTCTGCAGGCTTTTAATATGAAACATTTGTGCAGGATGTCTTAAACAATAACTTAACAGTGATTAAAAATAACGATTTAACCAAACAATTTCATTTTCCTCTAGAATGCATTTTAAACATATTTGTAATCATTATAACCTGCTTATATCACTGTATAATTATAGTGTTAGGTACTCAGGTATGTAGCTTTTTTAAATTATCCTAAAAATATATAAAGCATGATAAAATGACTGATAAGATCTAGTTGTAAAACATATAATATTCTGACTGTTTTAAGTAAAATATTAAAGTTCCTGCGGTACTGGCAGATATTATTAATTACAACTCATTATAAGGCCCTATAACTTTTCATTGTTTGCTTAAAGTAAAGTGAAAAAAACATAATTATAGCATATAATTAAATCTTAAAGACCCACACACATATGTTGTAAAATGTATTTATTTGTTCATTCTTTCATAACAGAAGTGGAGTTCTCCTATTTGACACAACTGAATATTGAAAATGCCTATTGTTTCCCAAAAACACACCACAAGAGAGCCATGCAGGACTATAGCTATAAGAGTGTAGACAGCCACAGAGAAGCAGAGTGCTTTAAATAAAGCAGATTTTAAAAGAGGGTGTTCTTGTTTTTTTTTCTTCCAGAAACTCATACGTACGGCTGAGACACCTGTGTACCAACACCTGGATCCAGAGCACCAACGTTCCCATCGACATCGACGAAGAGAGACCCATCAGACTCATGGTGAGTCCATCTCAACAGACACTCAACTTTTTTTACTTTGTTTGCCATTTTTTAACATTTAACATCTAAAACCTTTGGCTTAATGTTTGAAATTACTTTTATTGAAAAATGTAATAATGTAATGTAATACAATTTCTGCTCAGACTAAATACAGTAAAATTAAAGTTTAATATTATCAAATTAAATCATATGGGAATGTATAGATAATACAACCAAGAGACTGGATCAGCTACTGAATTGTATATTTTATTTCTTTGAAGCAAATTTGAATGTGAAGTAGGTAAAGAGGAATTTAAGATGGTACGAAAATGTGATTAAAAAAGGGCCAATGATAAAAAAAAATTAACTTTTTTTGTAGGGGACATATGAGCAGTAGTTACTGTCCATCCATATATAATGTGTGTATTAATGTGCCTCCGCCTGCAGTTGGGAACATGTCCAACTAAAGAGGACAAAGAGGCGTTCGCCATTGTCTCTGTCCCTGTGATGGAGATCAGAGACCTGGACTTTGCTAACGACGCCAGCGCCATGCTGAGCACCGTGGTGGACCAGTTCAGCCAAGGATTCATCAGCCAGAATGACCGCCGGTACGACACCATGGCAGTCCGATTAAAATGTCATACTACAATGGAAAATAAGTACATGCTGTTCATTATTAGTTTACTTTGTGTTTGAATTGAAAATGTTCAGGTTTGCCATCAAGCTGCTGGAGGACGTGGTTTTCTTTGTGGCTGATGTCATCAACAGTGGCCAGGCGGTCCTAGATGTGACCATGACCAAAGCTAACCGAGAGAGACAGAAACTGATGAGAGAACAGAACATCCTCAAACAGGTATGACACAAAAGTTACTTAACCATGAAGCAGAAGCTGGAAACATTAAAAACTAAAAACCTGATTATGTGTTCAGATCTTTGGCATATTAAAGGCGCCCTTTAAGGACCGTGGGGGAGGGGAGGGTCCTCTGCTGCGTCTGGAGGAGCTGGCGGACCAGAAGAACTCTCCGTATCAGTACATGTTCAGACTTTGCTACAGAGTCCTCCGACACTCCCAGGAGGACTACCGCAAGAACCAGGTGAGGAGGAGGATAGTGATGATAATGATGGTCGTGTGGACTTCTTGTCATATCCAGCTCAGTGTGTTCAGTTCACTTCAACGTATCAAACGGTGTACCCCATGGTTCTTTACTAGGACCATTCTTCTTTTCTACATACGTATGTAAACTTTGGGAAAACATACCCAATAATCTGTATAATTCTATGCAGACGATTCTGTAAAACAGACCCATTTAGTTCACTAGAGTGCATACCAACCTACCAATTGTGCAATTAGACAAGCCAGTCAGTTTTATGGGATTCAAGTCATTTAAATTTGGCTTACCTTCCTATGTCAAATGAACACTATCCCCTCCCATGGCAAAAGTCGTAGCAGATATGACTTTCTGATAGTAGTAGTTGTAATTGTAGTATAAAGAGCAACAAAACAAAACAAGCATGCAAGAAGGAGGTTGTGGAAGTTGATTGGGACAAACACAGGGCTTCCACACAGGAGACTGAGGTTTGTGTCCAACAAGAAAAAATCCTTTGAGACTCAGTTGATTTGTTATTTTCTTCAGTTTTTGTCCCAGTATTCATGGGCAAAATATAAAGAAAGATGAATAACAAAAATGACTTGACTTCCCTGTTCACCTGTACTCTCCCCCACTCTCTAACTCTCCCTCACCCCCTTCAGGAGCACATAGCCAAGCAGTTCGGTGTGATGCAGAGTCAGATTGGTTATGACATCCTGGCTGAGGACACCATCACCGCCCTGCTGCACAACAACCGCAAACTGCTGGAGAAACACATCACCAAGACTGAGGTGGAGACCTTTGTCAGCCTGGTCCGCAAGAACCGAGAGCCCAGGTACATATGGAGGGGTAAGGTGGGGGTGGTGGGGGGCAGTCGGCATGTTAGTCTATTAATCAAATAATGTGTGTGTGTATGCACAGGTTTCTGGACTACCTGTCAGACCTGTGTGTGTCCAACAACGTGGCCATCCCCGTCACTCAGGAGCTCATCTGTAAATGTGTGCTGGACCCCAAAAACCAGGATATCCTCATCAAGACAGAGTTAGTAGGGAATTAAATATTCACTGTGCTTTTCTGGAAGTCATTATTCTGAGCAGCATTCTAACCACGGTCAAAGTACAGGATATATTCTGTTATAGATTTGGACATTTAGCTGGACAAAGACAAACAGGACAACACATTTCCATACATTTACTTTGAAATCATAGAAAAAAGATGCTGCAGAATCAAAGTTATCTAATGATAGCAGTCTACACATCCATGGGTACACTGCATTTTTAATTGAGACTATTTGACTAAATGTAAACAAAATTTGATGAGCTTATAACAGGGTCTAAATTGTCTGATTGCTTTGATTTTTTTCTTTGAACCTAATGATTCCCATCAGATTAGCAAAAGCATACTTGATCCCTCCAATTTCATACAAAAGTCAAATCAACTGAACCGATAAACAAAGTAATAGGACAAGCAGCTTTTCCTGTGAAGAAAGAGTTCCACTTTAAAATTCAAGGACTCAACACTAGGAAGGATTTAAATTACAGGAGGACCAGTTCACAGAAAAACAGGTGATTATTGTGGCTTAAATATATTTCTGAGATGAAGATTAGCCTCACTGATGAGGGCAGGTAATGTTAAAATCAGCACACACCTGAGAGAAATAAAACTTGTACCAATGACGCTTTAAATTACAATGTAAATCAGTGGATGGTTGTGTTAGTGGGTTGGAAGCAAGTGTTTTTGTTTTTTTAAGTATAACTTTTGGCTATAAAATAAGGTTTACACAACATGCAGCCCATTATTCTCTCAGTAATCCTTTGAATGTCAATATGTTAGAATCCCACATGATTTCAGTTTTCTTCCATCCAGACGTCGTGTCCCCAGAGATACAGCCCCTGGTGGCGGTCAGGGAGAATACATGGGGATGGATGATTATGGAGACGAGGATGAGGTAAATCTTCTACATCTCTGTTCATTTATTTATTGAGATTTATGTTTTCTATCACTTCAGTGCAGTGGCAGATACTGCAAACCCAGAGAAAGCGAGTTGATTGATTCGAGGCATTTAAGTCACATGAATCGTGTATGTTGTTTTTGTTGATGCTATTACTTTTTCCAAAATGTTTTCACTGGAATTTCTATTGCTAGATAATATAGAGACAAGAAATGTGGAGAGAGCGAAAGTGAGAAATAGAGAGACAGAGAGAGAGAGAGATGATAATGTAGATGGGTCTGGGATGGAAAATGTTGGTATCTCTGTAGAGAGGAGACTCACAGGTTCACATAGAACATATTGTCATACAGATATCTTGAGGTCAGAGGTCAACGGACCCTTTGAAATCGACCATGTCAGTCCTTCCCTTGTTTAAATTTTGTCTAACGTTTTTTTAGCCACCATCGTGACATGGTTACTAACAACGGATGTCTTTGATTGTCTAGTTTTATATAATGCCAATATATTCACTGCAGCCTCTTACATACTGTCATGATAGGTGGCCTGAGGGGGGTTCACGATACATTGCTGCAGATTTAGGTTTTGTTCTCTGGTCCTCTGATTTTGTCTCCTGCAGGTGTGGCTGGTGTGGACAGACAAGACCAATGAGAGACAGGAGAAGGGCATCAGGCAGCTGGCTCAGGAAGCAAGACAAGGCAACGCTCACGATGAGAACGTCCTCACCTACTACAGGTAAACACACATATAGGGGTCTTCCACAAAAGAGTTTGTAAAAATCACATTATTAACTTTAATCATATTATCAGAAAAGAGAGCACAGCTCATAGGGCCTGTCTGTCTCTGTGGACACCCGAAGGTACCAGCTGAAACTCTTTGCCCGAATGTGTCTGGACCGTCAGTATCTGGCCATAGATGAGATCTCCAAGCAGCTGGACGTGGAGCTCATCTTCCTGTGCATGATGGATGAGACCCTGCCTTTTGACCTGCGGGCTTCCTTCTGTCGCCTCATGCTCCATGCGCACGTAGACCGAGACCCTCAGGAGCTGGTGACACCTGTAAAGTTTGCCCGCTTGTGGACTGAAATCCCAACCTCCATCACCATCAAAGAGTATGTAGATTTTATTACTGCAGTAAAGTGTTCATGTGATTAATGTAGAATTGTCACATCTTATGAAGTGTGTTTTCTATCTTGCCAGACTGGTTTTACTGAATTCCAAGATAGCACACGATCAACCGAGTTAATGATATATTATGTTGGGATTAATGGTGGTGGTGCTATGCCTCAAAGGGGGTGGCACCATAAGTTATAAAAAGGGGTGTCAGACGGCTATCAATATTCTTAATAATTATCCTTAATAATAATTATTTCTTAATTATGAAAAATGATATGACTTGATTTACTCTAAGTCACCTCGAGATGGGGCACCACTCTGTAAACGGAGAAAAGATAGCCAATTTGCCTATATCAGTCTCATAAAGTTGATACATCGTTAATTTGGAATCTTAATTAATAATTAATTTAATAGTTATAATCAAATTACCATATTAATATTAGCAACGGTTAAAGGAAATCCCTGGAGTTCTTTTTCATAGAAGAGGTTGACATATCACTCATTCATGTGTAATATTAAACGGACAGCATGTAGGTTCCAAAAGAGTATTTATTCATAAACTAAAACAAAGGTAAAGCAAACAGATAATATACAAAGTATAAAATCTACACAATCTAATCTAAGAAGATTATTTACAGTGTAAGAGAAGGGGGTGAAGGAAGAAGAGAGAGTGTGTGTGTGTGTGTAGGTGTGAAGTCCAAAAAGGCTGCCAAGGCAGATGAAAGAAGAGTCGTAAAACTGGGGCCTTTGTCCTTAAGAGAACAAAAGATGACCATGTGCTTTGACTGGTTTTGGAGTTATCCAAGGTTATGTGTCTGAGTTTACAATAAAGCCAAGTTAATGTGTACTGTATTGGAATTGTTGTGTCAAAGCAAATCAAAGTTGTTAGCAAAGTTAGTAAGGAAGGCCTGGTGTTGCTATAACAAGACTAACATTTAACTTTACATAGCATGGCTAAACAATTCATTAACAATTTAACATAACTTTAAACCACACATCAAATAACGTCTAGAACTTGTGCTTAGCCTTGTTGCTTGCTTCTGTCTTAGCCCAGTACGTTACCACAGCTCATTGATGAGGTTCATGGAGAAAGACGTGGAAGCTTTGGAGAATCCCTTTTCCTGGTCCAGGTCTGGCTGTCTCCAAGTTGAGGGTTGCTCGCTGAGGGCGTGAAGAAGTCTTTGGTCAGGTCTCTGGCTGTTGTAGTGAAAGCTTGAGTTCAGAAAGTCTGACGCATTGAGCGGTCGTAAGACTTTATCCTTTGAGGAGAAATTCTGATGCATTTGAGCAGTCAGAAGAGTTTCTCTGGTTTGTTCCTTGAGGAGAAGACTTTTGCAGGGCTGTGTGACTGTGTGTCACAGCAGGAGATGGCCTGGAACTTTGCCGAGGAGAGCGGGGGCTGTGGCCCCGGTGAAGGCCTTGTGCCTTCACTGCAGGTCCAGAGTTGCAGGAGAGTAGGAGAAAGAGTAAGAGGAAGAGTCACAGGTTGGTTGTCACCTTTATAGGACCCTGGGACATCACACATACCTCTGGCTCCCAGCCAATCTGAGGCCACGGTTGTGTGAGCAGGAACCCCTGTGGAGTGAGGGCTGACCACTTCCTGGTCAGAGAGGACCAGGGGGGATACTTGGATTTCATGACTAGGTGTGACTTTCTGTTGCAGACCATGCTTGCTTTGTTTAGTCACATGGATGGATGCACATATGACGAGTCCCAACAATTATATGACGAGTCCTACCAATTATATAATACATTTGGGTTTTAAAAGAGTTGGGAATCTCCAAGTGAAAGGAAGTCCAGACATTCAAATTCAACCTTCAGTTTCTACCCTCCTCCAAGCCAGAAGGGTAGAGCTTCAGACTTTAAATCTGAGGGTCCAGGGAAATGCCCCATTTGGAATCCGGGCGATCAATTCCTCCATTAAATTGCTCAAACGAAGACTGGATGGCTCAGTCAATAGAACATCAGACTTTTAATCTGACGGTCCAAACTCCCTTGAAGATCATTTGGGCGTACCCAGAATTGAGAGCATGGCAGATCAACCCCAGAGAGTGAAGTTGCACTTTGTGATGGAATGTTATAAGAAAACACAAACAAAACCATACTACTCCCTGGCTAAAAGCAGACACAATAAGGCTCTTTTTTTTACATTTAGCCACAAATTTGTCTCTCTTTTGGACAAATCAGATTTGGTAGAGCATCAGACTTTTAATCTGAGGGTCCAGGGTTCAAGTCCCTGTTCAGGCGATAGGTTTATTGTGTGATGTGTCTGTAGTGCTCAAAACTACCTTAAAGAATCTCTGGGTGTGCCCAGCCAACCCAGACAAGAGAGCTGAGAACATGGCAGGTCAACTTGTGAGGTGAGTGAGGTTGCACTTTATGATGGAATGTTATCAGAAAACACCTCTCAAGCTGACGTCACTACGGTAAGCTCACTTCCTGTTGCTGCGCTGTTGGTAGCGACAGCTGTCTGTGCTCCGACTCGATTTTTGTTATCTTGAATTAATTAAGCTGAATTCCTGCTCACCTTTAAGCATCTAGTCTAACTAAAGCACTTAAAAGAGCGCCCCGTATTATATTGTTTTGTTTTGAGTAGCTTGATCGCTAAAATTTACTGTTTGTAAAGTCTCCTAACTCCACTAGCTTAGCTTAGCAACTCGCCTTGCCATGTCTTCTCTCTCTCTTGCTTGGTGTGTCAGATGTTCAGTTACACCTCTGCCTCCTTTAGCGATAATGGTACCTGTACTAAATGTAGCTTATTTGTAGTGTTGGAGGCTAGGCTTAGTGAGTTGGAGGCTCTGCTCGGCACCACAAAAACTCCAACCGTAACCACTGTAGTTAGCCAGGACCCTTTAGCCGGTGCGGGCCGAGCAAACGTAGCTTCAGCTAGCCGTCCCTCGGGAACTCCCGAGCAGCCGGGCGGCTCATAGTCAAATGCGTCCGAGGGGCCAGAGCGGGCGACATAGAATCAAACCTGAAACTGCTGGCTAAGGATAATCGTAAATACAGTAAGATTGTAATACATGTCGGCGGTAATGACACTCGGCTTCGCCAGTCGGAGGTCACTTAAATTAATGTTGAATCGGTGTGTACCTATGCTAAAACAATGTCGGACTCCGTAGTTTTCTCTGGACCCCTGCCAAATGTTACTAGCGATGATATGTTTAGCCGCATGTCATCATTCAACCGCTGGCTGCCGAGGTGGTGTCCAGATAACGATGTGGGCTTTGTTGATAATTGGAAAAGCTTTTGGGGAAAACCTGGTCTGATTAGGAGAGACGGCATCCATCCCACCTTGGACGGGGCGGCTCTCATCGCTAGAAATCTGACGGAGTTTATTAGCCAACCAAGCATGTGACAACCCCGAGTTGAGACCAGGAGGCAGAGCTGCAGTCTTACACGCTTCTCTGCGCTTCCATTAGAGCAGTTGCTAACCCATAACTTTATTGAGACTGTGTCTGCCCCACGACCACCTAAATCAATCAGATCAAAAGTAAACAGAAGAGGGGCTGTGCATGAAAACCTAACAAAAATTAAAACAACAACGGCAACCACAACAAATAATTAGATAATTAAATGTGGACTATTAAACATTAGATCTCTATCATCTAAAGCTGTATTAGTGAATTAGTTAATTTTAGATTCTAATATTGATTTATTCTGTTTTACTGAAACCTGGCTGCACCCTGAAGAATATGTCAGCCTGAATTAATCTACCCCCCCCCCGTAGTCATATTAATACTCACATTCCTCAAGGCTCCGGCCGAGGAGGTGGTGTTGCTGCTATTTATGACTTAAGTCTATCAATTAATCCTAAACCTAAATTAAATTATATTTCATTTGAAAGCCTTGCTCTCAGTCTTTCACATCCAAACTGGAAATCATTGCAGCCAGTTCTATTTGTAGTGTATCGCGCTCCTGGTCCCTACTCAGACTTTTTATCTGAATTCTCTGAGTTCTTATCAAGTCTAGTCTTTAAATCAGATAAAATCATTATAGTTGGTGACTTTAATATCCACGTGGACGTGGCTAATGACAGCCTTAGTACTGCATTTATCTCATTATTAGACTTTAGTGGATTCTCTCAGTGTGTGCATAAACCTACTCACTGTTTTAACCACACTCTCGACCTTGTTCTGACATATGGTATCGAAGTCGAAAATCTAACAGTTTCTCCACAGAATCCTCTTTTATCTGACCATTGCTTAATAACTTTTTAAGTTGTACTATTGGACTACAAGCCATTAAGCAAAACCTTGTTCACTCGATGTCTATCTGATAGTGCTGTAGCTAAATTTAAGGAAATGATACCGCTGGCCTTAACTTCACTGCCTTGTCTTAATATAACAGATGACCACCCTGCCACTCTTAATTCCACACAAATTGATCATCTTGTTGATAGCGTTGCAGGCTCATTAGGATCAACACTTGACTCTGTTGCCCCTCTGAAGAAGAAGCCTATAAAACATAGGAGGTTAGCCCCATGGTATAACTCTGATACCCGCAAATTAAAGCAAATGTCACAAAAACAAAGAAAGAAAATGGCGTTCTACAAAGTTAGAAGAATCTCGTCTAGCCTGGACAGATAGTCTTGCAATATATAGGAAGGCCCTGCGCAATGCCAGAATAAACTATTACTCATCATTAATAGAGGAAAATAAAAACAATACAAGGTTTCTTTTCAGCACTGTAGCCAGGCTGACAGACAGTCACAGCTCTACTGAGCCATGTATTCCTACAACACTCAGTAGTAACGACTTTATGAGCTTCTTTAATGAAAAAATTCTTACTATTAACGACAAAATTCGTAATTGCTTGCCCTCGCCTGGCACCAATGTACCTTTTTAAAGAGTAATGTCTAGACCTGCTCTGCATGGAAAGTGCCTTGAGATAACATTTGTTGTGAAATGGCTCAAAGAAGCCTGTATAGCTCAGTCAGTAGAGCATCAGACTTTTAATCTGAGGGTCCAGGGTTCAAGTCCCTGTTCAGGCTATAGGTTTATTGTGTGATGTGTCTGTAGTGCTCAAAACTACCTTAAAGAATCTTTGGGTGTGCCCAGCCAACCCAGACAAGAGAGCTGAGAACATGGCAGGTCAACCCCACAGAGTGAGGTTGCACTTTGTGATGGAATGTTATCAGAAAACACAACTAAAAGCAGACACCATAAGGCTCTGTCTCTCTGACATCATTTACACTTAGCCACAAATTTCTGTCTCATTTGGGCAAATCAGATTCCTGCTTGCAACCCGTCTTGGTTTTTCCCAGGCGACAGGCAAATCAGGGTGTACCATCCTTTTGACCAGAGGGATTTTGTCTTGGTCCAAAGATGTACAGTCTTCATTGAAGCAATGCCCCATTTTGACTCCGGCCCATGCTTTGCTCCAGAAATGCCTTCAGAAGAAGCCTGGATAGCTCAGTCGGTAGAGCATCAGACTTTTAATCTGAGGGTCCAGGGTTCAAGTCCCTGTTCAGGCGACAGGTTTATTGTGTGATATGTCTGTAGTGCTCAAAACTACCTGAAAGAATCTTTGGGTGTGCCCAACCAACCCAGATAAGAGAGCTGAGAACATAGCAGGTCAACCCCAGAGAGTGAGGTTAATATGCCCCATTTGAACTCCAGGTCATCGTTTTCTCTAAAGAATAGCAGAGCATCACACTTTTCATCTGAGGGACCAGTGTTCAAGTTCTTGTTCTGGTGACAAGTTTATTGGGTGACATGTCTTTGGTGCTGGGAAGGTCTTTGAATGTCTCACAGTTCGGACAGGAGAGTCCCAAATGTTTGTTGGCTGAAACCTTCTTAGAGGAATTGTACAAATTAAACTTAGTGGTTCAGAAACATCATGGTTGTTGATTTTATGTTTGTTAACCACAGAATAAAGGTTAAAACATTTAAGACTATGTGTTTACCAAGTGGCCACATGGTGGTGTAGTGATTAGCACTCTTGCCTCACGCCAAGAGGGTTGCAGATTCGATCCCGGCCTGTAGCTCTTCTGTGTGGAGTTTGCATGTTCTGCCTGTGTAGGCGTGGGTTCTCTCCGGGTTCTCCAACAAAAACATGCAGCTTAGGTTTAATTGGTGACTCTAAATTGCCCGAGATGAGGTGAGAGTGAGCAAGTGAATGGTTGTCTGTCTCTATGTGTCAGCCCTGTGATAGACTGGCGTCCTGTCCAGGGTGTACCCTGCCTCTCGCCAAATGCAGCTGGGATCGGCTCCCGTGTCCTGGGTTAACCTAGATAAGCGGTTACAGAAAATGAATGAATGTTTGCCAAGTAAACAGTTGCGTTTAGATTTGCTTATTGTTGTTAATTTGTTCTGATTTTCATCCTCAGTTATGACTCCAACATGGACGACAGCAGAGACAACAAGAAGAACCGCTTCTCCAACACGATGGTATTCATGGAAGAATATCTCAACAACGTCTTGAATGATGAGCTACCGTTCCACAACGAGGAGAAAAACAAACTCACATATGAGGTCTGTCCCTGCTCTTCTACTTCCTGTCTCAATTAACAACTTCCTACATCACTTAGTCTTGCTCTTTTTTTGTAATAATTTCCTGTTATTCGTCTCTTCCCCCAGGTGGTGAGTTTGGCCAGACATTTGATCTACTTTGGTTTCTACAGTTTCTTTGAGTTGCTCCGACTCACAAGAACACTGCTTGGCATCATCGACTGTAGACCCAATCCTGGATATGCTGGACTCGTGTTCCATGATGATGGATCAGGTACTCTCTGCACTGGTTGTTCTTGACCTAAACTAACAATCACAGTCCTTTTTTCCATGATGTTGATTATTGTGTAAAAACTGTAGACATCTGATTTGTCTTGTGTTTTCTGCAGTTACTAATAGATATTTATTACTCAATCTAGTCAGCAAAAACTAGTTTGATAAAACAGGCTCCAGACAGAAAATGAAAAGTTAGTTCTTAGAAGATGAACATTTTCTCAAATGCATTGATTTAATTTGAGAGTCTCATACATTGCAACTGTTTTATTCAAAGATGCTATGTTGAAGAGAAAACCAAGCAACTGGTTTGGCTTTTCTTTCCCATGAAGACATGTTACCCACTTGTCCTTTAGATCTCCTGACTGTTGAGCAGTTTGGGAATCCGTCCACACTATACAAACAAATTTTTTAAGTACTGCTTTCAGGTCTTTTTTGTTAAGATCTGTGACCACAATAAAACACATGGACTATAGGATAATGTCTGGATGCCTTTAGCCTCTTTTGGCCCATTAGCACGATATCACCTCATTAAGGTCACATAACAGCTTGTAAGAGTCACATAAATTCAGTGAATTGCTGTGAATTGCCGTGAAACTGCCTGAGAAAAGATGATGGGAGGACAGTAATAGTTGATCATAGATTTCCAAAGCCCCTGGGCTTCCCAAAAGTAACTTGCTAATTTTCTTAACTTTGTAAATATAGGGCTTATGTTGCTTGACTATGGTTCTGTGTTTTATTTTGTGGAGAAAGAATTTCAAATGTTAAAAGAGGATAATCCAGAACGTTTTTTCCCCCTTTTTGTAGGGAAGAACGTGAAGCGCTCCATACATGGGATGGGTCAGATGATGTCCACTATGGTCCTCAACAGGAAGCAGTCCATTTTTGGAGGTTCAGGAGCAAGAGGGGCGGGGCTGGGGGCGGGGCTTGTGCTAGACGGACAGAGAGGCAGTAAAGATAGTATCGATAAGATGGACCTGACGGTGATGGACACCAAGCTAAAGATACTTGAGATATTACAGGTAACTGATATTCAAAAGTCAACATCAAAGTCTGAAAGTGAATCTAATCTGGCATTCTCTCTAATGGCCAGCAGGGTTGATGACACTGGTTGCAAAGTAATAAAGATTATAATTAGGTATAAAGTACTAATACGCTGGCCACTGACTGTACATTTATCATTAAACTTAACTCAGTGATTCTTGAATTTATGCAACAAAACCACTTCTCTAAGGTTAGGGCAAAAAGGTGCTTGGTAAGGCATGTAATTGCTGGAAGGGAAGTACTTACATAGATTCGTAAAATTGTGATCCACAAAATGTGAGACATGGAAGTCTTGTTTGACCCATCCTCCCACCCTTACTGCAACTATTGTACTTCATACTTCGTCTCACTGTAATTCATTACTATGGTCAGTAGAGGGCGGAGGACGGTAGTATTTAGCTGCCTGTACAAACAACCTGTGGGAGCATTTTTAACGGGAAGACCAGTCTAGACATGAACACACAGACTGATACTGTGAAGGGATACTCTGTTCAATTAACATCACACTCTTGCTTTAACTCGACTTAACTTTGCTCTTTATCAGTTCATCCTGAATGTCCGACTCGACTACCGCCTCTCCTTCCTGCTGTCTGTGTTTAAGAAGGAGTTTGTGGATGTTTATCCCATGGCTGATGCTGACGCCACCACTAATATGGAGCATGCAGGTACACACGGAGAAAAAACATGTTTACTGTTTTATTCTATCAACTTTTATTAGAGTTTTAGTGTTAATTATATAACTTCAAATATATAAAGTCAGCAGAACAATTTGCAGCTGGATGTGCTAACGTCTTGGTCACAATTATTTGTCAAAACAAGACACTTCCTCAAAGGGGTAATTTGACTTACCCTTTTCCAGAATATAAATCTGGCATTTTAAAAATGTGTATGTGTATTAACACACATCCTGAAGAGATTGGTAAAGGTTTGATTTGTCTCCCAATGCTTCCAGAAGCCCCAGTCAACATGGAGACGACAGGTAGATTATAGAAAAACTTTTAAAAAATGTATAGGAAAGTCCTGGTTTAAAGCGGGCCAGAACTGTAATCATGACACCAACTTGTCAGTATTTGTAAACAACCGCGATACCATCCCAACTTTTTGGGGGTTGTACTTGAGTTAACACTGTAAATGTTTATGGTTTCATTTGTCTATTTGCATGTTTTTTTTGGCTGATTGTGCTTGTTTTTGATTATCATATTCACCAATGTTAACATTTTTAACTTAACATGTGATTTTATTGATTACTTGAAGTTAAAGTCCCATCAGCAGACTGGCACTAGTACCTATTTCTGGCTATTTACACATGTACGCTATATCTGGCACTGCTTCTTCAGCTGTCAACGTTTCTTTGTTTTCTTGTTCCTTATAAATAAATGAATAAATAAATACACTTGTGGAATCTGGAGGCAACATTTCCATTTCCATTCATTAATTCATTATCCTGAACCGCTTCTCCAAACTCGGGTCGTGGGGGGCTGGAGCCAATTCCAGCTGACAATGGGCCGGAGGCGGGGTACAACCTGGACAGCTTGCCAGACTATCACAGCATTTCCAATACATGTTTGAATAAATCATTTATACTACATTGTTTCCATACCATGTTTGGAAATAAAAAAACATAAAGCACATTTGGATGACTTTAGGGACTATATGTTGACAAAGTAACCTCTGTGTAAAGGTGAATAACCTTGAACCAAATTACTTTTTACATCTTCAATCCGGTTTGTTTATTAAGCTTTTGTGTGTTTACCCTCTTGCAGCCACCATTAACCTGCAGCACATTGGAGAGCAGGCAGAGGCAATGTTTGGAGTTGGGTATGTCACATTATTGACTTTAGGGATATTTTTTGGGACATTTAGGGGCAGATATATAGATATTATATATTGTTTGTTTGTGTCTATATACAGGAAGGGGAACAGTATCCTAGAGGTGGATGACGAAGGTGGTCGCATGTTCCTGCGGGTGCTGATCCACCTCACCATGCATGACTACCCGCCTCTGGTGTCTGGAGCCCTGCAGCTGCTCTTCAGACACTTCAGCCAGAGGCAGGAAGTGCTACACACCTTCAAACAGGTACAAATACACATAGAATTAAAACTGCTGAAAATTTGGCCATTTCGCAACATGGTGTTTTTTTGTCATTTCTGGATATGTTATGCTCTAATATCTATCAACACACTGGAATTGGGACATGTTAAGCACTTTTGGGCGTTTTAAGGAATTTTAAAATTTGACTTCCTTTGACAAAAACATTCCAAATATGGAGTTT
>CAFUXE010000498.1:9439-21872 GCA_903364295.1 Serranus cabrilla
CGCCAAAGAGCCATCTCCCGGTTGGAAAAACGGGTTCCACAGCAGCACCAACTCTCTGCTGGTCTTGAACCGCGAACCGCTTACGTCAGGGGCCGATACGGCCGCTAATGCCGGCCCGCTCGCTAACGCCGACCGTATCAATAACATTGAACATATCAAATGAAATGAATAGTCAGCGAGCCAGCCGGCACCAGCCGTCGATAGTGAGCTATCAATAGCTTACTCAGTGTTATTAAAACGTAACAGCTGTCCATGACGAGCACCACGCATGTGTTGCACCAGTGGTGTTTGGGTGCCAGTGTCGGCTCGAAAAGCCAGGAGCAACATTGTAACATTGTATTCTGCTGCCGTTGTTGTTATTATAGTTACAGAGTGAGCGGAGACGTATACAGACTTATACTGTGACGTAATCACGTGGCTCTCAAGCCGGTGTGAAAGCAAACGGGTTTGGAGCTGGTTCGCAAACCCTGAAAATAAAGACAAACTCTTACCGTGACTTTCTGGCCAGCCTTCAGGATGTATTTGGGTGTGAACTTGTAGGTGGCTGAAGCATTTTCAGTCGTCTTAATCATCTCATAACCAACCATTGCCTGGTCCTGAGAGAACACAATAATTGACACAATAAAGAAATCAGTCGGATACAAAGCTTGTACCAGATCCCGGTTCCCACATAAACATTAAGAGAGTAAAAGCATGCAACATCGAACAGCCGAGGAGCTCACCTCATCTCCACTGTTTTGGAGGCAGATGAATTTGCCATCTGTGTCGATCTCATCGATGCAGATCGGTCCTGTGGCCGAGGCAGAGTGAGCGATGGACACCGAGCTGCTGGCTTCCTGTTCCTCTACGTCGATGCGCTTCCTCTTTCCCTGAGTGGTTCGCACACTGCGGCTGCTGGACGAAGCCCGAGACACCGTGACACGGGCCGAAGGACTGGGAGACAAATTCAGTCTGGCAAAGAGAAAACGACAGAATAAGAAATCCGGGGCGCTCAAAAGTGCAGATCGAGTTTGTTAGAAACGCGACTGAAATTTAACTGATGTCCTCATCGGCTCCTCACCTTTCTTCTTCTCCCTCCAGAAGTTTGCGGTAGGCGTTGATCTCCATGTCCAGTGCCAGCTTGACATCCAACAGCTGTTCGTAGTCATTCAGCTGTTGCTGCATCTTGCTCTGGATTTCAGCCAGCTCGAGGTCTTTGTCTGACAGCAGCCTGCGGCTCCTGTCTTTCTCCTGAGCCAACGCTGCCTCCAGCTCCACCATACGATCACGCCAACCACGAGTCTGAATATAGACAAAGAGGTCAGAGAGGTGGCAATAGGACTCGTGTGCAAGGCAAGAGCTGCTGCATGTAGTTTATATACATTACAAATCCACAGTAATCAAACCAAATTCATTTTTGGAAAAGGTTTTTCAGCTAATCTGACAAGTTGACGACTACAGAGCTGTAAAACTCGAACCAGCCTTGACAGGCAGAGCTGGTTAATACAACCATTCTTATTATACATAGCCTACTATGAATACAATCACACCCTTCCTTCATTATTATATCTAATTTCCAATATGGGCTTTTCTTTTCCTCAGATTTTTATAAAAAAAATAGATGAAGTTATAGAAAATTATGGAAAAAGTACATTTACTCCAACCTTTTTGTTGTTTTTGAACTATATTTACTTGTTCTTTTCAGATCATTATTTTACGATTAAAACATTTGCGCATCTTTACTTACTATTAAATAGCACCGTTATAGATTTGACTATCAAAACACATAGCTAAATATATACTCGAAAACGTAATGACCATGTTTACTTTGATACGCTAAAGTAGATTTGCTATCCATACATTTGCTTTGAATGCAGGATTTTTACTTGTTATGGAGCACGTAAACATTGTTGTGTTGACACTTCAGTTAAAGAGGTCGGTATTTCTTTCACCACTGGACTCGCACAGAAGCAACACACACATGTTGCACAACATTTAAACTGATAATGATGTATCTGATTATTTGGTCAAGCTAAAAATAATAGCAAAAATAATACTGCAGCTGTGGTAATGATGGACCAAATAGTTAAGGTGGGTGTTACACAGATTTTGAGATACATAAACCAGATGAAGAGCTGGCGACTCAGACCGTACTGGACATTTTTAAGAAGCCCAATTCAACCAGCCTTATTGTATTATCACTCAATGTCACAACCGAAATGTATCAGACTGCAGCCATCAACTTAAATCAGATTAAATGTTACTTATTTTAACAGTCCTATGTTGTAAAATCCTAAGCCAATCACATTTATATTCATGCTGAATCTAGTATCTTACATTTTCCAAGGTTATATCAAACATGACTGCTCAGGATTGATTGATTGGTTCTAATTGTTAAAAAAAAGTAATATGTAAAATATGTTTACCTCCTTCTGCATCGCTGCCAGCTGAGCACTGAGGCTCTCGATCCTCAGGCTGGACTCTCTGAGCTCCTCTCGAGCCATGTTGGCGGACGCTCCGTTCATCTCGGAAAAGCGACGCAGGTCCTCCAGCTGGAGACAAACACACAGATGGTTTGACAGTCAGCAACACCAACACTGTTGTCTTCTCATCACAACCTGAAAGAGGAACTGAGCAGTGGCAGTCACTTCCTGACATGCAGGAAGTTAGTAACGTGTTGTTTGGCATGTTAGCTTTCTACATGCACTTGTTAAAGGTCCACTTGATTGTAAATGACAGATTGTTGCTTACTTGTGTAAGAGTGTGATTCATTTTTTTCCTATGTTTACATATAACTGATGAATGCTTTCAAAATAAAATAGACAAGTTACTGAAATAACACTGAACTTATTTTAAAGGGGAGGTCACAAAGTTAAGTAGTGTTTAAACATATGTGCTGAGTGATTAGGTAAGACTAAAAAAAAAATTGACATTTTTGTGAGTGATGAAATAACATGGTTAAATAAGGCTCATAGTAAAGGGATTTCAACTGCCTGCTCTCACAAAGTCAGCCACTAACTCTAGGTCTCCTTCAGTCAAATCCATCATATTCCTACATCACAGAACTGAGTGAAGTTTAGAAAGAATAAAGAACACAGAAATCAGTCGGTGTCCTCTGTGCTCCTCTCTCAGCCAATGGAGATTGTTCTCATTGTCAAGTCCTCAAATACTGACGCACCAGGAATTCTTTAATGTCTGTATGAGATGCACCGGCTGGATTCACTGCCAACAGTCCCAATGTTAAACTGACCTTTCTTTACTTAGTTAATATAATCTATAGTTTTAGTAGTTGTAAAATAAAGACTTACTGTTACCACCAACAACTGCCTTTCCAACGAGTGTTGTGTGTGCATCGAAAAGCCCTATTAATCCCTCATTGTTAAAACTGGTGGCAGACTGATTGTCGGTTGATTGTATCACTCAGTGCTACGTCACATGCTTCGTGGCTGTGACTGGTTAGGGGTCGCGTTTTGTTGCTTTGATTGGTTGTAGGTCTATTAAGACTCATTTCAGTCTGCACCCACTGAGGACAGCTCTTGGAAATAAAAAATGAACTAATAGGTTCCAAACCGAATGCATTTGCCAAATATTTGCTAAATAAAAGCACTAAACAGCAGTGAGCTTTTAACCTCCTGTTTTTGGTTTTGGAGATTAGGTTAAAAAGCTCAAAAAGTCATTCGTTTGACTTTTACTGTTCTGTGAGATTATTGGATTGCTCTATAAACTGCTGACTGAGATATGATACACTGTGTAGCTCAGGGGTGTCAAACTGATAAAAGAAATGGACCTGTGCCTGATGGCTTTTGTTACAACCAACCGGATACAACAAATCAACTGAGCGAAGACAGTTCAGGTAAAAAAAAATTTATGATTGTAAAGAGCAAAAACCCTCCGACACTTAAAATGTTGTTTTCTTTACTTGTAATTATCATCTATAGTAACTTTTAAGTAGTTGTAAAATAACTATATTAAAATGTTGAGGAAATAGTTAATTTTGCTAACTCCGCAGAAGCAAACTGCTCTAAAACATTGAGTTAAGTGCTGTTTCTTATCATTTTATATTTTGTGTATGTAAAGCACTTGGTAACCAACAACGAACAGGAAGTTCAGCATTCTATTTCAGTACAGAATTGCAGTAAATGTATCTCACAGACTTTAGTAAAATGTAAACACTGATACGGTGCCGGTCCTCAGCTGAAGTACTTATTTACTAGAAACTTTCTGAGTTGTGACATTATACTGCAGTTTACTAGTTAGTGCTTAATGTTCCTCTGGACAGAAACCGTCCTGCTGTGTGATTAGCTAGCCAAACATACTGAGGACGCACCAGCTTCTAACAGCTTACTAGTTCTCCCAGTGATGGAAACTATAGCTACAAAATGAGAAGATACTCACAGTTGTAGTCAGCACTCAGTCAAGTGTGTTATTTGCTGAGCAGTAGGAAAACATAAACAAAGTGCTTTTCTAGTTGTTATTATCATCATCTTTCTCATTATGTGTACAGACAGGGTGCTCATACTTTGGTCACATAGGTGCTCTCCATGTTGTCCTTGTAGATGTTGATCTGCTCCTCGTTCTGAGCCCTCATGTCAGTCAGGGCCTGAGTCAGTTTGTATTCATACTCCTCCTTCCGACCGGAGTCCACCTCCACCAGTCGGGTCTCGTACCGCTGCCGGGCTTCCTTCACTTCCTGAATCACAGCACACAGTCAGCATTCAGACAGTTCTTTTATATTGGAAAGAAAGTTGTTCATCAAGGTAATACAAAGTAATATGACATTTGAACTTATGATAATTTGGCTCCTTGGTGTGTAGACAAGTCTTCTCAGAAGACACAGTCAGCCCAATTTGTGATGTGTAAAGTCTAAATGAGGTGACATTCTGTGTTTCCTGTACTGTCTAGAAATCTCACAATCAGAGACAAACCACCAACAAGTATTGCGTGTGCACCCAAAGCCTCATTGAAGTTTCATTTCATAAAACTAGGGGCAGACTGATTAATTGTCGGCCCATTAATCGTGCTCGTGTCACTCTGTGCTACGTCACACGCTTTATGCTGTGATTGGTTATTCAGAGGCTTTTCAGTCTACACCCACTGATGATGGACTTCCCAATATGCATCTGGCTACTTATTGCTAAGGAAAAGCGATAAACAGCAGTAAGTAGATATTTGCTTCTGTTAAGTAACCTTTAGCCATCTAGTGAATCTTATTTTTGTGAATTAAACATTTTTTTAACTGACAGGTTAAAATAAATTAATATTACAATTTAGATCATCTCAATTTGACCATATGACTATATATTTAAGGCATAAAACCAATGATCTATTGCTCTTTACATGTCTAGACTCCAAGGTTTATTTAAAAATGAAAAATGCCATGACACTCCTATTTATATATTTCACTGAACCAACACAAGGCCAATGCGTTAACATTGTTTATATACAGAAGTTTATACATTTCTGTTCCCTCAGAAATTAGATGTTGCCATCTGCAGTGGGTGGCACACATTGCAGTTTATTTTAACTAAATCCCTCATACACCCTCATGCTGTTGCAAAAACTCACTGAAGCAAAAAATGTGGATTAATCCGCCACTGAAAATGGTCCCCAACACCATTTTTATCCTGTTTGAGTAACAATCAGAGAGCCCACTCAGTCATACAACCACTCTGTATCAATATCATCCAGCCATGTATGTGTCATACCCTCAGAGTCTATCATGTTCTACTGTGATTTGATAAAATGTACAATTCTGACCTCCTCTTGCATGCTCTTACGGAAGACCATTTCCTCTGTCAGACTTTGGCAGCGGTTTTCCAAGTCGACGCGTAGAAGCATCTCATCTGCAAGGTGCTTCTTGGCTTGAGCCAGACCTGCTTCCAACTATCCACACATAAACACACAAAAAAAGAGGTTAATGTTGATGAACTATTTTTTATAATATAAACTAAATTGATCAATTTTGGTTTTATTACACAGCGTCCCAACTTCTTTGTAATCGGGGTTGTACATCACCCCTGTTGAATCACAGGTACAAGTACGATCCAAGCAGCCTTATCACATCAAGTTACAGCAGTCTTGTACCTCCTGCAGCTGTTGACGCAGGTCAGCCAATGTGGCCTCCAGGCCTCCGTTCTCAGACAGAGCTGTAGCCAGCATGGCCTCTTTAGCGTTCAGCTGGGCCTCCAAATCCTTCAGCCTGGCCTGGGCTCCTGCTGCCTCAGAGTCCTTCTTGTTGTAACTGAAAGGAGGATGACAAGGCAAGATGAGTGCAAGAGGATGACACTGTGTGATGATGGCTGTAGGGTCCAAAGGTCCAAACCAGTATATCCAAATTACAACTGGGTCCATTTCCAGGTTGCCAGTGTGTCTGGTGTAAATGCGTAAACCAGTTGGATTATATGTAAAGTTACTGAACCCGTCACTAACATTGTGACATGTTCCGGCAAATTAAAAAGCAGCAATCTGATCTCACAATTATGTGAAATGACAACTTCTCAAAACCGAATTCCATGCTGATGGCACGTAATGTGTGAAAAATGAATGAATTGCCATCAGCCAGAAACAATGACAATATAAAGTCAATGAAACAGTGGAGCGTTCTAAAAATAGCACACACGCCATTACACATACACGTATGGTTCGCAGTTGGCTGCAGTTTCTGGAAATTGAAGCAACAAAACCACGTTTAGGGTAAAAGATTTCCTGCGAAGGGGTTTACAATACTGTTTTAAAAAGTGAGAAAATGTACCGAAAGTGAAGTGGGGGTGAAGAGAGCCACATAAGTTAGGCACCCAAAGCGCTTTACATTGAGTCCATTATTCATTCACTCCAGTCTCACTCTGGTGATGGTAAGCTACTACTGTAGCCACAGCTGCCCTGGGGCAGACTGACGGAGACGTGGCTGCACTTACGGCCTCTCTGACCACACCAATCATTCAATCATTCATACACCAGGAGTAACACTGGAGGCAACGCGGGTAAACAACAACAACGGGATTGCAGGAAGCGGGGCTCGAACCTCCAACCCTCTGGTTATGAGACGACCACACTACCACTGCGCCACTGTCGCCCTCAAACCCTGAGCCACATAAGTTAGGTTAAAAAAAAAAATGTATGTAAAAAGTTGCAATATACTGGTGCGCCAAAAAGGTTGAAGGTACACCTCACACAGCAACCTTCTGATGCAGCATGATATGCACTGGTGACATTTCTGTGGTGTGTAGAATGTTTCACGTAAATAATAAAATGTATACAAAGTATACATTCATTTGCTATTTTATTAGGTCCAGCTGGCATAAATCTCATTGGCCGAATGAGCCTATTGCAAAATGAACAGCCCTGCAGTAAACTTGGAGGATGAGAACTGTTTCTAATATTTTGTTCAATTTATCAACGAGGGAAGACAGTCCTTAAGTAAACAGCATCATCTGGTGGCCACAACAGCTCAGAACTTGAAGCATTAGAAAAAAAGAATTCCCATTTGTGTCATACTTCTAATGCAAATATATTTTATCAAGCAATTTTGCATTACTTATTTATTTTATTCAAAATAAATGTATTTAATGCCAAATGCTTTGATAAAAAAAAAATCGCCAAATATACATTTAAGGCACATATTCCCTGGGTTAACTAAGAGGCCGTCCACACGGAGACACTCTTTGCCTTAAAGTGGAAATGAAGCAGTCAAACAAATTCCCCTTATTTGTTGGACTGAGTCCTATTCTTATCAATAATTATTCAACAAACGTCACATATATAACCATTTAAGAGGAAAAACGGAGCGCACTTTTAACTTTTGTGACAGGGGCGCCGCCATGTTGCAGTACCATGAGCTGTGACGTCACCGGGTTTGTTTGCTTCGCTGTCCTGATGAGAGTCCCGTTCACCGCAGTGCATTACAGCGAGAGATTATAGCGAGAGAAAAGAGGGAACGATGGAGACTGGTGGGCCAAATCAGAAGATAAGACAAAGAGGAGATCACTACTGCATTGCTCCTGGGTGTTAAAGTGAATTTTGCAAAGTTTATGCAAAGTTTAGGCCGAGGACAAAGCAATCTATTTTCATAAACCTCCGCTGACACGGAGAGCAGAGCTGCTGTGCCGGCCGGCGACTTGAAACGATGCCTGGGAACACGGAGAGGGAAAAGATCGTTTAGCTACGTGTGGATGTGCTCTTAGTAAACAGTGGAACTATTTCAATTGGTTCATGAGTAGTGCTTTTTTAGAGGAGCTCTAGTGAACCGGAGTCAAGTTATTTTCTCATGGTGTTTTTGAGGGTTAAAGTGGGTGGGTAGGAATGTGCGTAAAGTGGACAAACTATGAGTGGAATGTACAACGGTATGTCTGCTTTTCACGCTGTACTGAGAAACATTAGCTCTCACACAGCCTCTCACTTCACAGGAACGCTCTCAGTAAGACCGCCCTGTGTACATAACTAAAATACTTTCAGAAAGACTCAATGAGCATAAAGAAGATCCACCCACAAAAAATATTTAAACATAAAAAGGACACTGCTAGTTCAACTGCTACTCACAGAACTGGAGCAAATGTAAGGAGTTCAGTTTTTATTCAACAAAATTATAACTGGTGTGATAAATAAATTAGAGCCCAAGAGCCAAATTGCTTCTAAAGTTTTCAAAGGACCGGTTGCGATTTCAAGCACCTCTTGGAAAGAGCTCTCATCCTCCAGATTTACTGCAGGGCTGTTTACTCTGCATTAGTAAACAATCGATTAGTTTAAGCCAAGTGGACCTAATAAAATAGCAAATGTATACTACTGCATAAGCCATGGCTTATTATATGCAGCACTTCTGCATAGTTTACACACACACACACACGTTGCAGTCCTGCCTTGCACTGTGTATTTTGACTGTACATGGGGGTTGATAATTATTACTAAGATACTTTGTAAACTATGACAAGTGAGCCTTGAAATTTTTTCAAAACTAATTATAATGTTATCTTTTGCCTGGTTACCTTTACTGTGAGCTTTACATATAGAGAGCAAATTTAATAATTAAGGAAATACTGCACAATCCAGATACACGATACATGTTGAAAATCAAGATGAAGTAGAATAATGGGTTATGTCAACTGGCTGAGTGACTGAAACGGACTGTCACTGCCACCTGTGTTCAACTGTCAGAGTGCTAAAGCAGATATAGTGACATCTGTTCAGCAACACACAGCAGCTCCACACCTGACACCTCATACTGAACAGCACTTGTGTGCGATTCACTAGGATGTAGTATGCTCTTTAACAGAGTACTTACGCTACATTTATTAAGCAACAACAAGTCGTTAAGTCGTATTACCCTCCTGTGAAATTTTCCACAGTGATGTAATTAAAGTTGTTTTCAGCTCATTCATGAATTACAGCCAAAAAATAAAAAACACAGACCTCTGAGTTCCAATTTGTGTCCTCAACACAATACTGGTTGGTGCTTACTATGGAATTTTTTTTTGCATTTTAACAACTATTTACAGTTCATTTATGAAAATGCAGTTTAATCACCACACTTTCAAGGGAAAATCCTCGACATCCATTACTGCACTATTGGTTAACAGCTGTGAATAACACACACACATACAGCTGTCAAATTCTGTCACACAAACACACACACGTTTGTATTCAATGTTTATGAATACATGGGTATTGTGTATACAAATGAATACAAATCCCATTCTTTTATAAATATAATGTGGATATTAAATGATGTCATATACATACTTTGTATGGTATCTTTGTTTTTTTTGCTGCTGTAACACAGTAATTTCCCAGTTTGAGATCAATAAAGTATCTACTTAACAAATATTTCCTCAACTCCGTATTTTTCTAGCAAAATACCAAAAGCTAGTGTGTGTGTCTGATGTTCTTTAGATATGATGTTATAGGAGTAGACCTTGAAGGCACCATGTCACCTTCATGAACGCTTACTGTTCCTGTTCTCTTTCAGTAACACAGACAATGGTTGGCGAGTAATGGCCACTGTCAATCATTTCAAAATATGATTTATGATTACCAACGATACTATTATTTCAATTATAAATTACTTCTTGTGACTTCATCGTGTCCAAGACCGTTTTCAAACGAGCAACAAACGATGCACAGGAACAAAAGCGGGCTGAATTTGAGTCAGGCGCTTACTAGAAGTTACCTCCCCTAAACGTTACACGGACTCGCGTGCGTAATGTTGTAAAAGTGGCTCGAAAATCAAAGTGAGGACGATGAAGTTAAGCTAGTCGTTCAGCGGTCCTGACCGTATAAAACGGTATAACATGATTAAAGTGTTAGAGGCTTACTTCTGTTGAAGCTGCTCATGGTCGGACTTGATCTTTCCCAGCTCAATCTGCAGCCAGGCCCGCTCCTTGGAAGAATCATCCAAACACCTTCTGGCGTCTGCTAGCTCTGTCTCGTACAGGGCTTTCAGACCGGTTACCTCACGACTTCTCACTTCTTCTTTCTCGTTAATTTGTAGGTGAAGTATGCTGTTTTCAGACTCCAAACTTCGGACTTTGTCGATGTAAGCAGCCAGTCGGTCGTTTAGGTCCCTGAGCTGTTGTTTCTCCTGCAGTCTGGTTATCCTGGTCGGGCTCAGCGGAGTGCCGCTGCCGCACGTGCTTCTCTGCCCGGCCGGAGTTCCAGTTGCGGTCGCCATTGTAGAGGACTAAATACCACGTATGAAAGACAGTTACCAAACCAAAACACGATACGAACGGTGCAGGTTTAACGCTTTAGATTCACGCGTACAACACCCAGCACTTCCAAAAAACTATCCTGGAAGTATCCGGTCTTTTCTTACACGAATGAAAGAGGGGTTTGGCTTCCTAATATGGCGGCTCATTGGATTTTTTACGTTGTGTGCCACCAGCCAATGGCGTAACTCGACGCAATGCGTTCTTTCAAATTAAACCTTCGGGTTCACTTGCAACTGCGTCCAACGTATACCGAAATGGCCCCCGAGTAGGCGGAGTCAATTCCCATCATGTTTTCTATTCCTTGATTTTAGCGGGCGTTTGTTGAATCCGAGCGTCATGACGTCGATAACAAGCGTTGTCTTTTCTTATAACGGTTGACCCTGATATCATTTTATTATTTCTTCTCGTAGAGTCTGCGGTACTATCAAATGCAGGGATTCAGTGTTCATTGAGGGAGGAAAAGAGACATGTGTTACTTGGAAGATAAGATAATAAATATAGAACAAGTAATAGCAATGACCAAGACATTAAAATAGTAATACAATTTAGTCATACATAAGTAATACATTAATAACTGTAAATAATATTTTTTGTACTATTGTCCTCTTGCACAGACTCTATTAGGCCCAAGAGCAGAGCTGAAAAACTATTCTGCATAGCGAAAAACAGCAAATTATGCAACTGCAGTAAGGAGCTTTTTGTTTTCAAGGCACTAAGATGGACAAGAGAATCTTCCATTTGCTTAAAGAACAATTTGAACATGTCACCCCAAACAGACCTGTTAGAAAGGGAGTGTAAATGTATAATATGGTATGGTCATATGTTTTGTTCACATATGGTTGTACTTAAAGTGTAAAATAATGGTTTCTCATGCAGACGTTTTTTAATATTCATGTGTTAAGATTCAACATCTGTAATCCTAAAACCATAAAAGCATGTTTAAACATTCATAACATTTCAATATGTTCACTGTCTTGTTTTTGTGGTAGACTAGATATTCATATTGGACTGCATTGTTATTGTCAATTCCCTTCTATACAGATTTTCTCCTTTAAAATATTGCTCTTTTAGTTAATTTTATCATAATATCTGTTATTTAAATTCATCATAACATAAATATACAGAAAATACAGTACATAAAGCAAAACAGTGTCAACACAAAGCAAGAGAGATGATACATTGATTCGGAAATTGTTTATTCAGATTACTCTGTTATTCACAAATTCACCAATGGTTTTCTGAGTGAATGTATTCCAAGTAGACAAGGACACTATAATGTCAGTAGCACACTCACACAGTACTATGGCTCAGTGTTTGCATGTATAGATGGAGCTACTGATGAGAGCATTACAATTCCACAGGTACTGGAGCTGTTTCTTTTTTCTGACAGTGCTTTGGTCATTATTTCAAACTAGAAGCACAGGTCATGATGGAGGTTACAGCAGCAGCAAATCATCAGCAGTGTTCACATAAAGTAGGACCACCACAATACAACTAAATCACCACCATCAAAGCTTGTTGAGTCGGTCAGATGAAACTGGATGTAAGCTCAGTAAAGCTGAGTAAGCAGTGTTTTATTTCAGTTCTGTGCTCCTAAAATAAAATTGAATGTATTTTAACCTCTGTATATTTTAATTATATTATAAAACACAGAACTGTGCACAGTGTGATTATAATTGTGTGTTATTACAGAATTAATCTACCTGCTCCTGTTGTGTTTATATCACAAAACCTAATAAACTGATTATGAGGAG
>CAFUXE010000498.1:21887-40399 GCA_903364295.1 Serranus cabrilla
TTTGAGCTATTTCACTGGAACTGTATGGATGACGATAAAGCCTCTCTTATCTAAATGTTATCACTGAATTAGGTGCAGCAGTTAGCATTTGACTACCGTTAGCATAATGTTAAAGGATGTCTTCACTGTAGGAAAGTGCACACAGGTTTTTGTTTTTAATAGAGGATATTTAATGTTCACACATTTTAATTGCATGTACTATGCATATGTTTCACTGTTTTGTTGTGGAGCGAAACATAATGGTTTTGTTATAACAGTCTTAGTACAAGGTAGTAAAAAGTAGTAGTAGTAGTAAATAGTATTTGTGTTACTTCGCATATTTCTGTAGACTTGAAAACTTTAGAACTGTAGAACTCCCTTCAAACAGAAGTATTATTAAGTGCTTTTGTATTGAGCACACCAGTGTGTAATTGGTTGGGAAAAGATCTGGTATTATATGCACTAGGAATAGCTAAAAACTGTCAAAGCTGAACACTGTGGTTTGGTTCAAATTACTACTAATCAGTATGGTTACAATACATTCATGGTTATAATAATAAACAAAGGGTTAAAGCAGCTACAATACATTTTTTTACATTACTATATCATCTGCATGAGCCAATGAGACCATCAGCAAGAAGATTGGTTATTTCTATATCCTGACGCGCCATGTCTGACAGCACTGGAAGAGCCCATTCACAGGTTCCCAGCAGACGAAGTTTTGATGTGTTAAACAGAAAAAAACCTAAAAGACTGTGATAGATTAGGCAAAAACACATGTCGACCATGGTCCTTTAACTGAGAGAATTGATTTCAAACGGATCCTGAGTTGTTTCACCCCAAAAATAGAAACTTTATCCCACCACTATGCAACCTACAAACAGCTGTGTTTAAAAAGAAAAGTCATTTAAAAAATGCACATGCAGGACACACAATCTTTACGTCTGCAGGACGTCTAGGTGCAGTAAGAAGAGCACAAACATGTATGTGTGTATTTTCATAAGTTATTGAATCATGCTGTGGGAATCATGAATGTCTGTACAATATATGATGAAATCAACAAAAAAAAGGTGGTTCAAACAAATGTCATACCATTGTTTTCATCCATAGAGCCCTGCTGCGGGTGAAAAAAAAGTAACTTTAATGTGACGTGATACTCCTAATTGTTAAGAACGACCAAATGAATCCTGTCAACCCCTAAAAACGAACTTTTCTGAAACCTAGTCCTAGGGTGAATAAATTCACAAACGCAGCCCTCGAGTGTTTGTGGACGGCGAAGACTGATATTTGCGTTTCGATGATGTCATCGCCACACCCCTCGAGCTTAGCCTTCCACCTCTAACCCTCCCGCGAGACGTCTCATAACAACATCAACAGCAATGGCGGACTACATGCTCGTGTTCCTGCTGGAAGATATTGAGCCTAGTAGGGTTACTAGGGTTGTTGTCATGCTGCTGTGTCACCTCGCTGAGCAAAAAAGGCAGATGGACTGATGGCTTCTTTTCCTACTGCCGATTTGTAAACAGCGCTCAAGCTTTGTGCGCATGCTCCGTCTCTTACTCTCCGTCTTTGGTGAATTTCTGAAACTGAAACAGCGCCACCTATAGGCCTGGCATATGAAGTAGCGTGTTGAGTAGTGTTGAGATGGATCCGTGTGTATTAATATACTAATATTCTTGAAACGATGCCAGGGAAAACGGAGGGGGAAAAGATTGTTTTGGTACGTGTGGACATGGAGTCAGAAAACTTTAGTTTGATTTATGTGGACTGTAAGCCATGATGCAAAATGGTAAAGTGCACACAATTGTTCAGAGCTGTCACGATAGAATATTAATAACAGTTGCATGAAAAGGAGTGAAAAACGGAAGGATTATCATAAAAAGTAGTAATTACAGTATTTGACATGAATGCGGGACAACAGGCTTCAAAAAGCAGCTATTCTTAGTTAGTACAAAGTATGCCCTCCAATGCTCTCTTTATTTTTATCATTGTGCTACCTTGAAAGATTTAGGCATTACATTTCAGCAGCAAATCAAAATGACGAGTTACAATCATTAGAATAATAATAAACAATTTTAAAAGCTGCCTCGGTTTGGTATTACTCAGTAGCATCTGGCTAGGCATATCACATGTCTGAATGGACCCTGACAGTATCAATAAAATACATAATATTGTTTAAATAAATCCAATAACTTAACAGCTTTTTTTTAAACCAGCTAACTAAACTATGACATATTGATGGTAACCTTATATTGATTGTGCTTCTTCACTTGAATGTCTCAACGCTAATACCCTGTTAGTGTTATAGCAGTTTCTCTTTCCTATTGAATCATTTAATTATAAAAGTGCTTCTTAAACTCTTACTCTAAGCATCATCTCTGAAACAAGTACCAAAGTAAAACCATACAGTTTGATGTTTAGGACTGACATCAAATATAAAGTTCTTACACGGAGAGACACTAGGCTAAGACAGTGAGGTGTGCTAACAAAAAATGTATACTCAGTATGACTGAGGCACCCTAAGGTAGAGTTGAACAGTGCATTGCATTCAGATAAAATAGCAATGTTATAGAAACCAATTTTCAAATTTAAAAAATGTTTTGTTTTTATTGCTGTTCAATCTAACCAGCCTGTAAACCCCATGGGATGCACATACACAAACCCTGTGCAATGCTTCCTCATTCAACCTGTGTGGAGTGTCATATTGTCTCAATTAGATCCAACCACATTTTAGTAAGAAATTGTAATTGTAACAGTTCATATGTTCCAGGAGACACTGAAAAGTAGATAAACATATCGCCAAGCGGCTTTCAAACAGCACAGAAGTGACTGTTTATATTAGTTCTGTCTTGTCTGCAAATTTAAGAGTCAAGCAGCAAAGGAGCAGCAAATCTTTGTATGCAGTGCAAGGCAGTAAATATACAGTGAAGCCCCCTTAAGACCAAAAGAGTTCCTGTGTATTGCTACCAACTGCTGGACAAAAGTTAAGGAAGTCACCATGGGATTACTAACTTACACTCAGCTTCGTCTAGGTTGCAAAATGTAGATTAATTGATTTATTCACTGCTGTTTAATGTATTTTTATAGGGTATCAATTTCACGTTCACTGTTTTTAATATTTTTTTTTTTATAAAGATAAATAAAAGCTTTGGCTCATGTTTATGTCCGTGAGTTGCAGCTGAGATATGAGCCTGCATGGAGCAACAGCAGACAGCTGTATGGATTAAAATGAGAGGCTATCTGCTGCTTGAGACTTGCAGGTGGAAAACACCTCAAACACTCACTGCAGTCTAGACACTGGGGAATACTAGGCTTGATCAAAACAGCCAATAAATCATCAAATCATCAAAGTCATGTTACCCATCATCACTTCTATGTCTCTCTTGAAGGCTCTTGTCTTCGCTATCAAAAACTTTCAAGTGAGGAAAGCTGGGAACCTGTTTAATTTGTACTATTGTTCACTTCTGCTTTGATCAAATAGTTGATTTAAATGCCGAAAGTGCTTGTTTGGCACTGACATGCTCAGATAGCACTGTCCATATCACAGCAGCACATAACAACTAACAAAGGCATACAGCAACCTGAGTCCTTTAAGTTTGTGGATAGTGAGAGTGGGTGATCTGGTCATCCCACCCAAACAGCTTGCAGTCTGTCATACCATTGGATGGTATTAAAAGCAGATCTGAAGTCCAAGAAAATCATCTTGACAAAGATGCTGTAGAGGAGCTGAAGCAGACAGGCCAGCGTCCTCCGTGCCCCTCTTCACCTCAAAGGCAAATTGAAGTGGGTACAGTTTTGGGGCGGATGAGTTTTGTGGATCGTCTATTTTTGTTTAAGGGTTATTGTGGCAGTTTTCCATAAGATAGGTATTGTGGCAGTTTGGTTATACACAGATGCCGTCAGTTCCAGCTTACATTGGCTCCACTGGTGCCGTACGTTCTCTTTTGTAAATGGGTCAGAATCTTCAGGATCTGGATCTACCTTTAACATTCAGCTTTCAAATCCTGTCAATCCAAGGTTTGAGCCACCAGGGATCTTCATTGTGGATAGAAGTTAGAGTGGTCACCTACTAATTGGAAAGTTGGTGGTTTGATCCCTGACCATGGCAGTCTATGTATCCTTGGGCAGGGTACTGAACCGTAGATTGCTCATGATACTGCATAATTGGTGTGTGAGTGTGTGTGAATGGTTACTGATGATCAGGTGACCTTGTAGGGTAGCCTCAGCCACCAATGCATGAATGTGTGTGTGAATGCTGATCTGTAGAAAGGACTTTCAGTGGTCTCTATGACTAGAAAGGCACAGTTCAAGAGCAGCCCATGTACCATTTTACCATCTTAACTAAAATAGTGCATTAATGCAGAAATATTAAACAAATTACATTGTGTCCGACAACATGATGGAAAGGATCCTAGTCTTCAGAGCTTAGTGGCGTGGCAGCAGCTGGTTCAATCTTTCTTTGCCTGTTTCCTCTCTCTCTCACCTTTATGCTCCGGCCTAGATAAACACAGGAAACCATTCAATTTAAAGACCACTTCCACATTGTTAAAAACAGCTAAATAGAAAAAAAGACTTCTCATTCTCTCAATAATGTTGTCACACAGTTATATAAGGAAATTGAGCCTGGCAGTGGGAAAACAAGCACATCTTAGCTGTGATGTTACAATAAAGGAACACTATTGCCTTCACAGCTTGATTTGCTGCTGCTGGCTGCAGCACTCTCTGTCTGTACCAGTTTCACTTGTTATTAACTTACAAAAACATGGGAAATGGATCCAGAATAAAACATACTAAGCATACTAAGTTATGCTTAAGATTACAACACAACAAGTCCTGGTAAACTCATATTTTGTTACATTAAGGTGTGTTCAGACTGATACAAAGCACTTTTTAGAACATGTTGTGTACATCGTTATCTAGCTAATGTCTTCACAGTTAGAACTTCATGTTAAGATGTTTCTGCTGTATGTGCTTGTCAACAGTTCTTCTCTTTGCAAGTATCAACCTGGCAGGATATGCACACTAACAAACAGCCAGCCAGTGTTCAGTCCATGTGGAGTGGAGTGAGTGAAATACACCCATATTATACAAATTCTTATCTGGTCTTTTTTCAATTAGCTTGTGCATGTGAGAATAAAACAGCTATGTGTGCACACCAAAAAGGCAGTTTTCCTGCCTCTTTGTGCCTCCATAACCTCAAGGCAAAAGAAAAAAAAACTGTTTGTGTGAGTGTATGCAAAAATATATGCTAGTATGCTGAGATGTGTGTTTTGAATAGAACCCTATGCCAGTGTGTTGTCGAACTGGCCCTTCTCCAGACCATCCAGGCCTTCAGCCCAGGTGGAAGTTGGCATACTCCGGTAAGGATCCAACAGGATTCGGAAGCATCGCACAATAAGGATGAGGAGAAAAACAAAGAGGAAAATGACTAAAGCAAAAGTTGTCTTCTGCTCCAGGGACATGGCAGCGATGGCCGAATCTGATGAGGACGAGGAGGAAGACGAGGTTGAGGACAGGGTGATAAAGTGTCCCCCGGCGGAGTACAGCAGAGAGGAGACAGCAGAGGTAAAGGGCTCTCCCTCCATCATCCAGAAAGAGAAGTGTGTGGTGGTGGTACATCCTCTTCACACAGGTCCCGGCCAGCCCCCTCTGATGGACCTCATCACCTAGAGAGATGAAGGACCAAAGCAAATCTATGAACACAGTCCCAAAAAGGGGCCCCTGCACCCAAATGGTTACTTGTTTACTTTGACAGGGAATCTATCCAGACTGCATTGGTTGTATTGGCCAAGGTGGTCAGATTTCTGCCTCTATCTCAATTCAATGGAGGTGAGTGGAATTTTATGTTCAATGCACATAGCATTTGGTATTACATAGTTCAGACAACATAAATGAATGAATGATTGCAATGCCATTTTTTTGTTTGAGCAGCGAGATGGTAATGTTATGGTTTCTAGGCGCTATGTTGATGGAATGGGAACTGCATGCACACATTAGAACCATCTAGAGTCCAGAGTTTAAGCACATTTTGCATTTTTTAAGTCTTTGCTTTCCAACCTCCCCTTTTTGAGAAATGGGGGTTGTGGGCAGTGGATGTTTAAGGGGAAGATAGCGGGTCAGCAACAAATGCTACATGAAAGTGTTGGACATCATCTCAGCCGTGTGTGTCAAGTTGTTCTGGTCAAAAAAATCTCCAATAGACATGATTTATCAATCAATTAAATAATTAATTAAACCTGTTAAGGTGTATGAGGGGTCAGAATGTTAATATTGATACTTTTGATGTCCATTTCCATGTTCAACTTTGTCCCATAAGTTGTTACAGCAATTTTTTGGTTCATACCATTTATGCTATTATTTTTTTTCATATCAAACATTGTACAACAATATACCAAGATCTTTGGAACAACACAGACAAATCAATGCTGTGATTTGGTTTCAAAAACATTGTCATTTTGGAGATTTCTGCATTTTCAGCGATTGGATGACAAGCACTTCTGTTCTCTAAACTGCTGAGAAAGCCCCTTATTGTCAATATATATAGGAAAGCTGTACATCCTCTGAATGCTCTAGGTCTCTAGTTTGTGGTTGTAAAGTTTCATTATCTATGATCGAAACTATCTGGATCAAAACTCAAGAAATGGCCCCTCTGCAATGAACTGGCTACAACTGGGACTAACATCATCCCACATGGAGAAAAACTGGGCTCATTGAATCCACAAGAGACTCAGCTTTCCAGTGATACCCAAATTATGCATTTGAAAGCCTGTTTAGAGAACCCAGTATGCAAAAATATTAAAATACAGTAGGTGGACTAAGCACATTTGTATGCACGAGTACTTTTGTGCTTTTTTTAAATTAAATTGCATGTTATTAGCATAAAGAAGTAGTGTATGTAAAGATGAGACTTAGACATAGAGCCCATTTTCATTCAGAGATCATGTGATCAGAGGTCACATTACCGTCTTGAAAATCACCATGCCAAATAACATAGCAATAAAAATAGCTTAAATTTGCAGCGTTATTTTGGCAACTTCCCAACATGATATCCTAGCATGAGCCCGCTACGTCCTCCAAAGGAAAAATAACCAGCAAAAGTTTGGAGGCCCACCAGCAGGCTGTTGGAATGGAAAGGGTTTAAAACCTGCATTAGCAGGATAAAAAAGTATTTTTAGAATGCATCATGCATCATTTAGTGATCAAATTTAGAGGAACACTAAACTAAAAACAGCGAAAGAACACATGCTGTCTAAAAAAGAGCCGTTTACTGAATTGAGAATTTATTTAGAATTTCTGATTCAAGTTTTGACACAAAGACTAAAAATTTGATTGAATCAGGAGATTTGCAAAGACGTACATCACTAATTAAAAGAGTAGCCATTCTTCTTCTCCACGTTGGTGTGATTTCTCTGTAAGAGACAGAGGACTAACTTCACGGTCACTGTGTTCAATGTAAAAAAAGGAATTCTTAAAGACTTAACCTAATAGGAAGTAGTCTGAGATTGCCAATGAATACATCGTTATTGCTGTGCACATGACTAATTAACTATTAGTCACCAAGTAATAATTTTTTTATAGGGGTGAAAACATGCCAGTATTTTATTCATATTCTAACAATACTTTTGAACATTAGCTAGCCAGGCAGTGGTAGATCATCATGTCAACCAGCCTGACTAAACGCACCAAAAGAACGCTTTAGACTACTTTCTCATTATTTGTGTTGGCTCGTAACTTTTTGTATCTAGGAGACAATGCCACACCAGTCTCAGAGCCAGCTCTTGGGGGTTGTGATCACGCAGGTGAACCATAATTTACTGCTCTCTGATATGCATTCCGGAGGTAGAGATTGAATCAAATCTGGACGCAAATCAAATCCAGCCTCTGCCAGTAGAAGTTGTATCTTGTTAGCCAGCTTCTTAGCCTCCCCAACAATTATGGTAGACAATCATCAACATAAAAACAGCACTCCACTGCAGTGTGCACATCCTTATCCTGTCATGTGAAGTTGCCAGGCAAATGTTGCACAGCAGGGAATAGGCAGCTCTCTGAGAGCTGCAGCAGGGTATGTGTGACTTGCCACCCAAGCTTCTTAGTTGTAAAGGCCTAGTAGACTTTGAGCCATGGACGATGCAGATATCATGTTGCAGAAGTAAGTAATGTGAAACACAAAAGATAAACTCGACCCGAAGCTTGGTTAATCTATTGTTTGAATTACAACATTTAGTAAAATTAAGTTTTATCAACATTATGAATGTTGTGATTCTGTTTAAATTTAAGTTTAAAGTTTAAATAACAGAGGAACAAGGTAGATAACTGTAACTTCCTGGTTTTAAACCAACCAGTGTTTCCCATTAATTACCTAGATTACCTACCTGTGGCGGCCCTCCATAGCGCCACAGTGAGTGTCTACGTGACTACTAGTGATAGCTGATGCAGTGTCCATGCACCAAGTCTTCTTCATATAAATTCAATGTCCCCAACCTCTAGTCTTACCGGTGGATGACATAGTGTCTCGTTAGCTCAAGATCTCTATCAGGAATGTTGCTGTTGAGTCATACAAAATATTGCGATATCATTTATAGGCCATATAGCCAGCCCTACATTCTAGCATACAACTATCATAATAAGGCAACGTGCCTGGATGTTTTTGAAAAGGTCATTAAAATCATGGAGTTTGTTCTGCAGAAGGTAAAACTTGGAACTTGGAGCAATTGGTCAATTGGCTCTGACCTAATGTTGAAATATCATGAACACACAGGTTCTCATACAGGCAGTCTTTATCAAGTTACTACTACTTTGGGCTGCCCTCAGTCTTTGCTTTGATTTTCAGATGACTGAGTTACATCAATAACATTAAGTTACAAACATATCAATTTACACATGACAAAAGTGAAAGATGACAGGTGAGGCCTGGTGGCTGTTAGAATCACTCAACAAGTGCAAAGCCAGCGTCAACCTGGTCAACCAGTAGATATGCCTGTACACACACACACACCTACACTTACTCTTACAGACATGCACACACATCTGCATCTTCGTAGTGACACTGTAAACTGATGAATACCTTTGTCTGTGTGGGATGTCGGATACATGTCCAGAGTTACAGAGGTGACCAGAGGCTTTGGCCCATTCTAGCTTCACTCTCCGCTTCACCGTCGGGACCGTCGCGTCAGTGACAACCAGATGAGATGAACGGGTGAAATCGATAGGATGAGGTGCTCCGTATGCGTCGATGCCCGGCAGGATGCCATCCCCTGCAGCCTCCCAGCCCGCGGAGGTGATTCCTCACTCCGCCGGGAGGAAGGGGCGGATCAGCCCAGTGCACACCACGGCAGCTCTGCCTCAGCAGCCTCAGTCCCTGCGCATACAGACAGACCGTTGCTGCTTTCATCTCTGTTCCTACTACACCACTAATGATAGCCTATGTATTGTGAGTAACAGGTAAAAAAAAAAGTGACCCAAATATGTGTTTTCTAATACTGAAGCAGCCAGAAGACAAACTTTTAGAGCTTAGCATATTTAATAGGCATAATTCCATTCCAACACAATTATGCCTAATAATAAGAAAGGAGTGAGAGAGGGCCCAAAACAACAACAATAACAGGTTACATGTCAAGGGAATTTTATGTAAAGCTTATATACCATTTCCAATATCACAAATCCCATATTCGCCTCAAGGAATTTACACAACACCCTCTGTCCTGAGACCCTCGATCAAGAAAAACTCCACAAAAAAGAGTCAAGAGGCAACCTCAGAAAGATCATCCCTCTACCAGAACAGACAGATATGCCATATGTCCTGAGAACAGAAAAGCCACGCAATGAAATTACAGTATAGACAACTAATGTGACAAAAATGTTACATAGTATGTCAGTATATAAAGAAGATGGATCCAGGAAGATTTCAAGCAGCTCCCAGGTGTCTCCAAACAGAACCTAAGCCACAAGACCTCAAACACATACCAATAAAAAGTGAAGAAACACATTTCCTGGTGCAAGCCCTTGTGATATCACTAATCGACTACTGTAACTCACTTCTTGTCCCAGCATGACAATTTCAAGCCTCTGTAGTAGATCCACAACTTGTTGGCATGTCTGGTCTTCAACCAGCCCACAAGAGCACATGTCACCCCGCTGCTCATATTCCTCCACTGGCTTCCAGTTGCTGCCCACATCAAGTCAAACAGGTCCTGCCAACCTGAACTGGAGCAGTGCTTCGACTGTTCTGGGTAACAACAAACATCGCTACCTGGTCATAAAACTCTCGGATTTCTGACATTAACAAGTCAACACACAGTTTTGAGCTGCATCTCAAATTAATCTTTGAGTTCAAGCTTTCAGATGATGTGCACCACTTTTTGTATCTATTGTCGACCTTCTATTTCCCCCTAAAGACTGAATGGCTCTTTGGCAAAATATCCCAGGGGTTTCGGAAGGAACCTGGTAACTACATTTATTTTCAGAAAATGTCCATAGAAACTAAATCAATCATCAAAACATCTTTGCCAGAGAATGGGCACAAAAAACAGTATGTCACAAAAGTGAGTACACTGCTCACATTTTTACGTCACCCCACGGAGTGTTGTCTGTCTGTCTGTCTGTGTTTCCGCTGCATATACATCCTCTGGCCAACAGAGGGAGCTGTGGGGTGAAGTCTGCCATCTCTGATTGCCTTGTTATAATATCTTTTCATGGGACAACACTGAAGAAATGACACTTTGATACAATGCAGAGTAAAGCTTGTGTAACAGTGTAAATTGACTGTCCCCTCAAAGAAACACAAAGCCATTAATATCTAAATAAAAAAAAGCATGATGAGGTTGTTGGCTTGTCTCAAACCTAGATTAACCATGTCATGCGATATGCTTCAACAGTACACATTAGTATTATTTGCCAGATCCTGTGAAGTCTGTACCTTATAAAGTTGCTGGTGTGGTCTTCTGCTGCTGTAGCCCATCTGCTTCAAGGTTGGATGTGTTGTACGTTCATGGTCTTCCTTTCTATCATTTTGAATCAGTCTGGCCATTCTCCTCTGTCATCTGGCATCAACAAGGCAATTTTCAAAATATCCAGTAAAATGCAACTCACTGGATATCAGTTTGTGAAATACTCAGACCAGCCTGTTTGCCACCAAGAACCATGTCACTGAAATCACCTTTCTTCCCCATTCTGATACTGTTTAAACTTCAGCAGGTTAACATAATGAAGTGGCCGGTGAGTGTATATCTGCATATTTCTAGGGTTGCAATTTGGCAATTATCATTTTGATTACTCAGCAGTCACTTGGCCTGTGATGTATCAGAAAAATGTAAAATTGCAACATTTCATTGTAGGTATACTTCAGTCTCACTACTTTTTGATTAGGCCTAAAAATACTTTCTATTTCATACAGGGAAATGCCCTCTAGAATATTAATTGTAGAATGTCCCCTTTTGGGGTGTTAAAAATCACCCTATAGGGCTGACAAGTAAATCCAATGTGGATGTATCTTAAACATTCATTCTATCAAGGTGAGAAACCAGCAGTTGTAGAAGGAAGTTCATTTGTATGCAAGTCATTAGAAAAAAATGACCCTGCTTCTCACTTGATACATTGGCTCCGTAAACATTCTCATAATGAGTTCATGGTCTCCATTGTTAGTCTCAAGTCTTCCTCAATACAGCATGCAGTCCATAAACCAATAGGTGACGGCACAGTCACTATGTCCACTATTATTATTCATTGGATGGGCCACCATGGACGAATACTTGGAGAGTCTACTTAGGACTCTGGTAGACCATCACATCATCTGTGTAGAAATAACTTGACAATGTCCTCGTTCCACACTAACCTGTGGAACTAGTTCATGTGGAACACACATGTAGCATTGATACAAACCAGCATGAAAAAGTGATTTATTTAATTTGTGTAAAAAAGGCACATTTGGGGGACACAGAGGAGCTATCTACCCAAACTTTACTTACAGTGTTTAGTCTACTGAATCAATAACTTCTATTTCTGTCTCAACTGCCTGACGGAGCAGAAAATAAATTAATTTCCTTCTTATCAAATCCCAATTACCCATGGGTCAACATTTGTTTTTTACCTAATGACTGCATTCATACAGCGCAACAGGCATGGTGTGCACATTAGTTTCAATTAAACAAGAAAAAAACAATTAATATCGTAGTGTGAGTTTCTTTTGAAATTACAATTAATTATGACTAAAATATGATGACGTGATTTGGCCAATCAGATCATTGGAGCTGTGTCCCAGTTGCAATTTATGTATTGGTGCTAAATGGATTTTGAAGGTGGTGTGGGGTAAAGAAGTGGTCAGAATGGAGAACTAATGAGGAATAACTGGTCTGATGCAGCACAAATGAGATGATGCCACACTTGTCACTACCAAATGTAGTTGTTTTTACCACTGACCCTGTTCGGAAAAGTTGTGTTTCCTCATTTCTGCTCATTATTTTGTTACCATCTGTTAGCTAATTTACAGCTGCAGCTCTGTCCCTCAATACTAGACCAATTTCACATATTGCCACAAAAAATGGGACTGTAGGGTCCAGGTTGGAACACCTTAATTCCCCTTTAAGAACATCTGAATCTTGTTAAAGTTCCTCCTGCCTAATTTGAGAGATGGTTCTCCTCTGGAGCTCTTTATCTAAGCTGCTTTATGTATCAAAATCCAGTTTTAATATCCTTTTTTTCTTCAATATATCACATGTTGCATATTAATAATAAAAAGTCATTTTTTACCACCTACTAAAGGTTTTGAAAAGTGGAAATGAAATAGAAAAATGGAATTGGCAGTAGTGTTAGGATATCAGCGTATATCTTATAGCGTTTCCTGCTTATACCAATAACTACATTATTTCTTAAACAAAACAAGTTAAACATAAAGCCAAATGCCAATTGACCACCAGGTGGGACACTTGACTGAGCAACTGCTCCTAAGTGGGACATAATGGCTGTGAGTGTGCTCCAGTCCACTTGGTGGCGGTAATGTTCTTCTAGTCCAGTAGGACAATAAACACTCAGCCTGATAAGACACTCGTGGCTCTGTTAGTCCTTTTAAAAACAAATGTAACATTATCTGTTTACTACTAATGCAATACAAAGTAGATATAGTGCTGTAACACCACTGGCCTAATTTCCTGACGTTTGCTGCTTTTAAATTTAAAATCAAACTGGTCTACGCTTGTACACAGGACAGGACAAGCAAAACTGGAAATCGACCGCACTATAGAACGAGTTTCACTGCTTTGGACTGAGTCGCTTCTTAAATATTTAAGACTAAAGTAGATTTTCCACAATTTTTTGGTCAGTGATGATATAGTATATAAAACACAACTGGGACACAGTCCATGTAATACATCTTTACAATAACCAGAAACATTTGTTTACAAAACAGGAAAAGTAAATATTGCCACAAATGTGTGAAGGTTGTTAAAATTCATAGACGTTATGAGTAATTATCTTTCAAGGCAGGATGATGACATGGTTAGTTAATGGATAGGCTAGTATTGATATGATGTCTGGCGGCCTTACAGTAAAACCCTGCTGTCAGTAAACATTAACATCTTGCGAAGAAACGTGTATTTGGCTTTGCCCCGCAAGGACTGACAGAAGAGGGATGGGGGAGATACGAGGAACCTTGCTGTCCCGTCAGCTAGTTTTTCCTCCAACGTGTGTCCATCTCCTCCAAGTATGTGACACAAACTGGATCCCATTCAGCCTCACGCAGTCCTTGGGGGCAGCTGCTGTTTGTAGATTCCAGCCAGAGCTTTGGCAGCACTCTGGATCATTTGCCGCTGGGGCATGCCTGTCATGGCCTGATGCCAGTCTGTCCTGTTGATGTTGGGCAGGCTGCGTTCGAGGACCTCACCCACTGTAACGATCAGACCTGACCAGCGCAGGCTGTAGTCAGCAGGGGTCAGGGACTGAGCCTGCACAGATGTGAGGTTACAAAAAACAGTTTGTGAGTGATACTGAACCAAGATTTTCTCTTCAAAGCTGATTTTTAAAAAGAATCTCAATTCATGAAAGTAAACCAACAACAACAAAGGTATAATAGATGGATGGAGACTTTGGAGACAATGTAGCTTCAATAGTTGATGATGAAAATGGAGATGTTATTGTAGATGCCAGTGGAGAAGTAAAGTATCACCCTTACTCTCATAACTGTAACTCTTGTCTCTAAATATTTGGAGTTTTTTTCTGTTAATTGCAGAGATTTCACCTATAAGAACCATATTATAGACTCTGAAATGTGAAAGAGTCACTTTTGTTGGCTTGTACCTGTTGGACGTGATCTAGAGCCAGAGGAGTTGCCTGAGTGAAGACCTCAATGCGGATGCTGTGACCAGGGTCCTCCAGGATCAAACAGCCGATGTCGAACCACCTGGAGACGACACAAGGATTCTGAAAATTCCCTGCTTGTGTAATAAGAAGGGCAGGTCTTCACACTTTCACATGACTTCCCAAGACAGGCTGAATGTAGCTTGATCACTTCAACTAAACCAAACAGCCTGAACTAAGGCGCTCGGAGCAGATTGTCCCTCATTGAATTCACAAAGAAACAAGACTTATATTTCTCTTTTCACACTTAACACTGAAAACATTTACCAGTAGCTAATTACAGAAACATACTTTTCCTTTTAATATCATTTAACACGCTGCAACCATGAAGACAATTATATACGCGTACAGTGCGATGTTACTTACTTTTAGAAAGGTTTTATATCACGGCTAATCTGGAAAAAAGTAAAGTGCAGTGTGTCTGTCGGGTGTTTGCATGTGCTGTTGTCAGGGGAATTTATCTTACTTGTCTGGAAAGAGCTCAGCGATGAAGTTTTCAAGAGAGACCACTGGCTGCTTCTCGTGGATCACTCCAGCTCGACGCAGGCTGTCAATGCGCTCTTGAGCCCCCTGCACGCACACACACACACACACACACACACACACACACATGCAAACATACACAATTGAAGGCCTTCACTGCTGATTGGAATCAAATTATAGACCTGAATGAAAAAAATAGATGTCGAACATCTTCTAGGGTGCGTTAGCTTGGTTTGTGCTGCGGTGAAAAGCTCAGTCGCACACTGTTTGTCTCCGGTTGAGGCTCATTTTATTCAAGTGTTTTTGAAGCAAAATCTGTTTTTAAAATGACTTTATTTCTCTTAAATGTACCACTTTATTAAAATATTCTTAAATATTATACACCACTAATTTGTCTAGTAATAAATATTATGACTGAACGTTGGCAGCCCCACATTCAGATTTTTATTATCACTGGTATGAACAGGACTTTTTCCCCGCGCCTCTTGGCCTTCCTATTGAAAATCCATGTATCCATCTATCACAGGGGTGTCAAACTGATCCAGTAAAGGGCCGAGGGGCTGCAGGTTTTTGTTCCAACCAAGAGGAAACACACCTGAATCAAATCAATCAAATCACCTCAGCTGTCTTCAATCAGTTGATTAATTGTATCACCTGTGCTCCTTTTTTTCCAACCAAGCAGGAGCACAGGTGATACAATTAATCAACTGATTGAAGACAGCTGAGGTGATTTGATTGATTTGATTCAGGTGTGTTTCCTCTTGGTTGGAACAAAAACCTGCAGCCACTCGGCCCTTTACTGGATCAGTTTGACACCCCTGATCTATCAGTGCCTTTTGTTACTCTGACACACATCATTTTTGTGCACATTCTAAAAAGCAGGTTTGGAGAAGCAGCAGTGAACTGACCTTCACACCGGCTGCGTAGCCCACAGGCTGCGGGGCGATGTTGGACTGACCAGGCTCTCCAGTGACCATGGCCATCCCGAAGACCTCCTGGAAGGCGTCTCTGACCGCCTCCACGTTAATCTCCTTATCTGAAGTCACCACGATGTCAATGTCCCCCCCGGACTCTGAACAATGTTCATGAGCAACACGTGGACATTTAGAAAGTGCATTTGAAAATTCAGCATTTGAAAATATAGTGATGAGGAGGAAAATGGTTACTCACTGATGTATGGAGCCATGCCAGGATCCAGAGTGGTGATCATTGACTCCACAGAGTGCTTGGTTTTGTCCAGAACTGACTTTACTACTTGGTTACCTGCTACTCCCTGACGACACAGAGACAGAACACAGGACAGGACTGTCAAAACACATGCAATTCACACAGATTCATTCTCACAATTTATTTCTAAATCTGACGCCACATCAACCACAACACTTCCTACATATGTCAGCTCACATCATGTCTCATTGATTCATTCCTTATTGCTTTAACAGGTGACATACTGAGGAAAATGTACTGTTTCATGGCCTCAACACAACAAAGTATGACAAAGATCTTCTCATGCTTCAACTATCATAAAAACAACGAGCTGCTCAGACTTGATTCTGAACAGCTTCTGAGGCTATTTGGCTCATATACAGTATATGTATACTGCATTTGAGACTTTGTGGTAATCAATCAAATATGTATATGTGAATCCTGTCAGCCAGGATCTGGTCTTTCCTGCTGCCGTTGTATAGTCTCACTCTGCGTTACGCCGTCACTTCAGTTGATTGCAGATGTATCAGTATGGTGCATACTGTATGTCAGTAAATGACTTACAAGAATTGTTAAAAATGATATTTAAAGGTTATTTAGAATGAGTTTTTTACACTGCTCATTATGTATCTTGGTCACAATTAACAAAAATCAGCCATGTCAATACTGGCCTCAAAATCTAGTACTGGTCAGGCAACCTTAATGTTCATCTAATAACATTTTAACTTGTTGGTCACATGTCTGGTCAAAACAACAATCTTATCAGGTCACTTTGACCATAGTCTCAACGGTACAGGCTGGATCACACATCATCATTTGAAGAGCTGAAGTTGTGATGATATGTATGTACCTTGAAAAAGCCCCAGATGCCTCCAGCAGCATTGCTTTGTCCGAGCCCTCTAGGATCTTCCTGCTCCTCTGGGAACGTGATGGGAGATCCAGCATCTAACCCTCCTGTCATGGCGGGCTGCTGCACCATGGGGTTTGGGCCTACACCTGGAAGATTTCACTTTGGTCACTTCTTTTACCCAAATATCCAATGGAGATGTAAAACGCTGTGTAAAACATAAATGCAATGTTGCGTCATGACGCGCAGCTCTTACCTGGCATGGCTGCTGGGCTGGAGAATGTCGGCATCAGTGGTGTCTGTGGTGTTCGACCAGCGTGCCCCCGTGTGATGTCATACCCGGCACTCATGGAGAAGTTGGACATGGGCGGGCCTACGGGAGGGGCCGACATGCTGGGAGCCGAAAGAAGAGGCGGTCCAATGGAGGAGGCCAGAGGAGGCAGAGAGGTGGAAGGAGGAAAGGGAGAGCTACTTGTGAAGGGGGAGGTGAGTGTGGAGGGAGGGGGGAAGTGGGAGGACAGAGAGGGGTGAGCTGCCAGAGGGCTGCTGAAAGCAGGGAGGGAGGGAACAGGGGGGAGAGTGGTGGAGACTGAGGGGGACGCCATGATGCCAGGGAGGGACAGCGGGCTGGACAGACCTGGAACACAGTGAACTCAAGTTAGACCTCTGAGAGACTTGTCACTGTCCCTTTGTCAACAGCCCAATGACCAATCCAGGCCCTCCATGTGATGTCATCAAATCACATCTAAATGTGCTTTTGCTACAATCTTGAAGCTATAAAGCCCATTTCATTACAGCCAAAACCTTCTCATCTGATACAGACAATTTCAGATCTCCATAACAATATATTATAATAAATCAAAGACAGGCATGTCTCCTTTAAAATGTTTTTTTTGTCCAAATGATACAATTTATCCTACACAGAAACTATAACAACAGATATTCAGAAATTCTCTATTTACTGACAGTGTCAGTACAGATGACAACATCTAAGATTAAACAGTGATATTTCGTCATTGTTGGATTTAAAATGTGTCCACCAAGCACTAGCTAGGTGGTGTAAAAAGATTAAAAAGAGCGCTCCTCAGTGAAACTGTGAAGCCACGCATGACTCGGCTGAGGCCAAGTCACTGCAGGGTGTTTACACAGAGCAGAGGGGAGAGGACAATAGAGGTTGGAAAAACAAGGAAATAATTTAGTATGTAGAGCTAACTCCATTTTAAAATATTGTTAACAAAAAAGTTGTTTATACAAATTCTGTTTATTACAATTTTTGAACAATAAATGATAAAACATTTTTAAACTTTTCGGTCCGATCCCAGACAGGACGCCAGACTATCTCAGGGCCGACACATATAGACAAACAACCATTCACTCTCTCATTCACACCTACGGGCAATTTAGAGTCACCAATTAAATGTGATGGGAGCAAAAAGTGCCCTGCCACTGCTTGTTGGTGTTCAGAGGGTAAAACAGTTCACCAACATATGAAAAGTGGTACAATTACTTCAAATCATAACACAAAAGTGCTGAAGTTTGTTTTACACTGCTGGTGTTAGCCCAGTGGTATTTATCACAAATAATATTCAATCAACTAAATGAATCTCTCTATCTCTCCATTATGGGACAGTGTCAAAGCTGAATGATTTTT
>CAFUXE010000498.1:40431-52063 GCA_903364295.1 Serranus cabrilla
TTTACATCGAGAGCATCATGTCTAAAATCCAACAACTACAAAATGTGCAGCAGGTGAACCAAGCAAAAATAAATATATTCAATTGTCAATTTATAAACTTTTCTGCAAGCATTCCTCTCCTGCCTTGTTTGCAGCAACAGTGTACATTTTTCACTGTAATGGTGTTAAATAGGGATGTCCCGATCTGATCACGTGATCGGAAATCGGGGCTGATCACGTGGTTTCAGACTGGACAATCAACAATGTTTATATTGATTAATTTTCACTGTTCTGTATGAGGGAAATATGCCTGAAGTGAAACAGAAACACAAGAAGATTCGCAGCCTTGATCAATTAAAGTAGATATATATATATATATATATATGTTCGAAACACATATACAGCGGTGTGTTTGTATGATTTAAACAGCAACAAAAATAGACCCCATGCATGCTATGTTGTTTAATAAAGTTACAAGGTATATATCTGTTAAAAACTTACAATTTATAAACCTTGTTACTGGAAAAACTTGAAAATGGAACTTGAATACTCAAAATCAAATGACTCAGACTTGGGGTAAAAAAAAAAAATGTGATCAGGACATCCCTACTGTTTAATATTCTTCATGGGAAAAGAGACAACATGTGATTGGTCCATTGTGTTCAGTAAAAGAGTCAAATGACACAAAACATTCAGAGCCTGAGGAAGAAAACCTGGTTAACAAAGACGTTGTGGTCCCCAGTTTTCACTGAAGCAAAGAAAGCGTGGCTCTGTGGAACTTGCGTCATATTATAGCCCTCTGGTCTGCTCACATAATGCAGCAACACTTGACAGATCACGTCTTACCTGTGGTCAGTGGTGGGCTGCTGACTGTGGAAGCCACGGTCAGAGGAGGAGTAGGGCTGGCAGGAGGTGTAGTCTCAATCCCGCTCTCTTCCATCATCTTCTTGGCCTTATACCGTCACTTCAGCCAGAATATAGCTGCAATAACATGATGTGATCAATCAGGACGTGCTCAACTGTTTATTAAACTGACCTATTCAAATGTCTGCATACATACAGGATGCAGGGCTGGGTTTTGTGGCAAAGATAATTTCATATCTCCATACCAATACCTTCCTTAATAAAGCCTGTTTTCTGGTTGTTTTGGAAAGAATAAGTCTACATGACATGACAGATATGGTGAAGCCCATTTTGTACACTTCAAGATGTACAAAATCGATGCCACGACATTTTGTAGGCGTGGTGGGGTGCGTGTGATCCTGGGGAACATGCTTTTTTTTGCCGTACCACGGGGATCCGCGGTGACACTGCGGCGCATGTGTATTTCAAATTACCGTAACTCCCCGCTACTTCGTGCAATTTAAATCATTCAAACTGCCTCTGAAAGCTGTGAAACTGGGCTTTCTGATGCCATTACATACATTAATAATGTCTGAGTACTGTGAGGGGAGAAGGAGGAAATGAGCAGCAACTGCTGGCAGCGTTTGTGTGACAGAGTTGGCGGATTCAGTCAAACTTTTAGTGCGGTTTCTTGGAGTTTAGCAACGTTTTAAAGGTATATTCTGTGGAAATAAATCTGAATCTTGCAAGTTATAGTTTTAGTATTTTTTCCTGAAGTGATTTTATCGTCCTCCCACTCAAGGCCACTTGCTAACCAACACAAATGAGTGCACAGACAAAAGACAAAAGTAGCACTCTGTGCCACAAAAAGCACACCTTGGATGTGTGATGTGTGTCATGTGGGTCTCTGTCTTCAGGTGGACAGGAATTGGAACATAAAATAATTAAGAAGTAATTGAGAGCAGCGCATGGAGGTTGATTTCGAAGAGGAATGGACAGTTATTTATTGTTGTAGATGAGAAGATTACCAGCCGTGTTAAAAATCAAAGAACATTGACATCAAGGTGAGACAAGTGTGCAGGTTCAAGCCCTCTCTTCAGCCAGTGAATACTGGTGGGGTGGACATCAAGTAGGTGCCAAGTTATAAATATCTAGGTGTTTACCTGGATAATAAGTTGGACTGGTCCCTAAACACAGAAGCTCTCTACAAAAAGGGGCAGAGCCGCCTCTCAAGCTCAGATCTTTTGACATCTGTAGTAACATGCTGCAAATGTTTTTGCCCTGTTTGTGCATCGTCTCATAAGGCGCCGTTCTAACTGCTTTCCTTGATAAAATTCACCTTAATATTATTTCTATCTTCAAATTATGATATGAAAACGTTATCTGCATCCAGCACTAGTCTGCTGTATTTCATGTTGTCAAATAGTCAAGAGAGGATATAGTATAGTGTTTGTGTGCGTGCATGCATGTATATATATACCAAACAACCATAACATATTATGTCACTCTTTAAATGATACTTTTACATTTGTAGTGCTTTACACATTACACATGACCTGTAACAAACTTCACTACACATTTCTTAGGACATTGACCGTGTAACTGTAAGTTTCATAATACTGAACAGAGTCAGCTCTGCAATTAGTCATTCTTGTCACTCTAGTCATTGGATTACCAAAATGTTCCTGCATTTTTACTGAATGTTTAGACCCCATCTCAAAATGTAATTTCAAAGTCTTATTCACTAAAATCCAGTTAGCAATGTCCTTAATTTTAGCATATCCATGCTCACGTATATCATATTTACATTAAAGTTTAATTAATGGTCACGCACTTACACACACCGTACATAATGAACATACATCTTCCACGTCACTTTCCCCTCCCTGATGATTAGAATGTAACTTTTTCCACACTCACAGACAGCTCACACACCACACCACAACATAACAGAACACAACACAACACAGCTAGCTCAGCTGTACCGGGTTAAGGCTACCTTTGTGTAAGAAGGTGTTACGTTCTAGTGAAGACATTGTATCAGTAACTGTAATATTTAATTAGTTTATAGGAGACGCGACATCAAAGTAATGCATTTCTCCTGAGTGCATGTTAGCTTCCTTTAACACAGAACGCTGCGGTGTAACTACATCTCAGCTGGGACTTGAACGTTACACGTGTACACAGACACTCAGTTCAGGAAAAAAACAACCATGTAGATACAGAAAACACGTGTACATTCTCATCTAACGTTAATTCTCCAGCAGCAAACAACAGTGTTCATTTTCTGACAATACAGGACAAGTAGCTCAACTACTCACCTGCTAGCTGGACTAGCTCAGCACACCATGAATACACCAACGACCTCCTTTGATGGCGTCATGTGTTGCCACGTCTGCCCCACCGTGACTCCTCCCATTACCGGGAGCGCCCGGACGCTGTTTTTTTCTCTCCAAAGGCTGCCACTGGCAAGCACCAGGTCGGCCTGTCTGCCGGAGCCTAGGACTGAATAGTTTTGATAGGTTCGGACCATTATTTATACAGTCTATGCTTCAGCCACGAGATCCACTTTGTTAGGTAAGATCGTGGTTTGGAATTTTTAAAGTACATTGTACCGGAAGATATTACCAATGGGCGTGGCTTGTTGTACAGTGGGTGTGTTTTGTAGTGTGGCAGGCGTGTCATGTAGCCTGCGAGGCTGCAGTTCGCAGGTAGAGATTGTCTCAAATCAAATCTAAATTACTTTATTTATCCCCGAGGGGAAATTCAGTTCGAATTATAGCGAAGGATCTCATGAATCTCTCTGTCCTACATACACTTAACAAATATTTTTAATAACGATATATACACACACAATATTCAACACACAATGAGTAAACATTTCATGCATGTGCCTTGAACTTTCTAAACTAATTTCTAACTAATGTTCAACAAACATTTAGTAAACCATATCATTACATGAGTTGACTATTGCCTTATAGTGCATTACTACACCTTAGCTTTTACCCCAGAATTTCAACCATATATATGAAAACAGAATCAGAATCATTTTTTATTGCCAAGTAGGTTTTTAAATCCACAGAATTAGTTGTTGTGTATTAGTGTAAGAGCAAAACAGCATTCTTTCACTTTGGAAAAACAATATGCAGAAGATGATTCACGTTCCACAGACAAAAGATGTGCCACGAAAAGTTTATTTTAGTCAAAATTACAAATTCATACATTACATCAATTCATCTATATGTCCATTAACAAATTAGATATTCATAAACAGGATATATATATAATAAATTAATTAAATTTAATTAGGGATATACAGTGAACTCAGTACTCAGGGTATTATCATTCCACTGTGCAATATAAATATTTTTCTGTGTAATGGTGCCGTTTCAACTATTGAGTCTCTCTATATTTATATATTGTTTATAATGTATTGTATATATACTTGTTTAAATAAATACTTTTTCAAATTTATTCATGTTAAAAACTTAATACTTTTACATCCCTTCTGGTTATTGTTTACTATTTATTGTTATTTTACGAATGCTTCTTTCTATTTTTGCTATAGACTTTGCTGCTGTAACACTGAAACTGTCCAGCTGTGGGACTAATAAAGGAATATCTTATCCTTTATCTTATCTGAACTCAAATTCAACTACATGGACACATGTCCTGGTCAAAAGATGTTAGGCTGTTAGAGTTTTTTTATATTTAAAGTTACTGACATTTTTGATAGTGTTAAAATATGAAATATTCCTATCCAAAAAAGAAAGTGGATACTAAATTTCCCTTAAATGTTGTTTAAAGTTACAAAATTATTGTGTGCATACTGAATTTTATGTTAAGTTTCAAATTTAAATCTGCTGTGTTAAAAGTGTTACATTTTTCTATTCTGCAGGCTATTGACACTTAAGCTACTGTATAGCCTACTTAGTGAGTATATATATTTATATAAATATATATACATACATATATATAAAAGGGCTGGTGCTGGCTATAATAACTGACAGAAACAAGGAAGAAGTCAGGTGACACGGTATAAAGAGTGACACAGTCAGCGAATGGAGGAGGTTGAGGCGGATGGCCGGATCAAACAAACACAGGACGTCCCTATTGAGTTATTTTAACTTATGTACGCAGTTACATTAGAACATAACCACATGGCATCATGTATGTAATTACATCACATACTCATTTTAAGTACTGTACTGTTTCAAAACAATAACTATGTGTTTAAAACTGCAATGGTCACTTTTGTCCCTTCGAAAGTCAGTGGACAATGTTGTCCTGTTGTGTTGTTAAAAATGAAGACGTTGGACATCATCTGACACAATGCATAATGTATTTATCATAACGCCTTCATTTTATCCGACTTCCTGCCCTCATGGCTTGTGACAAATACTGTACAAAAATATATTCATAATTAAGAAATAAATCCAGTAGCCTATGAATTTCAACATGCAAATTGTTCTGAAACATGCGGGGAAAATAGCAGACTCAAGTGGAAATAGGTGAATAAAGTCAATATTTCTGAAAAAAGAAGATGCAAAGTGGTGAGAATGTCATGTTCAATGTAATTAGTGCCGTGAAAATTTCCATAGGATAAATGGTACTACATTCATTAAAATGTAAACACAGAGGAAGTGTTGAGTTTATATCCACAGTAAATTAAAAACACGAGCAGGCCAGAACACAATAAGTCTGCTCACTATCTGAACTGTGAAAGTTTGGTTAAATTGTTGAATATTTCAATGTTCTTTCATGGTGACTGTCTACTCCTGTGTTCCCCTCTCCTAAAATGTTTATAAATGGATCTTTCCAGACACAATGTCATGATACAGACATACAGTCAGGGGAATATAGTTCTTCTGAGATGCGTCTAAGAAATACATAAGATCCTGGGTGACGTCTGGATTAAAACCCTCTTGAACCAGCTTCAACTTCTGCTGCTTGAAGGTCTCGGTCACATCCAAAGAGCTCTAAAAACAAATGAACAATGTAACTCCACACTTCATTATGCGCAGGAAAGGTAAAAAGATACCTGCTTGACTTACCTGTATTCTGAGAAACCATGGCCAGGCATATGCAGGAAGCATGCTTACTAAATGGTTGTAGAGTTTTGTGCCATTTAATTTGTGATCCTGTTTTAAGACGATAGCAGCCATACCTGCCCGACCTTCATATCCTGAAAACACACATTCGAAAGAGTCACATACAAAATGCCAAACACATAAAGTCAGTAGTTTTGAAAACTGCGTCTGTCAAACGATACCTGCAAACGGTTCTTTTTGTACGCAGTAAATAGTTTCTATTAACAGTAATCATCCTTTGTGTGTTAAAACATTTATTGTCAAGTAAATAGTTTGGGGTATTCTGTCGGTGTGTTTGCTAATTTTAGCTAGCATTAATTAGCAAGTTAGCACCCTACTCAGTCACTCATCTGTCAATGCTTTGTTCAGTGGTTGTTAATTACTCAACCCAAATAATTCTTCATTGTACAAGTTTGTACAGTTATTAAATACATATTTGAGCACTTTAAAAATGTATTTGTGTAAAAATATTTTTGAATGGGGAGGAGTGGTGACATATCCACAATTAATTGCTTTTTTTTTAAGTTGAAAAAAAGTATCGAATGAAGTACTCAATTGGTATCAGTATCGTGTTAAAGGCACTTGTATCAGTACTGGTATCGAAATATTTTAAATGATACCCAGCCCTACTTAACATTGGCACTGTTAACAATTAGATTCCACAGACCTGGTATGGTGACTCCATAGATGTTGGCTTCCTGGATAAAATCAAGAAGACCTAAAACCTCTGACACTTCTGTGGTAGAAACATTCTCTCCTTTCCACCTGTAGGACACAAGAAGAGAGTTAAATATATTTCTGCGTTCATATGTCGGCAGAACAAACAAGTTGTGAACAGAACACGGACATATAACTATTTAACTAGTTTGGCAAACTTCTTAGGAAGCAGTATTTACACAGCTACTAGCAGTGTTATAACACATTCGTCATTCAGTGTGATAAGGTTCTGGTCACCTGGTCAATATAAGTACGATATCTACTCTCCATCTATCAACTCTTTAGCTGCTAAAGGCTCCACTATGTTTGCCAGCTAGTCTTTAACTGTATCGGTCTGCTGTTTGCTGCATATAAGGGCTTTTTCACTGAAAACAGATGCCTGCTGAAAAAGATATACTATGAGAGCAGTGAAAAACAAAAACAAATGCATGCAGAACAGAATTAGGCCTAAACACACTGATAATTACATTTCAAAAGTTTTTTTAATCCTCTTCCAGCCCCCCTACACACACACACAAACACACAAAGTTTGAAGTAATTTGTAGAAATTCAATTGGAGAAATGGTGAATTAATTAATTAATTCGTTTTTCCTTTCTTTTCCTGTTTTTTTCCTGTGTTGGCTTAGATTACTTAGACTTTTATTCCTACAAATGGCCAAACATTCTAACTATAACCTGGACTGATTGTGAATTTACATACAAATTATTAACCACTCTTGCCTCACAGCAAGAGGGTTGTTGGTTCGATCCCGGCCTGCGGCCCTTCTGTGTGGAGTTTGCATGTTCTCCCCGTGTGTGCGTGGGTTCTCTCCGGGTACTCCGGCTTCCTCCCACAGTCCAAAAACATGCAGCTTAGGTTCAATTGGTGACTCTAAATTGCCCGTAGGTATGTGTGAGTGAGAGTGTGAATGGTTGTCTGTCTGTATGTGTCAGCCCTGTGACAGACTGGCGTCCTGTCCAGGGTGTACCCCGCCTCTCGCCCAATGCAGCTGGGATCGGCTCCAGCCCCCGTGACCCGGGTTGACCCGGATAAGCGGTTACAGAAGATGAGGTTAATTGTTATTGAAGAATGTTTTTTCAAGTGTGTCCTAAAAACAGTCCTCACACACCCATACTGTGTATACATCAACGTTGAACAAATGTAATCACTTGTTCCTGGTATCATTGCGGACATTTCCTGAAAATGTCATCCAAATCCGTCCATAGATTCTTGAGTTATGTTGCTAACTAACAAACAAACAGACAAACAAACAGACAGACAAACGGACGAACAAACTCCAGCGAAAACATAACCTCCTTGGCAGAGGTAACTACACCTCCTCCTAGTAGTACTGCAATCGGTCTTTGTCAAGTAACGTGCACGTCCTAGCGGACACGTCCTCTGTACAATTTTCTACAATTCTACAATGCCAAAGCGACGTCCATTTGAGAGTTCGTACAACACAAGCAAAGATGAAGTCGAAAGACAACACATGGGTAAGTGCCATGGACTTAGTTTGAGTCCATTAGGCCATATGTGCTATAAAGACTTTTTTTTTAATTTCTTTTTTTAAATCCAGATTATGTGTGAAGGTGCTCAGTGAAGAGATGACTCCGTGCTCACAATTTGACGGAGTAGAAAGAGCTGACAACAAAGGGGTGGGGCTTGGATGTTTGCTTAACTCAGTCACACAACTTTCACAAAGGGTTTCTATTCAGTATGACACCAACAAAACATTTCCATAATGAATCCTCATGCTCAAAGAACTTGCCAAATGGAGTAAAAATACCTCAGTATGGTTGCAGTATCACAGTTTCAATGATGCAGACAGTAATGGTACCTGAAGGTGTCTCCAATGCGGTCACGGAAGAAAAGAAAGTCCCTGTGATCTTGGAGCAGCAGGTCTCCAGTGTTGAAATAAGTATCCCCATCTTGAAACACGCCCTTGAGCAGCTTCTTCTCTGACTGGACCTGGTTGCCAGCATAGCCCAAGAACTGACTCATAGCTGTCAGGGGAGCTACCAGGATCCCTGCCTCTCCTGTACATACAAGCAGATAGTAGTATGGACACATGCACATGCAGCTTTACAGAAGGCCATGTTTGAGGACATGGCATGTAGGTTCATTTACCAATTTCTGCTCGTATGCATCTTCCTGCATCTGTTCGGACTGGTTCGTATGTTTGTGGATCATACCTCAGGAGCTCAAAGGGCATAGAAAGCTGGTAAAAACAAATGACAAGAGCTGTTATATGATCACTGTTATATACAGTCAGCTATTTGTATGTATACATTTAATCCAAGGGTGTCAGTAAGTAAGTAAGTAAAGTGGTTGGACCAATTTGGAGTCACCGAGCTGTTCTTATTCATCTAAATTAACCTAATCTATTCTAAATTCATATGATTTCCTCTTAACGAATCTATACTTATCCAAGAGACTACACCAAGGCTAAAAATCAAGTATTTGTATTGTATTGATTAGATCATGGAGCTATTTCACAGAAGACGTGTCAGACTTTTACTTTGAAATTGTAGCAGTCAGTGTCAGGAATGACACCAGAAAATCATGACTATGACAAGGAAGTAATCTAAATTATGTTGAATGTCCCTAAACACAAGACTCCATGAATACAGGTGGTCCATTGAAGTCATTGCTAACAGTTTCATTCCTGACCTTGTTGAAGTAGCTTGCCCTCCCAATTGGTCCGACTTCATCTGTGTAGTTGAGGAAGCCGACGCTGGCCTCAGTCAAGCCATAACCTTCTCTAATCTTGATCCTACCAAAGCGTTCGACAAACTGCTTCCACACATCAGACCTAAGACCGCTTCCCGCTGCCAGCCGAACACAGTGGGCTCTCTCCTCTGGAACCTGGAGGCAGGAGAAGACTTGATTTAAACAACAGCATTTCACTTTGTGAAGGAGTGTTCCTACAATTTGAGAATGTTTGCTATTGTACAGTCTTGACCAAAATCAAATGAGAATGTTCATATCACATGAATCTCTGTGCCGAGAAGGGTCTGGGATGTGTTTAGCTTGCTTTTCACAAACACTGGAGGCAATGAAAACTGCTATAAGAATATAAAAGTGAAAAGGTGCTTTCAACAAGTCTAAACCTATCTACTAATGGACAATTTTCAATCAAATTTGCTTTAAATATTTTTAAATTTTGATGCTAAACAATACTGTATCTATTCTCTGGACAGGTGAAACATGCTGGGGAAAAAAGAAGGAACAGTAAATGTCAAATGTGGAAAGAACATGTAGAAAGAAAAATATTTCCCCCTGATACTACCAATTAGTAACTAACTAAATAACTCTTTGCTTTTGCCATTTATATAGCTCATTTAAACACAGCATTTCCAAAGAGTGAAAAAGCAGAAGGCAACATAACAGAAGAACAAGACAAAATACACACACACACAAAAAATAACAATAATAAAGAGATTATAAAAAGATGAACACAAAGCAAATCTATAAGAATGAGGTCTTAAGAAGTGATTTAAAAAAAGTTACTGATTCTGCGAGCCTTATCACCTCAGGCAGGTCATTCCAAAGCTAAGGGATCCTGAGGGCAAAGGCATGGCCACCTTTAGATATGAGTGTCGACTTTGGAATGCCCAGAAGGGCCCTATACCTGGGGATCTATGGCTGCCACTTGACTCATGGAGAGTCAACATTTGAACCATGCAGCTTGGAGCCAGACCCAGATGAGCTTTAACAGTGGTCTGTAAAATCTTAAAATTAATTCTAAACCAACAGGGAGCCAACGGAGAGAAGCAAGGCGATGTGGTCTCGTCAGTGAGAAGCACCCCTTATGGCATTCTGACAGATTACCTAGACCAGTGATTCTCAACTGGTGGGTCGGGACCCAAAAGTGGGTCGCGAAACCGTTTTTAGTGGGTCGTGGGCCTTTACCTGGGCAAAAAAATCCTGTGGTTTTATTTTGAAGGTTTTTTTTAATGCCGTCTATTCACTCTGTTTGTTTTCATCTGCTAACTGAAGTTTGGGTCTTTTTGAAACGACTTCTCACTAGTTGGACTTTTTTATTTAATTTTTACTGTGCATGAAAGCTGTTGAGTCTGTTGAAACAAGGGATGTTGTGTTATCTAAGTTGCACTTTTTGTTTTTTTAATTAAAATGCAGCTATTTTAGTGTAATAGGGAACATTTTCCTCTCAATCTGCTCCATCTTTTCATTAAATACATTTTAGAAGTTCAGGATTTTCCTCGTTTTGGGTCTCGTCTTGTCATGACGGTGTGATGGTGGTGGGTCCCAAAGCCAGACCAGTTGAGAACCGCTGACCTAGACCACTCTCTATAATGCTGTTTGGGTGGTTGTTTAGTTATTAAGTTGCAATACATGTGCCATCCAACAGTTAATATCACTGGAACTATCCAAAACAGCACCTAGGTTTCTTGGGTCACCTGGTCTCAAGGGGAGATATATATCTGTGTGTTGTCAGCATAAAAAAGTTAAAGACTTGCTTCGACACTGCATTATTTGACTGAGTGGGAGAATATATATAGAAAATTAAAAAATCTAAATCAATCACATCAAAATTAATTATTTATCCCAAAGGGGAAATTCATTAAATTTATTAATTAAATTTGACCTAGAAAAAAATCCCAGCAGTACACCACAGGAAGTGGGAGACATAGAAGATGTGTATTTACCCGTAACTGAGAAGCCTCTTTTTAAAGTAAGAATCAAAGCAGCACTCAGGTCTAAAAGATATTAATTCTACTCTCCACCCTGTCATTAGCGAAAAGGCTGTCATTGGCTACTTTGGGGAGAAAACCTGGCTGAAACTTCTCAAAGATGTTATTGTGACACATAAAAGTTAAAAGCTTTGGATTTGTGCTGCATTTATGTGGTGTCAACAACCCTAACCCTAAGGGTACCTTAGCATTTCTGATCAATACAAAACATGAATTGTTATATTTGTAGCATACTGTAAAATATAAACATTTCAGCAGCATTTCATTAATTAAACTAGAAGAGTGCTAACCTTCACCAAGGCAAA
>CAFUXE010000498.1:52534-71469 GCA_903364295.1 Serranus cabrilla
TTAATTCTACTCTCCACCCTGTCATTTGCGAAAAGGATGTCATTGGCTACTTTGGGGAGAAAACCTGGCTGAAACTTCTCAAAGATATTATTGTGGCACATAAAAGTTCAAAGCTTTAGATTTGTGCAGCATTTATGTGGTGTCAACAACCCGAACCCTAAGGGTGCCTTAGCATTTCTGATCAATACAAAACATTAATTATTTTATTTGTAGCATACTGTAAAATATAAACATTTCAGCAGCATTTCATTAATTAAACTAGAAGAGTGCTAGCCTTCACCAAGGCAAAATCATTTCTGTCTCAGAGCCTTGATTCAGAACTACAAAACAAGCCAAATTGAAAACATAATCTCCTTGGTGGGTAACAAAAACATAACTGCATAAAAATTAAAAAGTCACCCGAGATTAAAACTCTAAAGCAGGGGTGTCAAACTGATCCAGCAAAGGGCCAAGTGGCTGCAGGTTTTTGTTCCAACCCAGCAGGAGCACAGGTGATCCAATTAATCAGCTGATTGAAGACAGCTGAGGTGATTTGATTGATTGGATTCAGGTGTGTTTCTTCTTGGTTGGAACAGAAACCTGCAGCCACTCGGCCCTTTCCTGGATCAGTTTGACACCCCTGCTCTAAAGCAAGATGTTGTAGTGCATTGGCTGTTCTTAAAAACCTGCAGTCATTTTTGCAATCCACCAGATGTCAGCCGGCACTATATTTTTGGGGCATTGAATATTTGTTTTTGTCACAAAAAGGAAGGAAAGCCCCAGAGCTTCATGAAATTACATCCACCAGACACTAATATTCCCTGTCTTCGATCTCAATGGGAAAAACCTCTTTAAATAGCCTTAAATAAATAAATAATCTGATTCATTTCAATGACTCTAGTTGTCAGGGCAAAATCTAAAATTAAAAGAAAAATCTAAAGATCAGATTTGATAAAATACTCAGAACATATTTACCCCCCCTCAAGACACAAAAACTAAACACTGCAGCCTCTGGGGCAGCTATTGTGTATTTACACTTCTGATCAAAAGTTATTATTTAGGATAAAGAAAATGGCTTGTTTTAAAAGCTATCAGTCTTACTGTGGGATGGTGGAGTAGGTATCGACAGAGCTCTCCTATATACTGCACCACCGTCACATTGTGCTTCACACAGTCCTTCCAAAACTGACTGGCAGAAAACTTTTTTTTTAACACACATGTTGCACCTGTGATCCAAAGGAGGAGAGGGAGAGAACATGGCAAGGCAAACAGTTAACGATAGTATAGTGCTATAAAAAAAAAAATCAACATTTTTGATATGTACTACATGTCTAACAAAGGTCAACACAAGCTATAATTGGAGCTGAAGTGAAAATTTCCACTGCATTGTTTACGCCTTTTCTCCTGGTGTGTCAGGAAGCGAGAATTCCTTAAAGGCCACTAAAAAGGATATCCGCTGTCATGCTGGTTTCCTCAAGTGTTTGCCCTGGACTGTATAATATACTGAATAGAAATGGAATCGTGCATGTTTGCCATGAAGTACCGCTGTTCTTACCAAGTTGTATGCATCCTCCGATCCCTAATAGGGAAGCAGACATGTGGTAAAGAGGAAGAGTGATGTAAATGATGTCATCAGATGTGGCTCCACACATGTGAAAAAAGGCCATACTCCCAATGGCTTTCATATGACCTACACAGGCTGCCTTGGAGAGGCCTGGAAGAGAAGGGCAACAGTTACAGAGGAACTGGTCAACACGTTGTGTCTCTAGAGCAGCGCTGTCAAACTGATCCAGGAAAGGGGCCGAGTGGCTGCAGGTTTCTGTTCCAACCAAGAAGAAACACACCTGAATCCAATCAATCAAATCACCTCAGCTGTCTTCAATCAGCTGATTAATTATCAGTATCACCTGTGCTCCTGCTTGGTTGGAACAAAAACCTGCAGCCACTCAGCCCTTTGCTGGATCAGTTTGACACCCCTGCTCTAGAGTTAAAGACATTGTAACCAATGCACTGTTCGTGATTCCACTGCTGCTCTGAAACTTGGTAAGGTCAAGTAAAGTTTTCTGTGCCTTATAGTTAAAATGTATATCTGTAGTTTCTGTAATGACTGAAGACAATACTCATGCAGTACCTGTGGTGCCTGAGGTGAAAATGAAGAGAAAGTTTGACATGATGTCAACTTTCGGAAGGTCATTTAAGGTTTCTCCAGACATGTGCTCCACCTTATCTAGTAAAGTTCGAACATCCTCAGAAGGGGAAGTGTGATCCACCACCCACACGGCCATGTCGTCCGTCTTCAGATTAGGCAACACCTCCTCCACCAAACGCACCAAATCTGGATCAACAGAAACAATGAGATATCTCACTGCACTGCTGCTTCTTCAGACAGAACATATGTCAGTAAACATGCACAAAGAGCTGTTCATTCTGTGGTCACTTTACCAGATTCACTTATACTCAAAAGTTGTTAATAGTCCTCCTCTACACGCAGATTTAATAATGTTTGTGAGGTGGTTGTCAACACCTTCCTTATTATTTACAGACCCAACTTGGAAATAATTGAGGTAAAGACTTCAGAACCTTGTGATTGAGGGCTGCATATCATTCAGATACATGCAAGGCAAGGCAAGGCAAGTTTATCAAGGCAATTCAAAGTGCTTTACAGTGACAGAAAAACAAAAAAAAGCAGTTTAAAAATCATTCCATAAAAACAAAATGAATCACTAAAATCATTGAATAACTACATTTAAAATTTAAAGTAAAGACTACAGAAAGATACTCTCAGTTGTGGCATGCAGTGCTAAAAAGAACGGTTTTCAGCCTGGATTTGGACATTGTCAGTGTTGAGGCCTGTCTCACATCTTCTGGAAGACTGTTCCAGATTTTTGCAGCATTAAACTGAAACGCAGCCTCACCGTGCTTCATCCTGACTCTGGGCACTGTGTCCTTGTGCTGTCATTAATGAGTCTTCTCCTAACAGCTGCAGACCCAGTTTCAGGTTTGATACATGGCTTCTCTCATTCATGGTAGAAGTTATGGCATGGCACTTTGCTCTCTCCCCGTCAACTATCAGTAGTCCACGACTGATAGTATTTCTCATGTTAGGAAACTTCCATAGGAGAGCCTGAGAAATGTTAACTTTTATTGTATAATAAAGGAAAGATAGCAAGGTTTCAATGGTTGCATTCTTCAGATAACCCATACATCTGAAAGCATTACAATCATTGAAGTTATGAAGAGATAACAAGTAATGTAACCCTCTCTATTCATTTAGAGAACTTGAACATTATAGGCTTACAGGGTTAAAACGTTTAACAAGGTTATTTTGTTTATATTTCTATATTTTGTTGAGCTGTGTACTTACACTATAGCTAATGTTCCCAACAATTTTAAAACTACGGAAATTAATGATTTTAATGTGCATGCATCAGTATCATGGTCTTCCACCAGAAGCTGTCATAAATTGTTGTTTTATCCAGTTTCAACCAACATTTTTATGCTGTACTTTTTTAGAATTTTGATGTTTTAACTATACTTTAACCAAGCTGAGCAAACGTTAGCGGTGGCTCAGCTCACAACCCCTGCGGGACATCCTGTGTCCACTGAAAAACCCAGAAGAAACACTGATTAAAACCTGACCTAAACTGAGAGAGGAGGAGACCTCTGTGGATAATTCAGCTTCCAACTCCAATGTAGCCCATGTGGGGGAGGACAACTCCCATGATTCAGTACTACAATATCCCCACCAAACTTAGTCTTTTTGTTTTATTTGAAAGACCCCTACTTGTAAAAAATGACACATTGTTCTTTTATTTAATCATTAAAATTGGTTTTGAGTTGTTAAGGCAAAATGGGTTGTATCCAATTGGTTTTCTTGTGGCACTCTTCCAACAACTAGTGGTATGCTTCTGACAACCTTTCCTGAGCAAAATCTTGGAAGGGGCAGTTGTCGCCCAACTCTATCAGCATCTGTCCAACCATGAGCTCTATGAACTCCTTCAATCCTGTTTCAGAACCCACCACATCATGGAGACTGCCCTTATCAAAATCACTAATGACCTCCTCATCGCAGCGGTCTTTGGTCACATCAGCATCCTCATCCTCCTCGACCTCTCTGCAGCTTTTCACACACTATCCTTGACCACCATCAACCGTCTATCCAAAACACCTGGGCCTTTCTGGTACAGCCCTCTCCTGGTACCTCCCCAAAAGGAAACAGTCTGTCCCCATACGAGACTCCCTCACCCTCATCCTGGCTGCCAATCAAGTCACGCATCGATTACAAACTCCTCCTCCTGACCTACAAATCCCTCCGCACCCTCGCCCCTTTATACCTCACTGACCTCCTCTACCCCTATACCCCTTCACAGAACCTGCAGTCCTCGGATGCAGGTCTGCTCTCCACCTCCAATATGTAATGATTGGAAAACTAGTGTTCCACTAAATATGATTAAAAAAAACAAAAACTTTATCAAACACCACCAGAAGAATCATGTCAAAGTTTAGCTGGTGTTATGGATTGATAAATGTCAACTGGCGATCTTAATCTGAATGCATCCATGGCTGTAGTTATGGCAGCTAAAAAGGGGACAATTTGTATCAGACCCCTTTTTTAGTTTTTATTGAAAAGTCAAAAATAATCAGATGATCATTTGTTTTTTTGTATGTAAAAGGTTAAAAAGCTATTTCCAACGGCTGTCGTAACTACAGCAACAACTGACGCATTCAACTGAAAGTCACCAGATGACACAATCACCCGTTCCTACATCAAAAGAGGGAAAATCCAGCAAGCAGTTAGTTTTGTCCGATGCAAGAGACACTTCCCAGTGACAGTGGGATTCCTCTTTATTTTGAAAAACGTGTTTGACGTGTGTATTTCTGATTGAAAGCTGCTATATTTCATAGTGAAATCTTAAATACTTACTTGCATTTGTTGCTGCATTTAAAAGGTTGACAATTGAATTGTTACTCCTGTTAAAAAGAGGATTTTTCTTCACCATGTTGCTGGATTAATTATCTCAATAACTAACAAATTAGAACCTTTCTATGCATTTGTTCTACATTTTGTTTTACTAAGTTAGGAAAGGGATGTTAAAGTCAAGCCAGATGTTGCTTTACACTAAACAGATGGTCCTAGTCATTTCCACACAGTGAGGCATAAAGCTTATTAATTAAACGCTGGTATTAGATGGGTATAGCCGACAGATTTTAATACACTTAAATACAGAAAATGCTCTTACTGTTATTGCTTGTACTGTCCTTAGTTGTTGTATGTTGATGCCTTCTTTATTTAAACAATTTCTTGCTATTGTTTTTACTCAAGTGTCCTTGAGTACCTTTCAAGTGCTATACAAATAAAACATATCAATAATTATAACACTTAAAGTAGGCCTATAAGTAGAATTTTTTATTCTTGATTATTGTTATAACTATAAAAGAAATCTGTTGTTTGTGCTCCTTTTTATTTCAAAACAGGCTAAGTCAAACTCTCCTTGGCAAGAGTAAGGAAATAAATGGGTGAAAAACTAAAAGCGTAAAATCAACTTATGTTCTTCAAATTATATTAATATATTGGCCAACAAGGACACAGTAAGAGTGTTTTCTATGGGGTCCTCCATCACACCTCTTGCCCAACCCCCCGTTTTTCTTGATTATATTAACAAAGATCTGATCCTATACAGAACAGTGTGCTGCTCAAATTCTGGGAACCCTAACTTTGGCCCCAAGTCTTTGTCCGTCCCTGCTAGAGCCATGAATGCACAGCAACAGACTTTCTAATGTGTATATTACTGTGTGTGTGTGTGTGTGTATCGCCCAAACTTTGTTAAAAGAAAAACGTGCAGTACCTGCTCCAACGACAAGCGTTCTGGCTCGACAACTCCGAAGGCAGTGAAGCAGAGTTTGGGCTTTAATGTTGACGTTGAGAAAGGCGACTTCACAGCCTAGTTTACACAGCCCCAGCCACACACAAATAAAGTCCGGTTCGTTGACCATCATCAGTGCAACAATGTCTCCTTGTTTCAAAGAGCCCTCCGTCTTGAACGCGTTCGCAAACTGGTTACTTCTCCTGTCCACATCCTGGTATGTCAGAGTCTGGTTTTCGAAGATGATAAAGGGTTTACTCGGGCTCTTTCTTGCCTGGTAGAGAAAACTATCGAGGTATGTGATGATTCCTTGCTGCATACGAGCCTGCAACGTCTTTTTGTACCGCCGAAGTTTCAAGTAATTCATCAAATCCGCCCAGAGGAAAGGATAAGTCCTCCTCTGGTAGAAAAAAAGAGTCAGAACTCCTGCTAAAACGCTGGCAAACACCAGAGTTATCATCTTTACGTAAAAAGAAACCTGACCTGACTTCGACACTACTCCAAAACTTTAAATACCCCAACTGGCTGTAATCGCGCCTACCTTCCGGAAAGCTGCAGTGAGTCTCATAACTCGCACATTATGCAATTGAACAGCAGCGCAGGCAGCCAGTGGGCACTGCGGTAAAGCCAGAATTCAAGAAAACAGACGATCAAACTAGCTCACATGTTGTTTTGCGGTTCGTGTATATAGTAAGCATTACGGTAAGAGCTTGAAAAAAAGAAAAAGAAATTCAAAATAAAGTTACGTTCCGGTGAACGTGATAAGCGTTTAATTTTATTCTGAAATAGAGGGCACAAAGCTTATACACGACTTTACATAGAACCAGTGTTGCCATTTCTTCTGAGAAAAGTAGTGAGCACTCGGTCATGCAATCACCAAAATGAGAAATCGCCAATAAACCAAATGTTTCCGACACCAAATCACAGCACGGATTTTTCTGTCTTGCTGAATTATTCTGGAGGGGTTGACCAATGTATCTGTTCTCAAAATTAGAAATATATATACTTATTTTAGCACCAGATGTGTGTGTGTAACAAATGGCATCAACCCAAAAATTGGGACATAGTTTAGCATGGAAATGGACTTTAGAAAGCCATACATAAATGTTTCGAACACTTTACACCTTTATAGATTTATTTATTTAATTAATTAATTAATTAATTAACTGCTACCTTCTTTTGAGCCTGCTGACATTCCTATATTGATGTCGCTAAACAGTAAAGAAAGTTTCCATCGGAAAAATAAATGGATTTTTCATTTGGTCAGCTTTAGTTTCAAAGCTAAAAATGTCTGCCGTGAAAACGGTCTCTTTAATTAATTAATTAATTAATTAATTAATTAATTAATTAAGTCCTTTTTATCAGAGATTTATGAACAGAACAACCTGACATACAGTGCCATGCTGCATCTCAAATTAATCTTCAAGTTCCAGCTTTCAGATGATGTACACACTTCTATGTGACATCTATTGTTGACCTGCTATCTCCCACTAGAAATCCACTGTGTCCAACCTTATGCTCAATAAAAGGGGGTAAGGGGTTAAAGGTTTTACATTGTAGGAGGAAGTGCATCATTGGCAACCTTGCCTGTCAGTGACCACATGTCCTGTTTTCATTTTTGTGTCTTCCTGTTTGGATGGACAGTCTCTGGTCACTGAGCCTGTTCTTGGTGAGGAATTGTCTCTGCTTTCTATCACTGACAATAGAGATATATTCTGCCAATTCATAATCTCTTTTTAGGCCCACATGACCTTCTAGTCTACTTTGGCATTTAGTTTCTTCTTTCCTTTTGCTTTACATGCTGTTGTTTTTCTGTGAATGTGTAAAATGTTTCTGCAGAATTTTGCATGTAAAGATTCTGCTCTATGTCTGTCGTAACGGCTATAGCTATGATGACTGAGTGGACCCCAAACTTGCCTACAGGAACTCTTGAATGGGCATAATGACACTATCAAATATTTCAAGCCAGATTTTAATTAGACTTGTCAAGAGCTTGGCTGCAGTGTTGTAGACTGGTTGCAGGTGAGATATGGACAACTGACTAATCCTGGTAACCAGGGAGTTGCAGTAGTCCAGACTGGAGGATTTAAAGGTGTGAATTAATTTCTTCAGATCTTTGAATAAGAGAAACCGCTTGATTTTGGTGATGGTACAAAGCTAGCTTTTACTACATTTCATTTTCTACAGCATTGACATGCTTTTAAAACTTAAAGGCAGAGTTGAATATTACATCAACGTTTTTGGTGTGGGTTTAACAAGGGTGGAGGTTTCCAAGACTGTCAGTGATCAACTTGATGGAGTTAGGTAGCCAAACACTACAACTTCAGACTTTCTTTTATCTGTAAGAAGTTTTGTGCCACCCAGCACTTTATGTCCTCAAAGCAGTTCATTAGACTGACTGGACCATTAATTTGGTATCAGATTGAAATAAAGCTGTGTCATCAGCATAGCAGTGGAAAGAAATGTATTTTTTTATGATCTGGTCGAGGGGGAGCATGTATATAGAGAACAGAATGGGAAATTGGGGTGGAGGTTGGGCTTTTGAAATGCTATACAAACAAGTTTGGGATTTCCTGGAGGTTGCAAGGTACATAGTAGTGGCTGAGATTGTTTAAAATAACAAATGGTAATTTGCCTAATACCTTTATCCATTAGTACTTGTTGGAATATAATGTGAATGGATTTAGAGGCAGTGCCACTGTAGCATCTTTCACATCCTTCTTTTGAGCCTGCTGACATTCCTATATTGATGTCGCTAAACAGTAAAGAAATGTTCCATCGAAAAATAAATGGATTTTTCATTTGGTCAGCTTTAGTTTCAAAGCTAAAAATGTCTCTTGCCGACTTGTGTAAAGTGCTCAGGAATTCCACAAGACACCAAGTATTCCTCAAATTATGTCAATTTATTACAAAGCATTTGAACAAACAGCACTATAATGAAAAACAAAAACAAAACAGAAAAGCATAAGTGAATCCTATTGTGGTAGTAACTTCATCATTGTCACCTTATTGGGGAACAAGGAAGCAGTGGCAGCTTGTCTGTAAATGATTACTCTTCTGGAGGAATGAAGGAACCAATTAATGGTCAAGAAACAGATCAATTGATCAATTTAAAACATTCCTTTCAGAACAAATGTCTTCAGTTATCATTTAAATACACAGTACTCTGGCAGACTGGAAAAGAAAAAGATTACATAAGAAGCGGAGCATCTGCAGAAGATAGTCTGAAGTTTCCATGTTTTTATAATTGTTGCCAAACCAAATGCCACATTTGTTCCTGTTTTTTTAATTTTCTAGGTAAGATGCTGTTTGATATTAATATTTTTTTTTACAGAACTGATCAAACTCTATACATCATTTTACAAACATTTTAAATAAGCTTAAGACTGCTATTTTAGACCGTTCGGAATACAGGAAAGACAAAAAAAAAAAACAACCAAAACATACAATCATCCAAAAGCAACTATTTTCTGCAACACATGACAATGTACATTAGAGATTAATACTGTGAACTGTTACAATAATCCTTTCAAAAAGCCAAAGTCCAGCTCAAGCTTACATTTCATGTTGTTGATGTGCAGCCCTTTAAATTGCATCAGTAAATGTGTTAAGTCTTGTTGTACACTTGACTGGGTTAATTTGGTAATATGGTGATGCTTAATGAAGTTGTATTATTAGACAACATGAACATATAATGATCTCTCTGTTTAGGGGGGTCGTATGGAAAAGGACAAACAATACTTACAATGAAATACTTCATTGGAAAAGGAGAGGAGACCACTCAAGTGTAGCCATTGTCACAGGTTCTGTTTGTTGCTTGTAGAACTAAATTTGAACCGTGCTCAGGAGATGACTAACTTTCTGGGGTTACCAGCACAGCTACTGGGCTGAACAACACTAAAAGTAACAAACCAATCCCCAGGCCCTCAGTAGTATTAGGTATAAGGAGGCAATTTCAGAAGGAGCTAGAGCAGGGGTGTCAAACTGATCCAGTAAGGGGCCGAGGGGCTGCAGGTTTTTGTTCCAACCAAGAAGAAACACACCTGAATCAAATCATTCAAATCACCTGCAGCTGTCTCCACTCAGTTGATTAATTAGTTTCACCTGTGCTCCTGCAGGTTTTTGTTCCAACCAAGAAGAAACACACCTGAATCCAATCATTCAATCAGCTGAACTGTCTGCACTCAGTTGATTAGTTATCAGTATCACCTGTGCTCCTGCTTGGTTGGAACAAAAACCTGCCCCTCGGCCCTTTACTGGATCAGTTTGACACCCCTGAGCTAGAGTAAGCAAGTTGAAACCAAAATGTGAACCAGACACAGATAGCCAAACAGTGCAGGAAAACAATGACAAATAAAACAAGATTACATGAGCATGGGAGAGCAAAACAAAAACAACTACAATGTACTTAATATACTGGACGCAACACACATCTTCACACGAATAAGAGAGAATGTCAATAAAAATATTAGTATGCCTTTGCTGTCAGTCTCACAATCACCGATTTCTTTGCTATTACCATTCAGAAGTGTATATCTCAAATGTCCCACTTTGTTAAAAACAGTGCATACAAGAATTGTCTGGTACTCAATCCTCACAAGGTTCTCCAAAGTTTAGATTAGAGGAAGCACCAGTTTAAGGGTTGACAAATTCTTGCAGTAAAGCATCTTAATGATAAAGTGGGTCTTGCTTATGTATTTTTCATGCACTGAGAGTGCATACCTCGACCTTACACATTTTATGTAAACAAAATTGCATGAAAATTAAACAAAAATGCATGAAAAGCATTTCAAGATTACTGGATTCATTTTCAGCCCATGCTACAATCTTCTATCAAGTGTTATGAAAATCAGGCCAGTAGTTTTTTCTGTGATCTTGCAGACAAAATAGATAAACAACTAATCCAAAAACATGACCTCTATGGTGGAGGTACTAACTGTATGCCAAAAGATCTCAAAAGTTGTGGTTTGTCAGTGTAAAGCCCCGTGTCGTGGCTTCAGGTACCTCCCGATTAAGACTTGGCTGATCTACTCACAGGTTGATTCTTATGTTTGCTTCCATCTAGTGGTGGAAAGTGTCAGCATGCTGCCTGCTTGTCATTTATATGTTTTTTCAATAACACTCCATTCATGCAAAACACAACAATATTCAGTACATCAACACAATGAGTAAACAAAAAAAGAACTTGTAGTATGATGTCATCAGAAAAATTAGGATATAATGAAAGTGAGGGGGCCACATGGTGGTTAAGCACTCTTGCATCACAGCAAGCCCTTCTGTGTGGAGTTTGCATGTTCTCCCCGTATCGGTGTGTCTCTCCGGGTACTCCGGCTTCCTCCCACAGTCCAAAAACATGCAGCTTAAGGTAAAATGTGGGTGAGCGTGTCTCTATGTGTTTGCCCTGCGATAGACTGGTGTACCCCGCCTCTCGCCCAATGTCAGCTGGGATCAGCTCCAGCCCACCGCGACCCGGGTTCGGATAAGCGGTTACAGAAAATGAATGAAACTGAGGAGCAGTTTATACATGGTGTAATTAACCAAATCGTTCAGTGTTGCCTGGTCGTTGACCCATTTTACAAATATCCTTTTGAAGCGATTTCTTTCAGAAAATTAAAAAAGTAGTGCCAGTTTAATTCCTGTTTTGCGTCCCTGTTGGGAAGCCAGGGCAAGTGCTTGAAACTAGGGACTCTTGTTGTTGAAACTGTGCTTGTTATCTTGATTCCATTTTGATTCTGATGTGCAAATTGGGGCTGTCAACAAACAAGGTACAAGGTACATAATCCTGTACATGTAAGGCTAGGTCAGCTGATAGTTGAGCTGTGTTTTGGCAAGAACCTGCTGATACGATGCATATCATAATACAGGGGTTGAGATTCAATATATTTGGATATTTTTGCAATACAGTAGGTAAGGCAATATGATCAGATTTGTTGCCCTGTTGATGCAACCAGAACAGTGGGATCTGCATTCATCACAGTCTCTGTAAAATCCAACAACATAGCACTACTTTTTGTGAAATTTGACAATTTAACAAATCTGTGCATGTGAGCTATTAATTTAAAGTCAATTGTTTTTGAGAATAAATACAAAAGCATAAGGTTAACCTCTACTGCAAGACAGTCAACCACAGGATTATCATCCTGCTTACTGTAACGGTCTCTTAAAATTCTGCGCTAAGTGTGACATTCATGAAATATGACATTTATGATTTATTAGAAAGAATGACAGAAGCCCTCGATTGCCTCTCAGGGTTCCATATAAACTGAAATCACTGTCTTATTTTTCTGTATGCTGTGTTGATAAATGTAAAACGTGAAAAGTAAATGATCTGAAATTAGTATGATATGATCTACAATGGAATACTGTTACTATGAGAAGAACATCTTGGATTAAACAAGTTGCAGAGCTTTGAACTACAGTGTTAAAACATTGTATTTAAATGGATCCTTTACCTTTGGTTAACTTAAATACTAATCCAATGCTGTCTATTCCAACATCAAAAAACCGTCAGCAGCATGACTTTACTACTCTTCCTCCCAGAACAAATCATCTTTGATATGATGCTAATATTCAATCAAATTAGCCATTTTCTAATACTGCTGTTACAAAAATAGAGATTTGACAGGTATTGAATGTTACACGCAAACACAATAAAGGCTTCAGTATGCTTGAAACAAAGCACTCGGATCATTTCAGCAGTGTTGTACACAAACATGCTAAAGAGAAGAGAGTGCTAATATTTTTGGTAAATGATGAAGTGAATGCATAATTTTGCAACTAATGAACATGAGCACCATTAACTGCTGCAACAGTTTATCATGCTGTGATTGGTGGCACCCATAGATCCTTCCTGTTAAAATAAGTTTAGCTCACCAGTTTGAACATTAACCTCTTAAACCTGATTGAATGGGGTTCTGTGTAGGGGAGGGGTTAGCACATAATGTATAACAAAAGAACTATAAGGCATGTATGACTTGATATAGTTTCTGCAGTTGTGCTTGTTTAGCATGTGGCTTAAACACAACTGAAACTACATCAGTTAAAAAAAAACAACCATCCACCCTTACATTCTGTTTGAACTTCTCAACCTTTTTGGAATCGGGGTTGCTCCACCCTCCAATCACGACTTGAAAGACATGACATCACAAGATGTTGGCTCCAGTATCTGTTGTATTTTTGCTTCATCTTTGTACAGTGGAAGGAAGTGGAGATCATCTTTCTATTCAGTCTGTGGTAGAAACACTTTTTCCATTAGCAGTGGTTGGACACGCCAAATGAAGTGCTTTGTTCAAAGCCTACAACCTTATAAGACTTTAACTCCCAGACATGTGGAATGACCTATGAAGACTTTATAGCAGTTTACAAATTTCTGTAAAAAAAAACAAAAAAAACAGCTATACCTCAAAAAGTAACTTCCAAAATCTTACTTACCCACTTTGTTCAGAAAGAAGTCATGACACATAATTATAATGATAGTGTCAAAGTATAACAGCAAGAAAGTGAAAGCATGTCGTGGGTATAAAGTGTGCCTGTTCCTGGAACATCCAGTGTCAGAGCTGCAGACTGGAGGTGAGACTTGGTCTCTGTGCTGAGTCTCTGTGCCGTCATTCACTGTCCAGCTCCTTCTGCTCTGGGGATGGACTCTCTCTGGCTGGCAGGAGGTCGTAGTGACAGGGGATGTGACTGTTTTTTGGTAGATCGTAGGGGTCTTGACCAAACTGTGAATGGCCATTTCTGTCTCCATTCAGCTGGATGGTATTTACAGTTGGCTCTGAAATTAGACGCATGTATACATAAGTACAAGCCTGTAAACTTAAAGACACAGTCCATCATTTTGAACTAGCACAGCCTCGCCAGCATGATGCTGTGGAGTTTGTCCCTGTTCGGTGGCATTGGAGGGCTTGGTTTAGACTACAAAACTTCTTCTCTAAGGTTAGGGTGTTTTAGAAAGGTTATCAGTACAGGAAGTGACATCCATCCTCCCTGACCACAACTTTTCACGCTTTAAACTACGTTCCATAGCATAAAGTTAATGTGTATTTTCATTGCTGCCAAACAAAACACATTGATATAACAGTCAATTGCATGAGTCGATCAACCTACTAGAACAGGGGTGTCAAACTGATCCAGGAAAGGGCCGAGTGGCTGCAGGTTTCTGTTCCAACCAAGAAGAAACACACCTGAATCCAATCAATCAAATCACCTCAGCTGTCTTCAATCAGCTGATTAATTGGATCACCTGTGCTCCTGCTTGGTTGGAACAAAAACCTGCAGCCACTCTGCCTTTTCCTGGATCAGTTTGACACCCCTGTACTAGAAGGTGGAGAAGGACCCTATTCGGCCAAACTTATGGGATGATAAGAGTTGATAGATGCCCATTCGGGCCTGTCATGATAACACATTTTTCAGGACAATGTTTTTTCCCAGAAACTATCACGATAAACGATGTCATTTTAGGACCTTTTATACCCTGATACAATGACATTAGAGCATAAAATAAATAAATATTAAACGATGGATTGAAGAGTGGAAAAGAAATATTAAAATATCCTAGATAAAGAAAACATACACCTGTCTGCAATCACCTCGTTTATGGCCCCTGCTATCCCAGTTGGTAGACCTGATGGTCTATGTGCCTACTCTTAACATACAACATACACTAGTAGTATAGACTCTAGCTGCACAAATAAGAACTTATCACTCCCCCCTCCCCGTGAAACACTAATAATGACAACAAACTAATGAAACCTTAAGCTCCTCACCAACTTCATAGACGTTGGGGTTATTGGTTGGGCTGCTGTTGCTGATCTCGGCATATGGTGAATCCCGTCTGGCCGGGGACTTCATTTCCACGTAGCCACACTCTGTGTTTTTGGGAGTCAGCAGGGGAGGGTCCTTAATCGTGGCATACGGGTTTTCAGAGCTGTTGAGGGAACAGGAGCTGGCATGATAGAGTGTGCCCTTCAAATCTGGAAGACATGGGCAGAGGGAGCCAATGAGAGGTGAATTCAGCAGTAAAGTGAGCAGTTCATGAATGATTTGTACAACAGCGGGGCCTACCTCGTAAAGATTTCCCCATGTATCTCCTGTCAACTCCGTAGGCTCCTGGAATTTAAAAGAATTGGAAAATGAGAAAGGTCATTAAATGGTGGAAGCAAAAAAAATGCAAGAGATTACCAGACCGCCTGGCCTGGTACTTGATAAATTGAAGAACATGAACGTTCACAATGTGAAAGTGCTGGGATCATTTTTGTTTGTTTGTTACTGTCGTCAGTATATACAGATACAACTGGGATTTGAATCACTCTGACTTTAGCTGCATTGAACTGAACAGTGTTACTTTGTGCTCAAATATGAATTACATGGAACCTTGTGATTATTATAAGGTAAACTTTTGGAATACATTAAACATTTAAGAGTCCTGATCTATAGTGGGTAGTGCCAGAGAGGCTCACTCTCATTTAAGGCCAGTAATACACAAAGCATTGATGTGATGAGCACATTATAATGTACACCCAAGTCTCACCCAGTTCACTGAAGCAGTCATCTTGTTTCCAGTCTGCAGGCAGTGTGCTAGTGTGATCAGCTCGAGTCGGTCTTTTTCTCTGATCTACATTCTTCAAGTTGACAAACAGCTGGTTGCTCTTGGCCTGACAAAGTAAAGTTAAATGGGCAATCCTCAGATTTTATATTCATTTCCGTACAGAATTGTAAGTTTGCCATGTCTCACTCCTTGATACAGTGTAAAGTCCACTTCCATACCTTTCCAAATGCAGCAGTGCCAACATGTGGGGGGCTGATGCACTGGGTCAGTGTATGGTAGCTGGGGTTGGAGAAGTAGCTGCTGGGATGGCCTTCGCATGCTGGTCGGTGAGCATCTGATATAATGATATGTGACAAGAACTCTTACCAGAAAGTTCCTCAGTGATTTCAGGGCATAAAACCAACCATTAAAAGTATCTGTGATGTCATACTGATCAAGAATCACATTTGTGTTTGCTCACAAACAACCTGTGATGTACCTGCAATGGTGTAATCAGCAGTGACCCTCATAGCAGGAGTGTAGGTAACCGTTGGCATGGTTGGCTCTTTGCCCTTCTGCTTCTTCCTGTAGATGATGAAAAGAAGGAGCAGAAAGAGCACCAGGAGCACTAGGACGATGATCCCCGCAATGGCTCCAATCTGGTAAGTGTCCACCTGCATGGCTGCACTGGTCAAACTGTTGAGGCTGCCCACCACTACACCAGCTGAAAACAGGGCGATGAGGTGAAGAAGAACCAGCGTTAGAGGCCACAGAGTCTGTTTGGTCTAAATCAGGGGTGTCAAACTGATCCAGTAAAGGACCGAGTGGCTGCAGGTTTTTGTTCCAACCAAGAAGAAACACACCTGAATCCAATCATTCAATCACCTGAACTGTCTTCACTCAGCTGATTAATTATCAGTATCACCTGTGCTCTTGCCATGTTTGTGAAAACATAATACAGCATAATATGCCCAGAGTATAACAGGGACATTTTTAGCATTTGTAAGCATTTTACAGAATGATTTTGTTTTGACAAAAATCAACATTTGGACATCCTATAATAAGGTGTTTTTCTTTTGACATTTTTAAATATAATATAGTATGCCATTTTTTTTTCCAGTTTTGGACACACTATAATATAGTGTTTCTTTTTTTATATTTTTGGGTATTACCCAGGTCCAACAGCATTTTTAGGCATTTTTGGGTGAACTACACTATGACCAATTTTTGGACATACTATAATGTGTTTTTTTGTCATCTAGAACAGGGGTTTCAAACTGATCCAGGAAAGGGCAGAGTGGCAGAAACACACCTGAATCCAATCATTCAATCAGCTGAACTGTCTTCACTCAGTTGATTAATTATCAGTATCAGCTGTGCTCCTGCTTGGTTGGAACAAAAACCTGCAGCCACAGCGGCCCTTTACTGGATCAGTTTGACACCCCTGTTCTAAATCATAGCTGCTCAAGTACAGTGTGGTCCCATAACATTTACTACATGACTTGGTGACTGCGTCAAACTGTGCCCCTCTAACAAGCTGTCAACTTATCAATAAATACCTGTAGACAGTTAGTGGCTGCATGGCAACTCTGTCATCAATGATATTCCACATATTCCATAGAATTTCCACAAACAACTCACAGCCGCATGTTTCTACATGACCCTCTTTTCACATGCTGGCTCCCTCAACCAAGGCAATAAACATGATATAATGTGGATTGATTAAATTTTTTTTAAGGTGTGTCCTTACCTTGGTCACAGCGAGCTCCTTTCCAGCCTGGGTTGCAGTAACATGTACCCGTCATGTGATCACATGTGGAGTTATTTAGACAGTCACAGACCTGACGGCAGCCATAACCATAAGAACCAGGAGGACACTCTGAAATGATGAACATATAAATATATACCGTGCTTTACACATTTATTAGACCACCACCCAATGTAAGGTTTATGGCACAGCTGCCTAACCTAATGTGATAAATACCTAAATCCTTTTTGACATATATTCAGTTGAAGGGTTATTTAAACTACACATGCTGACAGGAGTTGAAGTGACAGTTGTTGAGATATTACTTCTGTGTTCAATGTGGTGAAAAAAGTCTGCATCTCCTAAGCCACTACACCAAGCCCTTTTTTATTTATTCTGAACTACGTTCATTTTACAGGAAAGGTGTTAAAGTGTCACTTTGTGTGAGCACTAAAGCCATGTTTCCAGCCAGGTCCTTTTCTCTGCTTCATTTTATAATGCCCCTCAGTGGAGGCTAATTATCTGCTAATCCTAAAACTGAATGAAACTGCTGTGACATCATCTTCATCCTGTTACTCATTGGATCATTTCATCAACAAAAATGTCTGCACTGTGTCAGATGTGCAGGGTGGTGTACACAAAAAATCTGGGTTGAGGAAATGCATGGCTGCTCTTGTCAATAGTTTGGTTCTTTAAAATTGGGTTGAGTTTGTGCTGGATGTGGCGAGGCTGTGTAGACAGCCTACTTCTCACTGGATTTATGACCTCTGTAAACATTCTCATAAGAAGTTTATGGTCTCAATTGTTAGTTCCAAGTCTTCTTCAATACGACATCATGTTCAATTTGTAACTAACGGTCCTATTTAGAGTGAAATAGACTCTAAAGACTCTAAACCTTGACTGAGGTGGTACCAAAATAAGTACCAGCTAAAGAGGGCGGGTTGAGTTGAGTACAGCCATGCTGTACCAAGAAAGAAAGAGAGAAAGGGAGAACGTACTTTGCTCACAGTGTTGTCCCATGAAGCCGGTGCGACAGGTACACTGTCCGGAGATGTGATCACAGTCAGCTCCATTCCTACACTGGCAGATCTGAGAACAGTCCTTCCCGTAGAAGCCTAATGGACAGCCTATAGGGGAGTAATCACAGGTTTGATCATGTAGAGGTGATCTACTATATGATATTGTGTACATCACAGCAGTACACTGCTTGTGTGTGTATGTGTTACTGACGCTGTGTGCAGTAGAGGCCGGTCCATCCTGGGGTGCACTTGCATTCTCCATCATAAGCGCTGCAGTATGCTCCATTGTGGCAGTTACATGTGTGGATGCAGTTGGGCCCCCACTGACCAGGAGGACACGCTGCAACACAGTGAGCACAAAATGTAAGTAGCTCATAATCTCCAGTAATACCAGTTTGTTGTTAAAAATCTCAGAAACAAGTACTTTTCATGACTGTTACACCATACGAGAAAAACATGTCAAACATATCTTCATCATCATTTGAATGATTGAACTCACGCTGGGAGCAGTCGCTGCCAATCCATCCAGGATAACACTGACAGGAGCCATCGATGGGGTTACAGGTGCCGTTGTTGGTGCAGCTGCAGCTCCAGGCGCAGTTCTTCCCAAAGTGACCACTGGGACACACTGCACCAAGGACACTCATTATTATCAACCACATTGTAGATAATATTCTGACTTTGTCAGGAAGATTTCCTCTGTGGTGTTTTATTTGGCATCCTGGGATACTGGTTGCTGATTAGTTTGACTGTGACATACATTACTTGTTTCATGTGTTAAGCCAGGTGTGTCAAACTGATCC
>CAFUXE010000498.1:71486-86040 GCA_903364295.1 Serranus cabrilla
GGTGATTGAATGATTGGATTCAGGTGTGTTTCTTCTTGGTTGGAACAAAAACCTGCAGCCACAGCGGCCCTTTACTGGATCAGTTTGACACCCCTGTGTTAAGCTGTTGAACATTGTGGAGTAGTGTGTAACATCAAATGTTTGAATTGGTTTGTAATGAAAAAGTTTGCCCTGAAAAATGTATGCCCTGCGTGAAATATAATTTGTCTCCAAAGACACGCATCCCATCAAATCAGCAGCTTTCTTCTTCTCACATGTTTGTTGGAAGAGCTTTGTTTTACTGTATGGATACATTCTAATTCTAATGGTAATAACTTATAACTGGAGTTCATTTCTAAGAAAAACTCTTAAGAGAGCAAACACTGCAGCCTTTGTTACCACAGACTGTTAAAAAACCCCAAAAGCCTGGGAAGATGGCTGCAAAAAGAAATGAGATTATTGTAGACAGCCTACTTCTCACTGGATTTATGACCTCTGTAAACATTCTCATAAGAAGTTTATGGTCTCAATTGTTAGTGCCAAGTCCTCTTCAATACGACATCATGTTCAATTTGTAACTAACGGTCCCATTTAGAGTGAAATAGACTCTAAAGACTGGGATGCTTTAGGGCAGGGGTAACTTGTGATTGTGACTGCAACCTCTGGATAGAGACAGCAATGTATATCAATGGCACATGTGTACAATTAAATAGACATGAACTTGTTTTTAGCCGTAGTCTGTACTTACATCCTTGAATTTGACCCCTTCACATCAAAATTTCCTGGAAAATGTTGTTCAGCTTAAAATGTTGTCCAGTGTTCTATCCTATATGTACAGTGTATGTGGTTACACAGCAGAAACATGTGTGCTGCAGGGAACTCACCCTCATTGCACAGCGCTCCCTTGAAGCCTGGCAGACAGTCACACTGTCCTGTGACATGGTGACACGGCCCGTTGCTATGGACACACTGTGGACAGGTCTGACTGCAGCGGTGACCAAAGTAACCTGGAGAGCAGACTGCAGGCAAACAAGAACAGGTCATCTAATCTATCTATCTTAATATTAGCAACACATTTGACATTATGGCCTCTGTGACTCTATAATACAGACTTGACAGTGTCATGTCTTTGCATAAATCTGGTGCTTATATAAACCAGTTCCTATGGATACTTACAACCCTGACTACAAAAAAGGTTGGGACACTGTGTGAAACAAAAATAAAACAGAATGCATAAAATGCATGAATGAAATTCTAATAGAAAACTCAAGATTTCGTGCAGAAATCTTTAGATGCAGAAGCATTTAGTTGTTACTCATTTAGCTGCTGGCTAGGTCACTCACTGGTGTGCTTATTCCACTATGCTTACAGAAAATAAGACAAACAAAGTTGTCACTCATAATTCTGCATTGCATCCAATCATTAAGATGCATCGTACTACAGTTGCTAGCCAATCAAAGAACAATAAAACTAGGAATCGGTGGAAAAGTATAAAGAGTGCACAAACACTTCCTGGCCCCACATTAGGTGAAAACAGAGATGAAGCCCTACCTGAAAGTGGGCTCCCTAAATTCTCTCTTATTGGGTCATTTGTCACTTTTTGGATTAGCTATCAAAATGTTGTTTGTTGACCGAAATTGCATTAACTTTGAGATTAAACCTACCGAAAGCCTCAAGTCTGATTCTAACTTCAACCAAAGATGATAAATAATTTATGAAGATAAACTTTTTCATCTTTGTTTTCACTCCTATGATTTTGTCAAAGATGTCGCCATTATTTAAAACATAATGACATAATAACAATGTCATAATTTCTAATAGCAATGATGAAAAAAAGGAATTCCTTTATAGTGTAAATGGTTGCAGTGCATGTGATAGGACTTACTCCTCTGACAGGTGGTGCCTCTGTATCCCGGAGCACACTCACAGGTTCCTTCATCTGGAGAGCATGACGCTCCGTTCTTACAGTTACAGGGGAGGGAGCAGTTTGGGCCCCAGCGGCCCTCTGCGCACACACTGTCACAGTGGATACCTACACACACACACACACACACACAAATATATTTACTGTATTTTGTACAGAATGAAAGGCTGCATGCTACAGTGTGAACTGTGTAAACTTCTGGCTAACACAGAAAAGATTTGTTTCCTCTTCCAGTTTGTCAGTTAGCATGTTACAATAGATTGAGAGCAGATCTTGAGACGGATCAGGAAACCCTCTCCAATACTTTAAACATAATCCATCTTGCTGTTACACATACATCTTTCCAGCCATCTCAACCTGAACCCTTAACAAATTAACTACGTGTTTAAAACTGCCACCATAGCATCATTAAAAGGTGCCTTGTGTTTCAGTGTCAGACACTGAGAGTTGTAACGAAGCATCAGTATTGGACAACCTGGGAATGAGAAAAATCTGGTCTTCCACTTTTAGTCCGTGCATTCCAGTCTCCCCATCTACTGTATATGTCTACTGGGAAAGCTCTCCACAGTTAAACCTCCACTAAAATTATGAGCAACCCACAGTGATCGCCTTAACCATCACTAAGAAAACAAGCCCATTCATTAAAAAGAAACAAAAACAGAAACATCTCAGCAATTACATCTATTTCCAGAGTACATTTCACTGGAGGGATAAATGGCAATAACAAATGACCAAATTAACATGTTGTTAAAGTAGCTGGGCTCACATCATCAGCACCACCTACAAACCAGTTCTATAAACAACCACACGCACACACAGACACACATTGAACAGTGACATTCTCTTAAATTTCTGTTATATTATTTCTTTATTTTCTGTTAAGAGAAGTCAACTCCAGGTGCATATTTTTAACCAGCCAAATGTGCTGAATGATGAATCCCATTTAATCATATTGTTTTTTATTAGCATAGGTGTCACCTAAACTCTGTATCAGGGCAGGGTTAGGATACGAACAGGAGCAAAAATAAGAAAATGTGTATATATGTTAGTGTATATATATTTCATAGAGCAAATCAAAATTCAGCTTTTGTGCGTTTTGGCTTGTGTGACACTCTTACATTTGAATCTTACCTTAAAACAAACAGGAAGTAAGATTGTACTGATGAATGCATCAAAAGTTCTTACATTATTTGCACACATAATTTAGAATCAAAATATATATATGTATATCTTATTTTTGTTCCTACACAAAGCAATAAGGGAAAAATAAAAAAATCTTAAATGGGATTCATGAGATTGGATGAGAGTATCATGCAGTTTGCAAATAGCATAAGCAAATGTCACCATATGTGAGCAGCAGACTCAAGTGCTGCATGCAAACCACAAACTAACAAGCCATTGACATCTGACAGGTAATGTTAAACTCTAAAGAACTAAAGGAAAGAAAGATACAAGGAGAGAAAGTGCGGCCTAACAGAAGGAAAAAGAGCGGGAAAATAAAATAAAACAAACTGGGACACTTCAACACTATTTTTCAGCCGTGAAAAAACCTTGTCACATGCAGTGTCGACTACAATCCAGGTGCTCCACCACTGAGAATGCACTTCAGTTTTTTGATACAGACCCTCTGCTGGGTCTGATGGTTGGTAAGTGTTTTCCCAATGTTGTGTGTGTGTGGAGGGCGTGGCTTCCCCGGTTTCCCTCCACTTCCGCCTGCCCTCCCTCCACATCCAACCTACCCAACCAACCACTCTTGGGCACCGCCTCCGGGTCTAATTCTAAGCCAAACCCAACAGTACGCACAGTTGATTCATGTATGAGGCCCAACATTATTGAGTCTTACCAGTCCATCCAGCCAAACAGCGGCAGTGACCAGTAGAGTGGTGACATCCATCAGCATGACTGCAGTCACAGCGTTCTCTACAGTCCAGACCATAGGTGCCATCCTGAGGAGGACGGAAAACAACCATCACAAAGATGAATTTTACTAACCAGCTCCATGCACAGTCATTTCTTGTTCAGAGATAACTTTCATGCTTTTAAATCCTATTTTACTTACACCAGGGCTGTCAAACTGATCCAGCAAAGGGCCGAGTGGCTGCAGGTTTTTGTTCCAACCAAGCATTAGCACACCTGAATCCAATCATTCAATCACCTGAACTGACTTCACTCAGCTGATTAATTATCAGTATCACCTGTGCTCTTGCCATGTTTGGACATATTATGCTGTATTATGTTTTCACAGAGTATAACATGTATAGCATTTGTAAGCATTTTACAGAATGGAAATTTTTGGACAAAAATCAACATTTGGACATCCTGTAATAAGGTGTTTTTCTTTTGACATTTTTAAATATAATATAGTATGCCATTTTTTTTTTCCAGTTTTGGACACACTATAATATAGTGTTTCTTGTTTCATATTTTTGGATATACTATACTAGTACCCTGGTCCAACAGCATTTTTAGGCATTTTTGGGTGAACTACACTATGACCAATTTTGGACATATAATTAGTTTTTTTGTCATCTACAACAGGGGTTTCAAACTGATCCAGGAAAGGGCAGAGTGGCTGAAGCACACCTGAATCCAATCATTCAATCAGCTCAGCTGTCTTCACTCAGCTGATTAATTATCAGTATCACCTGTGCTCCTGCTTGGTTGGAACAAAAACCTGCAGCCACAGCGGCCCTTTACTGGATCAGTTTGACACCCCTGACTTACACAGCTTTTGTTCAAACAGAGCAGTTTGTGTTTAAGTGTACAGTATGAGACTAAACATAGCAGAACTAATATCTGTAGCATCAGAACAACCGCACATTCCACTCTCATCAGGTGTGGACTGAGGGAAAAAGTCGGCCCTGGAATTTCCAGTAGAGCGGCCCACCTCTACACTGTCAACGCAAAACTCATTCAATGATTAAATGAATCAATGTAAGCGTATGTTAACCATTGTGTTCCATATGGATACCTTATAAATCTAATAAGCACTAATGCACTACATTGAGCTTACTTATAAACTAATAAATTAACAGAACTGAGCGTTAAATTAGAACCAATATTCCAGAGTTATAAGGAACATAACTCAATAGTTTTATTTAAAATTACATAAATAAATAGATCGATATCTAAATCATAAGCAAACAAAAACACCAGAACTCAGTGACATCAGTTAGTAAGGCAGGGTGATATTATATGAACTAAATCAGGTCCAAAGCAAGACTAAACCAGCTCTTAACTAAGACTTTTAAGTTAAACCTGGACAGAAAAGAAGATACAGGACTAAACCAGTGAAGCTTCATGAGTGTCTTCTGAAGAAGGCAGCAGGTAGCAGGTGAAACATGAACTATTGTCAGAGTAAAAGAACCCTTATACATTTATCAAGTTAAAAAGACACGATGAATCATCAGCTTTGGACTAAATTAGTGCTTCATCAGCACTAATCCAGGATTAAATATGCAAGAAAACAGACCTTAACCAAGAGAACACCTGGAGAAAAAAACAGTACTACAGTACACTAAACCGCTCTACATACAGTTTTTGACCACAGGGACAAGGTTCTAAATTAAGTACCGGGGACATTACCTTACCCCTAAAAAATGGAGGGTAGTACTTTCCAAAAGCTCAGGAACTTTTGGGGTGGGATTTTCTGCTCAGAAAATGTCCCTTGTTCCTTGAAAAGTTATCCATGGCATCTCACCTGGCAGTGGAGTTCACACCTCTCTCCTCTCCAGCCTGCAGCGCAGGTACAGTGACCGTCCAGGGCGTTACACGCTCCTCCGTTCCCACACATACAGGTGAGGTTACAGCCCAGACCCCAGGTCCCGCTGGGGCAGTTGATGGAGCAGTCCACCCCATGCCACCCTGATCAAACAAGGTCAATATGATTCACACACACATAGCTTACATAACATTATATAATCAGGAGGGAAAGATGATAGAGTTCCACTCTAGCTCTCAACGATGGCGGTCGCATTTTTCTTCCTCTCCTCTCCCTTATCTCCCCTGCTCTAGTCTATACTGTCTTATACTTTTGAGAGACTAAAAGAGACTCTCGGCACTGCTCTCCAAAACTAAAATCATGGAACTGATCAACGTAATGGCCTCACCCAAGGCCACTGCTGGAACAAACTTCCCCAGGAGAACATTGCAGTGAGACGCTCTAGAATCTGAATCTGAAGATAATAACATATCTTGAACATATCTAACATATTGAAACCTATTACAGTAGAACTTTCTAGTTTATTGTCAACTAAATACTGCTGGTATTCAATAAAAAGAAACTTGAATAAACAAATATTATTGTTTATAGAAGCAGGATGAAATATCTTTTCATAGTATGGACGCATAGAAAATGTTAGCAGCTCACCTGGTGTGCAGGAGCAGGATCCGTCCACAGACGAACACTGAGCTCTGTTCTTACAGCTGCAGCTGGATGAGCAGTCCACTCCATGTGTTCCCGCTGGACAGGGGACTGAACAGTTCGAACCCTGAGGAGATCAGTTCAGTGCAGACATAGTTAGAACTGCCAGCGAGAATATCAAAAGGCTAGCTCCATCATCTATAGCGCTTAAGAGACATGGTCACTTCATCTGCTCTGTGGGACTGAGTTTGAGTATCAGCAATTTGAAATCTGTTTTTTTACAAGCCATGTTTGAGGATTTTGCTTTGAGAAATATCTTGGTTTCCTCACAGAGTACTAATGTTCGCATGACAAGCACTACTGTGAGGGTTATGAAAGCACTATCAGCAGCTATCAGATACAGTATGTGGAAACAATGAGGGCTTGTCCACTAGGCCTGAGTTCGGAGCATCATTCCTGGAATGGTTGTAAGCATGAGTTTGTGTGAAGCTCTGGGTATCTGAAACCCTCGTGTGTTTTAATACACAACCGTCTGATGGAACTAATATTAGCTATTAATTTAATTAGTTAGTTAAAGGCATGGTTCAACATTTTGTGAGAGAAGCTTATTTGCTTCCTTTCTGTCATGTGGTTAGCTTAGCTTAGCTTAGCTTAGCATAGACTGAAGGCAGGAGAAATGGCTGGCTTGGTTCTTTGGCACAAAGGTAAAGACCACTACCAAGCCCTCTAAAACTTACTGACTTGTTTTATCTTCATTATTTAATCCAGGCAGAAATATTTAAACAACATTTAAAAAAAACTGTGGCAGGTTTCCCCTGCATCCAGCCATTATGCTAAGCTAACTGCCAGTCATGACATGATACAGGAATATACACTACAGTACAAGTTCACATACAAAGAATTGGGGTTACCATCATCATAAAAGATATGCTTCTGTTATGCTTTCTTGCTTTTATTTCTGCCTCTGTATAAAATTTCAATAAAATATGTATTCAGTTAATTATTCATGGTAGAAAACCAAAAATAAAGAAAAAAATGGGATTTTAGGACAACAGCTCTAATTTCTGCCACCAGATGTTACTAAAGAGTCTTATTCTTACTGACAGCTGAGTAAACACATAGAGAAACCACTACATAACTGACAGTTTAAGTTCCCTGCCCTGATCTGCATTTGAGTAAATACAATTTCATTCATATAGTTCGATTTCACGACTCATAAATTTGCCTCAAGTGCCAACCAGCAACCACATCTTGTATCACACATAGCCTACTGCTAACTGCCTCATGAATGAATGGTCTGTGGTCTGCTGTAAAGCATTCAGTAACATTCTGATATGATCCAAATGGTTTTACCGTGAAGCCTGGAGCACAGATACACTCTCCGCTCACACTGTGGCAGTCAGCACCGTTCTGGCACTGGCACACCTGCTGGCAGGACTCGCCGTAGAACCCTGGGGTGCACGTCTCATTGCAGTAGAGGCCCGACCAACCAGGCTGACATGTACACTCCCCTGACATTGGGTGGCAGCTGATGACAAGAGAGAGACATATCATAGTTAAGGGATTTATTATTGTTGTACCAAATGTGTTCAAATGTCATCAAACTACAATTAAAGTCCAGGTTAAGCAAAAATATATATGATCTAAGTTTTCCGTACCACAGAAAAATGTGTTATTAAACACCCAGCCAAATTTGCCTCAGAAAAAAAAGTACAGAACATTTGGTTTTAAAATAGTGAAGAAATGAGCAGTCTTCTCTGCTCTGAGACGCTGGGGGCATGTCGGATGAAGGCAATGAAACCATTCATGGGAAGGCGTGGCCCCACTCATATGCATCTGCAAAACGGATGCTCTGACAAGCTGTGTTGGATCTGTACAGTTTGAGCCACAAGAGCCAGAGTCTAATTCAGAAACTGAGGTAGACCAGCAGAATGGTATTTTTTTCCCCATCCTATTTATGCATGTTAGGTATCATAATAAAATTAGGCAATCAAAGGGTTACTTCCAGAAACAGAACCTGACCGACATGGTACCTTGCCAGTTTAAAACAATACATGCTGCAATATGCAGACGATCGATGGCTATGTGCAATACAAAGAAAACATCACATATTCCAACTAGAAAAGCACCCGGAGAGCACAGACCTCCGTCAACGCAATAGGGTCAGTTACGCAAAACCAAATTGCACACTTGAAGGATTATATTGAAAGCACGTATTTTGGGAGTACAGACAGACAGACAGACAGACAAAACATATCCTCCTTGGGGGAGGTAACAATCATCGTCAACAACACAAACTACTCAGCTGAGGAAACATCTGCACATTTGTAATCTCAAAGAGAGGAATGATACAAATCTTTGTCAATTTTTTTTTTCGTAAAGCAGCAGACAATCATCTATAATGTGCAACTTTAATAGAGTTTACCGTATTTAACAATGTGCACTTTACATTGTGGCAGAGAGAACATTTTTGTGTGTTGTGATCATGGTTTGTATGATCAATAGATAAATACATTCATTAAATTGAAGATGTTGCACTTTCCATGTTTTCTTTGGTTAGAGCCGTTAATGTGGGTATTTCATTCAAAGTGACAACACACCAAACGGCATATTTAAAAAGTATTTGAATAGATAACTTTGAACGTATGTTACTTTCAATAAAGAATAACTAGTAACTAGTTACCATTTTGGGGGAGTAGGTCAGTAAAGTAGCTGATTAGTCTTAAAAGTACCTTTTTTTTCCAAATCGTTCAGCCCTACTTTATTTAATGTATTACTCACTGTTATCTAGCCGGGCTAATGAAACACTCATCTGCAGTAACACTGGCTGAACTTCTCTCTACGTCTCTATTTGTGAGCGATTGTGTTTTGACTGACAACTGGTGCACCTGACACAGCACTCCCATTGAGGGGCAGCACAACGGCTGTTCTCTGCAGACACATGCAGCCACCAGCTGTGGCTGACTACTGGTCCACAACAGTCACATGTCTACAGGGTTAACAGTGACAAACAACACATGAATACTTCTTCTTGACATCTGGTAACACTTGGATTTGAAAGATACACATTCCAACACAACAATACACAATAAAGAGGATTCCATTGACCCCATATACTACAACACTATGTACCTGCGTGTGTTCTGGGCGTAGCATGGACACTTCCTATCACACCGGATGCCGTAGTGGCCTTCAGGACACAGTCGGACATCACATGTCTCCCCTGTGTATCCCAGCTCACACAGACACATCCCGTTGGTGTGGTAGCACTTGCTGTTGTTCTTACAGCGACACGTCTTTGCACAGCCAGCGCCATAAGTACCAACTGGACACTCATCCTGGCACCTGTTGACACATATCTACTGTCAGTTATTTGGAAAGGTGGTGATCAATATAAGAACTGAATCCCTGTCTACGTTGTTACAACATGTACAACATAAATTTTAAATGTTGTGGTCACTTAATAGTTAGTCACTGAGCATTAAAATTCAAAAGTTCATTATTGAGGAAGGATTTTTTTTAACTGTAAATAACAAACAGACAGTAAATACCAATGCCTCATTTACATGTTAACAATAAACTTTAATTACTGCCTCAGAGTTGTTTGTCTCACGATTACTTCCTGTTGGTTCAGACTACTGTTAGAAACAGACAGTTAGAAAATGACTAAAATATGAATTTTGCTATAAGCTACAAATTCTAAAATGCAAAAGCTTTACACAAATGCTCAAAACATATCGAACACTTTAATAGTCCAAATGAATCCTAACATAATGCCAAATCAGAATGAATATGAATTTAAATATATTTGCTCCAGGTGATCCTGAGATATCACATTCATGGGAATGGGACAGATGGACCGATGGACAACTCAAAGACATGATTCCTGTTACTATACTGATTGCCTTGCTCTGTGTGTTTGTTTTTATTCTAAATATTTTGGGCTGGAGTGAGAAATCAGCAATCAAACCCCCAATTTTCTTTTTTTTTTTATACAAAAAAAGTGTGTATGCTCTGTAAAATGATTTGGTGAATAAATGCTAAGCATCTGCACCTGACGTAGCTGTCGTCCATTTTCCTCACGGATGTATAATAAGAACTGGATACTGGAACCAAAGATGGCAGCTCTTCAGTGCAACAAGAATTGCTCGCCCGAAAGGTTTTCTAACTCTCAGGTTTACTTCCACGTTATGTGTCCCACTGAATGTGCAGTAGTGTTTCTCCCACTAACCATAACCCTACCTCGACTTTTAAATCTCTTCTTGGGTTTAGGAAAGTTTTACAAACCTTCATGGATCAAGAATTCATAACAGAAAGCAACATAATTTAGCTTGTCTGCAATCTGCGGTGACCAATCATTGGTTTTACAGTTTTTTTGGGGACTTTTTGGGCCACTGGGGAAATTGTTCCTCCTATACCACGAGTGACCACTGGAGAGAAATGATTGCATGTCTAAGCACCGTGGCACACTGTGTGCTCATCCACCCCCTGATCCCCTGCCCTCTTTCTTAATGTTTCGCTTGCCCACCAAACCTCTGGGGTCCATGATATCCAACTCATGGCAATGCTGCGTTTCTAGCTCTAGAATGGTGTTAGACCCATAGAATATAAAAAAAACACAGAAGTGACTGTTGACTGCACCACAAAGGCTCGTTGGTGGTTCCACAGCTCAGTCTGAATCACAGTCATTACTGGAACACAGAGCTTCAGCTAATGTTGCTGCAGCTAAGCAAAACAAACCATTCACAAACTAACAGTTTGAAAGTGGGTCCTCATTATCTCTTACACGGTTACAGTACAAACATATATCAATCCAAATACCAAATCAAGCTGTGCGTGAAAATAAAAATGTCCTGCTCCCATCGCATCAGGCAAATGTGAACCTCATTTTGAGTATTTTACAAAACATTCACTTGACAGTTAATGTTGCTTTTCTGATATATTAACATCACAATGTATAATCCACATTTAGCACTGCCGAAAAGCTGAGACACATTGCTCCCCCCCTGTTCCAGTGGGTTCGGGTGTGGCATGGCCAGCCCAGTTCTAAGCAGTGCTATACTGTGACGCTTGTCTTCCCTTAAACCCTTATTTACTCATGAAAGGGCACTTGGAAGGGCTATTCCTGTCTCGTCACTGGTCTGCTTAAGTATATGTTGTGTGCTCTCTGATACTGCTAATTATATGGACCTAAAGCCCTGCGTGGCGCTCGGCTCAGATTTGTCTGTGAAAACACTGACTGTGCTTCCTGGTTTTGTTTTCTCTCTTCTCTCTGGAGGATGTGAAAGAGTGGAGCAGACAGATGATTTGATCTGGATGTTGTTTGCTTGTTTTACTCTTTGGTTGGTCACAATTAGGTCAGTGAGGACAACAAGACGATGTCTTCTGCCTTTTTAGGACAAGACTGTCATTCTTCTTTTATGTCCGTGAACGTTAAAAAAAGACCAAAACCAAAAATCTCACTACCCTGCCCTGTCTGTGGCCTATCAGGTTTCTAATGAAGAAAGAGAGAGTCTTCATATACTGTTTGATTTTATTAAAAAAACCTTTTCTAGTGATTATTATTATTATATTTATGATTATTAAATCATTTTTGTCTAGGCCTGTTTCATGAGTTTATTTTCTAAAATAATTCTGTTGAAGCATGGTTGAAAAGCAATGTCTGACTCATTGGTTAAATTTAATAAAAAATGTATTTATTATTACTTTTGTCTGATTCAAGTTATTTCTGTGACCATTGAGAGTTTTTCTTTCATTAACCGAAGGGTACCAACAATTTTGTCCACATAGCATATATATAGGGTTTCTCTTACCGTTCTCCCGTGTATCCAGGGCTGCAGAGACACTGTCCAGTGGACAACACACAGAAGGCGTTGTTGTGACATTGACATTCCTGGGAACAGTTTTGTCCAAATCTCCCCTCTGGACATGGCTGTCCACACACTGTACCCTGCGCACAGAACACCAGCCAAATTAGAAATAAAGTATCTGAACTGTTGATCACATGAGCAACTTTTACACCTCAAATCTTTGAATACAGTCAAGTTTTTCTATGACTGCTGATCTGTGTGGGATTGACTCTAATAATGATGAACCCATTTTCCTAATTGTGGCGTTAGATCCTCTTCCCTCTACAATACATTTTATTTATAGAGCACTTTTCAGGCTACTCAAACTCCACTCTTAGTTAAAATGCAGTTAAAATAAAGACAATCAAAATCAACAACATTGACCACAACTTAAAAGTTCTAGTTCTGAAGAGTTTTGAGTAGTTTTTTGAAAGTGGATGTATTTAAGTTCCACAGGGAGGGGGCGGCCATTGAAAAAGCTCTGTCACCCAGGTTCTGTGTTTGGTCCTGATGGGAGGAGACAGGAAATTAGGTTCAGAGGCTGCGGGGGGGCTGGTGATGGAGGGCTTTGTGGGTGAGGAGGAGGATTTTAAAGTGAATGCATTGTTAAATAGGTAGCCAGTGGTTCTAGAGCAGCGGTTCTCAACTGGTCTGGCTTTGGGACCCACCATCATCCCGTCATGACAAGACGAGACCCAAAACGAGGAAAATGTTCAACTTCTAAAATGTTGAACAAAAAGACACAACATTACCAAAAAATGACTCAAAATTACCAAAAAAAAAGACACAAAAATACCAAAGAAGACACAACGTTTTCCAAAACAAGGCACAAGATTTCCAAAAAAGACACAAAATGATCAGAAAAAGATGTTATATGACAGAAAAAGGCACAAAAACCCTAAAAAAAGACACAAAATTACCAAAAAAGACATGAAAACAAAGAGAGTGAATAGACGGCATAAAAAAATCCCCTTCAAAATAAAACCACAGGATTTTTTTCCCAGGTAAAGGCCCACGACCCACTGAAAACGGGTCCGCGACCCACTTTTGGGTCCCGACCCACCAGTTGAGAATCACTGCTATACACCATCTTAACTATGCTTATGTCATGCCAAGCCTGCTGCTAAAGTATGTTCGGACCTTAGTTATCACTATAAACAGATAGAATGCAGAATATTTAGGGAACACAAAAAGATTTGGGTATAGTAAACATTCTGGTTTTCATTTGTAGTCTGTTTGTAGTAATATAAGTAGAAATACTGATCAGTCTTTGTTTGAGCAGGCTTCTCTGTTAACCTGCTAAAACGTTTCAGTAGATATCTCATTATCTGTATAACATAAATATCCGTGACATAACATCAACACTGTCACTTCTATACATTCTATTGATAATGTAAATTCATTATCCAAATCTCACACATTAAACCTTTAAAATAATCATTGGTAATATGAATGATTATAAGAATTGGGGTGTGTACCATCCATCCTGCAGGACAGGAGCACTCTCCAGTCACGTGGTGACACACTCCACCGTTCTGACATGGACATCTCTCCTCACACTGCTGCCCATGTTTACCTGGAGGACACAGGTCTTCACAGCTATGAAGACAAAATAAAACAATATCTCATAAGTTAGTTAGGAAGTTTTCTTGATACAAAGGCTGTGTGGCAAGAGATGTAAAGCAATGGTCAAGTCTCAATTACATGGTACTACAGTGAATCATTATCTCAGTGTCAGTTAATTTAGTGGCTATATATATTTTCACTGATGTTGTTCCAAGTCCAAGAATTATATATTTGTATTTAAAAAGTTTGTCTGACTTATTAATCAAGCACTAATGGCAGTGGAGGTTAAAAATGTGAGGTCAGACAAACATCTACCAGTTGCCCACAGAATAAAATGTTTGCCTATTTTCTGTGTGATGAGGTATTAAAATTTTACCTTTTACCTTACATTTTTAAATATAATTTTACATATCAATATTTTACACTTACCCAAATTCATAAATAGAGTATTTTCAGGTCCCTCCCAAAGATTTTGTGTCACTTCACAGTACTTCCATAAATAGCAGTGAGGTTTTGTTACTTTACCTGGAATCTTTCAACAGAACCACTAAACAAACTATTGTTCTGTATTATTCGGCAGGCGCCATCATTATCTGGACAATCAAACTATCAACTGATAGAAAAAGATGAGGTCATACTCTGGCCCTAAACAAAGGCACGTGACTGTTTTTTCAAGACATTTGTCATGCATATTAACATATCTGGCACTATGTAACTGACAGCGAACCAAGCATTAAAAGTGTCTCTCACTGGGCACAGAGCTTTTATTTGAATGTTACTACTGGGATTATAAACAGATTCTCACACATTCTCTCCTCTGACTTACAAAGCTCCAGTGTATCCGGGTGAGCACTTGCATTCTCCTGTAACATG
>CAFUXE010000498.1:132236-142505 GCA_903364295.1 Serranus cabrilla
CACACACACACACACACCCACCTCCTCCTCCTTCTCCATCTATCTGAATGCTTCTGAACAAAACTCATGTTATTTATGTGAGAATAATATCAACTCTCACTATATAATTGACGTTAAACATTAATAAATATGGAATCTAATACATCTTAATTGTGATTGAATTACTTTGTTACTCGGTGTAAACATAATTTTGCTGCAATTCAGAGCTGCAGTAACATGATAGCGTGATATAGTGTCAGTCAGACAGACAGACATAAAGACACTGTTGTTTCTTGCTGAATTACAAAGGAGATAGTTTGACAATTTTAATCAGAGATGTCGTTTACATGATCTTAGAGCTTACAACAGATTTCAATGTGAATGAAATAAAGTGTGCGTGTAACAGCAGCTGTACGGTCAGCGGCAAAAATAAGCCCTTTCAGTTGAAAGACACTGACAGTTACATTGCAGACGATTCACTGCTGACTACAGCTCTCTCTCCCTCTCTCTCAATACTGGACCAACTTCAAAAACTGTCCCCTATTAGTCATTCAAATTTCACTTTAGATTTGCTAGATGGCACAGATGTTTTAACAATCTATAGAAAAACCATGTGGAAATGGAGATATTGAAGTTAGTGGAGAACTAGTGGCTGTCTGAAAATGAGGGAAAGTCAGTGATCAAAGTCTGGTATGGTATTTATACCTATGTAGGTCCTGTTGGTGTTGCAAACTCTGCTCCAGTGTGTCAAGTAATTTAAGCAATAAAATCCATTGTTTTCCATTACAGTCCTCCAAGCCACAGAATCATAATCAATGGAAAGGAGTGCATTAACTTTGCATCATTTAACTTCCTTGGTCTCCTGGACAACGAGCGTGTGAAGGTCAGTATACAGGGTTCATTTAGTACCTGTAGTTAAACTTTTTTAAAAAGATTTCCTTTGTTTTGTCATGTATGATTGCTACAGGCTGCATGTGTGATTGGAACTTTTTTTTTTACTCCTCATTACAGCAAAAAGCTTTGGCATCCCTGAAGAAATATGGTGTGGGTACATGTGGTCCAAGGGGCTTCTATGGAACTTTTGGTGTGTAAAAAAAAAAGTTATTTTCTGTTTTGTCATATATGAACATTCCACAATCTGATATGCCAATAACTGAATATAGTGGAGACAAATACAGAGGCTGTTATAATCATCGGACTCTGAAGATTTACTAGCATATAAATAGTCTTTGAAGGGGTGTAGCCAGAATCGAGCTAAGGTGGGACCAGCAGGTGGCAGCCATAAGGCATCATTGCTCTGTCATAGCATGAGGGATTTGAACCTTTCTGGTTCCTCTCTTTGCTAATTTATTTTTAGCCCCAATTTTTTATTATATAATAATACACACTTCAAATAATTTTCCAGTTGGTACATACTCTTTTTAGGGGGCAAATTTTGGTTTCTGGTCAATGGCACACACCCTCATCTATTAACCTGCACATCATGTTGGTCATTTCAGACTTGCTGTAGTTCGCACAACACATAGTCCATTAAGTTCGAAGCCTCAGCTGACCACCATATATACAGACTTCCAGTTACAATATAGTTAGTTACTGTCCATCAACATAGCCAAAAACTTAAAATGAACTGGATTAATTCCAATGACAGTGATGTATTATGAGCTGAATTGGTTGGAATAATTCTATTAAAATGAATGTATTTTATTGACACAACAGGCAACATTGCAAAGGTCTTCTTTATGTCCTCATTAAATCAGCCATGGTAAAATGTTCTGTCAATGTAAATGATCAGTGAGCTGTGGTATAACTGGGTAGTTTCCACTTCCTTGTTCTCTTCTTCAGATGTTCACCTGGAGCTGGAGAGTCGTCTGGCCAAATTCATGAAAACAGAAGAGGCCATCATCTATTCGTATGGCTTTGCAACCATTGCCAGTGCAATCCCTGCATACTCCAAGAGGGGAGACATCATCTTTGTGTAAGTCCTGTCTCTGCTGACATGTGTAAAGCAATATATTAAACCAGGATTTAGTCATCCTAAAATCTAGTAAACTGCCTTCTGCAAGTTTGCATTTCTGGGTGGTGTGCCAGAGGCTTTGCTTGAAGTTCTGCGTGTCTTTGTTTGTGTGTTCAGGGATGAAGCTGCCTGCTTCTCCATCCAGAAGGGTCTTCAAGCGTCCCGCAGCTTCATCAAATACTTCAAACACAATGACATGGAGGATCTGGAGAGGCTTCTCAAGGAGCAGGAGCTGGAGGACCAGAAGGTTAGCAAGGGGTGGGGAGTGTGAGAAAACATTTTGCTTTCATGCTTGCAGATGTAGCCCAGATTGTTCAAAAAGTATTTTTATAATCTTTTTTTTTTAAAATCAATGTTGTGTGTCTTACTTTGGTTCTTGTCAGAGTCTCATAAACCAACATACTTTGTTTCTGTTACAGAATCCTCGTAAAGCTCGAGTGACCCGGAAGTTCATTGTGGTGGAGGGGCTCTACATCAACACTGCCGACATCTGTCCTCTACCTGAACTGGTATATAGAAGTCTCCTGATTATATTCTATAATAAGCCTCATTAACTGACCAGCATTATTATATAACACGTTTATTACATAGCAATAACCATCATCATCTGTTTGGAGCTTCACTGGTGTAAAAACTGGTTGTCCAACTGTCCCGTTTTTGTGAACATGATATCTCAGGAACGCCTTGAGGGAATGTTTTTAAATTTTTTGCACAAACGTAATGCACTTAGTGATGATCTGGTTAGAAGGTCAAAGGTCAAGACCACTGTGACATCACAATGTTTCTCAAAAAACACTTTTCCGTCCCATTAGTCAACACCATGACGGAGGAACAGAAGGGGAGACAGAATTATTACTGAATTATTGACCTTAATCCTGAAACTGTGCATAGATGAGCTGCCAGGTTGAATATGTGTGTGAAGCATCCAACTTTTAGAATGTCATGGCAACACAAGTAGATGTAAACTCCAACTTGACTGGTTGGCAGGGGCATTCAACTGCAAGGCGGTAGTTCAAGTTTTCATTATCATTAATACTGTTAAATACACATTTTTGTTCATAGTTCATGACCTGAAATGTATGCACAACTGAGTGTGGAAAATGTAATATTACACAACTCTGATAACAAACTTACAAACATATTTTAGCTTTTATAGAGCATTTCGCTTAGGAATTCAAATGAAATACTGTTAATGTAATAAAGTTTCATAGAACTTAAAGCCAGTCTGCAGATATTGAATCTATTTAAGAAAAGTCAGCCTTTCTACAGTGAGTGATCAGGACAAATATGTAAAACAGCACATACTATAGATTCCAATGAAGCTGCTGCTGCATCACTCCAAGTCTGTCTACTTAACTGGCCGTTCATTGTGTCTTTGTAACTTCAAGGTGAAGCTCAAGTACAAGTACAAGGTGCGGATCTTTCTGGAGGAGAGCATGTCTTTTGGTGTGTTGGGAGAACATGGCCGAGGAGTCACAGAACACTTTGGAGTCAACGTAAGTTCACATAACTTTACATAGAGAAATACTGTGTATTGGCCCAGTAAAAGGCCAAGCAGCTGATTAGAAATATTAAGTTTTTTATCTGTCTATCTGTAAGTAACTGAATAAAACTGTAAGAATGGTTTTCAAATGATAGATTTAATTTAATAAACCTTACTTATAAACATAAGAGATGATGTGCTTTGTGTGTCTCGTGTGTAATTGTAACATGGTTCCATCTTGCAGATAGATGACATTGACCTGATCAGCGCCAACATGGAGAATGCCGTCGCCTCCATTGGAGGCTTCTGTTGCGGACGCTCCTTTGTCATCGACCACCAGGTAAATGTGACTAGGTCAACAAATGACCCGCCCCCATTTAGTCATGAACTGACTCCCTGTTCAGACAAACACAAGGAAGGGTGTATTTGTGTAATTGTGTAGCCCTATAAATGACATAACTGCTCTTCCTCATGTTGTTTTCCCCAGCTGTTTGGACATCTATTGTTACAGGAACTGTGTTAGGGTTCCTCATATTTCTCTGGATGGCAAACTGGTTTTAATATGGTACAACAGTAAACTAGTCTTACTGAGGGAGTGGACTCGAGTCTGTAAAAACAAGTATCCAAAAACAGATTTAATGAGGTGTGAACAGTTTCCAGCAGACAACTAGCCCACATTTAAAGCCAGAGTTACACAAAAACCACCGTGTCGACATCCTGGTCCAGACCTCGGCCCAGTCCACAATAAGTGTGTTCACACACACTAAAACACTCCACAAAAGAAATAAACCTGATAGAGATGTTTCTGTTAACATTTTAATCCAAGTGGCAGAAAGTGAATGCAGCCAGTGTTTTTTTTTCTTCTCTTTTTCAGACCGTTCTCTGTAAACTGGTTGTTTGTGAAAATCCCAGTAGATCAGCAGTTTGTGAAATACAACCATGCCACGTTCAAAGTCACGTTAAAATCACCTTTCTTCCTCATTCTGATGCTTTGGACTTCAGCAGGTCTAAATGCACTGAGTTCCTGCCATGTGATTGGCTGATAAGAAATCTGCGTTAATGAGCTGTTAGAGATTTATTGTAGCTGCTTTAATAGTAGAATATTTCCTTCTGTTGATCATTCACATTGCCTGTGATTGAGTAAAAAGTTTGATTAGTCTCTCTTGTGTTTTGCAGCGGCTGTCAGGTCAGGGCTACTGTTTTTCAGCCTCCCTGCCTCCCATGCTGGCTGCTGCTGCCATTGAGGCCCTTAACATCATGGAGGAGGATCCAGGTACTGGCTCTCCTCTCTCTCTCTTCACCTTTCATTCATTTTCCTCATTTGTAGAGAGGTCTTTATTCTATAGCGGGTATTGGAGGGAGGGCTTTCCATTCCCAGTCGATGCTGGTTATTAGTATAATTTGGATAAGAAGCAGTTCTGTTTTCAGGTGTGTTCCACCTCAGCCATCAATCTTCATCTGTTTTGCAGATATTTTTACTGTCCTGAGGGAAAAGTGCATACACGTTTACAAGGCTTTACAGGGGTAAGTTCACCTGCAATTTTTTTTTTTTCAGAACAATTCTGACACCAATATTCACATTCTGTGCATTTCTCAGAAAGTGAAAGTGTCTCAGTCATCGATTCATCACTGTTCTTACTATAAAGTGTCACGTTGGACACTATTGCGTGACCAAAGGACCAAAGCAAAAGTCATTATTATATTGGTTTTCTTGTATTTATCAGGGTCCGTTATTTAATAATATCCAAACAGCTGCAGGAACCTGCACAGAGCAGTATGAAAGTTTGGGATTGTTTTGTGGTTAGGCTCATAGCGATAGATGAGCTCCTGGTTTTAAATTAATTATTTGAAAATACCTTAACCGGGAAATTTACTAAAGATTTGTCCCTTTTGTAGCTGATTAACATTTCTGTTTCCTTATTTATTACACAACATTTTGTGATTTTGGAATCCTGCTCATGTGATATATGTATTTTAAGTAATTCAAGGGGCAAAATACAGGAGGAGAGATAAAACTGTCTGAAATGTGACGTCTAGGAAAAGCAGCATCTGCAATGACATTTATGTTGGTAACCTTTAATGCAAATTGTATGTTATTTAATTTGCATTTCAGACAAGGTCCAACACAACAAACTTCACTCGGCACTCCCCTCTCCGTCGTGTTTTAACCCACATGAAATGGGAAAGGTTTTTCGTCCTGTTAGTTAATAAGTTAAGAGTTAAGTTTGTTGCCGTTAACCACAAGATTAATAACTCTTTGTCAATGGCCACATGTCTTGATCGAGTAAACCAGAGACTCTATATTAAGATAGACAACATGTCTCCACTTCTTCTAACTGTACAAAACAAAAGCCAAAATATCGTGGGTTCCTTGAACATAGATCAGGGGTTATAAGAACAATGGCAGGAAACAGTTTTTGGGAAAATAATAAATGATGCATGCTTTTTTTTTTGGCTGGCTGCCGAAGGGCAGCCCTATACATGGGTCTGTGTGTGACTGACTGATTGACGGAGTGGACCAATGTATTATCTAACACGTCGTCGCGGAGACGTGAGCGTCCTATAGTGCAATCCAAGCTGCCGTCATTAAGTGAAGCATAATCTGCATAGACAGCTGTTTAAATAACACGTCTTTGCTTATGTTCTACTAACTCTTAAATGTACGTTGCTTTAGATAAAAGCATTTGCTAAATATCATTGTAGAAATTACACAGATTTCCCACTGTATATGTGTTTTTTACTTATTTACCACATGTTAATTGATTTATCAACTGCAGTGGACGCTTGCAACTATGCTAACCATCAAGCCATGCGGGGGTTGTTGGGATGGTTAGCTGCACTTTGTCACACATTTCATTGAATGAGATCTTATTTGATCCATGGGACGCACATGTGACGGACAAGGGATTAATTATATCATTAAGCATATTATTACTTATTTGTATTAAAGGGGCAAGTCATAGGTTATTAACTACTAGTGTCCAAAATATTCACATCATGGATGCTGCCATTAACTGTTCCTGTAACACATTGCTCCCAAAATCCCACTGACCCAAAACAGCCATATACTAGGTTTTGACCCAGTCTTCTTTAGTTTGGTTTATGTCCCATCCACTAACATGGAGGGGCAGGGTTTATGACCGATATGGCAGCCAGCCACCAGGGGGTGATCCTGATGTTTTGGCTTCACTTTTGTAAAGCGTTCAGGCCGTACATATTTACACACAGTCAGAAATGGAACTAGTGAGACAGACATGATGCTGGAGACTTGGTAAATACCTTGACAACAAGGGAACCTACACTCAGCTTAGAGCGCCTCAGTGAAGCTCTGTGCTGGCAGGAGAAAGTGGACGTATCTGGCAGCTGCTGCTTCACAAGATATTTACACTGAAGTGACTATCACTTAAACTAGCATGTCAGTGTCGTGATGTGTGGTTTTCCTCCGTTATGACAGAACTCCCGGTCTGAAGGTAGTGGGAGTCCAGTGTGCACCAGCTCTCCACTTACAGCTGGAGAGAAGTTCAGGCTCCAGAGACACTGACATGCAGCTGCTGCGCACCATCGTAGATTATGTAAGTCCTCTTTGTTGACATTACACACAAGATGATTTAATTTTTCTAGTCTGTTACCACTACTTCTATTCACACAGAGGGTCCTGTGATGAGTAAGTGTTCAACAGATCCAAGTGTTACCATGTAACATTTACCATCACTCAACAATAAGATCATTACTGACATGTTTCATAGTTTTTAATCTGAACTTTTAATTGCTCCAGATGATATATTTCTATTCCATTCAAGTTCAACAGATAGTTATTTGGTGGCTCATTGTAGTTTTCTATGTTTCCGTCAGTGTTTGGAGAGACGTGTGGCTCTGACCCTTGCTCGTTACTTGGACAAAGAGGAGCGTTTCCTCCCCCCGCCCAGGTAAGGGATTCTTTTTTTTAATTTTATTTTTATTTAATGTGCCACTGATCCACTTTATCTCTGGAACCTTCATACACATGTCAGATTAAACAAAATCCTTATCCTAAAGTAGTAACCTCTGACTATGTTGTAATTTAAGTTTTCTGCGAAGGTGCATGTTGCTTCAGATGTTGAAAACTGACAGAAAAAGTTGCTGTTCCAGCATTGACAACAGATATTTACATGTTTTGCAGACATGGCAGGGTTGAAAGAACAGAGATTAAAATACATTAATCACCATAAATGAGAAGCATATGAATTGCATTATTCAACTCCTCTAAAGGTTTATGTAAATACCAAACAAGTAAGGTTCAGTGAGCCTTTCTTTTTCCCCTTAATGTTTATATTTGTGCGAGTGACATTAGCTTTGACCCTGTCCTCTTGTGTCCTCAGCATCAGAGTGGTGGTCACCATCGAACAGACGGAGGAGGACATCCAGAAGGCTGTGACTTGTATCCAAGAGGCAGCTTCAGCTGTCCTCAAATGAACCTTTAGCATTTGTCATTGCTGAAATAAAGCAGCCATCACTGGAGTCCACTCAGTGTGGGACACGACTGGTAGGGGAACGCTGCCTACAGACACTCCACAGTCCTGAACACTGATGGTGCCATCTTTACTGATAAGCGCACACTGTATCTTGTAGCCTTGCTTTTGTTTGTTTGTTTCTTTATTCTTTGCCTTTCTCTTCATCACTTGTCATGATAATACAGCATGTAACCTGTGTTGTATTCTGTAATGAATGTAAGATTGGCCTCCAGCAGGACTGTTTGCAGCTGGTCTCTATAAAGAAAAACCGCTGCATTAAGAATTAGACCTGATCCCCACGGACCAAATGACTTTTTCTGTACTGACCAAAGACGAGACATTGTGCTCATTGTTTTATTTAATATATTTGCCTTCCACCTGACATGAACTGTACACAAGGGCTGTAATTTTATATTTCACTTTGTCCACCATTAATTCTTTGTTTGCATTCAGATCTTGTATGAAATGTATATGATAGATTGTTTTTTCTGCCCATTCCAATGGACAGAGAATCTGAGAAACCACCAATAGTAAAATAACAATAAATAGTCTTAAGACAACCTTTTCCAACAAAATCATTATTACTGGAAATTAAAGTGTAAGCAGTTTATATTTATTGCTATTACTGATGGTCAGGCAGTGGCCCTAACCTTCAAAATAAGAAGTGAAGGTACACCTCAAGCGTCACTGCAGTGAATTTAGTTTTAAGTTGGATATTCAACAGACATTTGAAAGACAATCTTCATTTTAACGTAAAAATAAAACTTTAAGCTCAATAGCTTCCATATATATATATATATATAACACTATAATTATTGATGCATTAATGCAGGGGTGTCAAACTGATCCAGGAAAGGGCCGAGTGGCTGCAGGTTTTTGTTCCAACCAAGAAGAAACACACCTGCATCAAATCATTCTAATCACCGTGATACAATCAGTTGATTAATTGTATCACCTGTGCTCCTTTTTTTCCAACCAAGCAGGAGCACAGGTGATACAATTAATCAACTGATTGAAGACAGCTGAGGTGATTTAATTGATTTGATTCAGGTGTGTTTCTTCTTGGTTGGAACAAAAACCTGCAGCCCCTCTGCCCTTTACTGGATCAGTTTGACACCCCTGCATTAATGTGTTCAGGTGGAGCTCATTGCTGGGAAGCTTGTGCATTTTTCCCACAGATTCCAAAGTTTCATCTTAACCTATATTTTAAAACATGATCGTAACTCGTTATAGTTTGCATACTAGTCTTGAAATGCAAAGTAACTAACTTATATAATAAAAATTCGAATTCCTTTAATATTTTAGATTACAGTAGCCTACAGTGGCAGAGCATGAAACTACTCACGTGCTATATTTTATTCGTACCCAAGGAAATGTATTGAGTTAGGCCTACTTTTCGTCCGTGTGTTGCTGGCTGTTGAGGTGTGCTGTCTCTAGATGGTGCCCTCTACAAAAACTTTTACGCACGTACGCGTACATGTGCACGCGCGCCCGCTCCGGTTTTCCAAGCTCGCCTCTTTCCAGCGAGAGGACTGAGGCCACTTGGGATCCAGAGGTCTGAAGAGGGTCTCTGCTGGATTGCACACGGGATGAACGCGGTTTTGTTTCCCTCTGTGAACCCGCATCAGTCCCGCTGCTTCATGTCCGTCTCCTCCGCCACCCGGACAATGCGCGTTCTCTCCGCGCCCGGCGACTGCTGACTGGGAAAACAACCAGAAGAAGAAGAATACGAAGAAAAGGACAAGGTCCAGCAGAAGAAAACCCGCTCCTGAAATTGGATGCCCTTATCTTCAGTCTTACTTTGGAAATTTCGTGAAAAGTGGCGCTATGAACAACTTTTTGAAGAGTTTGATCTGGGTGCTTTCCTTGTTTCCAAACGTGGAATGTGACGGTAAGTCTCTTTTTATACCTAAGCTTCTTTAAGAAAGAATCAAAGAGAGAAGTGACGCAATGGACAGCATGTAGTCAACCAGCACAAAAGTGTGATCTATGATCAATTTACCATTCACCTTCTTTTACATTCAGCTGTGTCCTGTCTGTGTGTTCAGATGCTCTCACACAATAGATGGAGCCTTTTCACTGGGCGCTTTTCTGGTTTTGGTTAAAGGAAAAAGAAATTGTGTTGTTTGCACATTTCACATCCTCTTAAAACTGCGTCAAACTCCCTTGTCGCCAGAGTCGCACACACATTGATGTAAAAAAAAAATGTTTGGAAAAGTTTGGAGCTTTTCTTTAACGTGTTCTTAAATGCGTGCTGTGCCATTTACAAGAATTTGTGCACTTTTGATTTTTTTTTTTTACCA
>CAFUXE010000498.1:152702-179771 GCA_903364295.1 Serranus cabrilla
ATTTTTTTATTGTTTTGTGGACTTGTAATTTGTTTAAAGTCCGTTATGAAGAAATTCTGTCAAAGGGAAAACCCTCGTTATTGCGATTTTACCGGCCGGCTTTAAGCTTCACGTATTAACTGTCCGACGGCCGACGACGAATGTGACGTCATGTTGTGCGACCGGCTCGGCAGCGAGTAGTGTCCGAATCGTATAAAGTTGAGTCCACTATATAGTCCACTAACTGCTGTTCACTATATAGTGGATAGGGAATGAGTGAATGATTTCGGACACAACCATTGACTAACATAACAATAGTTTGTGTACAAATGTGTGGGGCTCTCTAAACGCTTGCCACTTAATACCAGCCCATGTTCTGATCTGCCTGCATGTGATGTTTCTTTTTACCATCTATGTTGCATTATTAGCTGTGAGTTATAGTTTGATTGACCGTGAGTTAATGTTATAGTTTTCTAATAATAACAACATAATAATGTCCTCCATGGTCATTAAAACAAGTATGATGGTCAAATATTAGCCTTCACCGTCCTCAACACACGACCCAACAGTAATACACGCCGCTACAGTAACACCTTGTAAATGAGCTTATTTTAGGTGATTACTGTGGTGTAGATGTTGATGAATGCAGATATCTAATGTTAACAGTCCGTGCCATCGAGAGGAGGTACTTAAGTCTACCAGCTGCTACATTCAAGTAAAATTATACATTCTCTTAAACGGTGGGCAGAAATACAAGCTCTCCCATCACATACAGACACAAGGGCCGTCTAAACCGAGGTAGCCCACATTGTATGGATGGACGGCACAGGAAGTCTCTCCATCCATTAGAATTTAAATTAAAATTGAATTGTCATATTGTAAAAAAAGATGTTTTTTTTTGTATTTGCAGCTAAAACTCATTGTTCTGTTATGATTATTCTCAAGATTTACATGGCATTACTCCGGTGCTCACCACTACTTGTTCTGGATATATAATGGCCTTCAGTCACTGGTGGGGGTGGAGGTGGTGAGGAGGTGCAGCCTGGATGGAGTCATCACTGCTGGCTATTTAGGGAGGAACTTCTAAATGGGAGCTAAATTTGTTACTTCCTGTGTGTGGAGTGGATTTTCCACCAGTGTTTTGAATGAATAAAAAAGTTCATTTTGGCAAATGGGGTGAATTTATAGTGTGTGGATCTGAGGGGGCTGGGGTCTGTGTGAATGAGTTTTAAAGGACAGACAGAGTTTATCGGTTGTTTGGTTAGGAACACCTCTTGAACTGTGATACATAAATTGTATAGTCTGTTAAGTGAGGGCCAGCCCCTCCACATACACTCAGAGGTCAAAGGCCAGCTAAAACACTTGTGAACTCGCCAGGCCTTTTGTGTCTCAGTTTGTATATTTAAGACGTTTTTTCACAACCGTTATTAATACAGAATATGTTGCTGTCTATTTGTTATCAGTGTGTTTCACAGAAGAGGAAGAGGTTATGGATGTTTTTAATCGCTCCGCATTCCAACATGTGCCTGGCTATCGTCTGTTTGGATTAGAAGATATTTGGAGCAACAGGCAGTGTTGTTGAGTCTGTTCATGATTATCCTGTTAAAGTGTCCCAGGATGTGTTCTCCTGTTTTATGGTGCATGCTTGTCTACCTGTGTCACTGTGTTGTATTTGTGTAAGTTAGATTTGATTCTAGATCCCTCTCACATTTCTTTTTAAAGTTAGGATAGATAGTTTTTGTTGCAATAATGGGCCATTATCCCATAATAACCTTTGAGCACATTATTAATCAAGTGGTCTGAGAGTAAATGAAACCTGTGACGGGAGTCTTTGGCCAATTACAGAAAGAAGGTGTTCCTGTTGGCTGCTCTGTTAATACAGATGCATGTGTGGGGCAGGGTGCTATGGTAACATGTTATCACAGAGGACATTTTCATATCAGTTGATATATATTCGATTATTATCACAATAAACGCCAAATCCTTATTTCTTTCAGGTTTAAAGGTGTTTTATTTAATCCAACACTTAACTGCAGTTTATAAGTGACTCTTATCAAACAGCAACACATTCATACATTTTAGGTAGATCTAAAACAATAAATGACTGAAGTGTAGGACTTGTACAGGTTCCTGTACTAAAATGTAGTTCTGTAAATATACACTCAAATCAAAATCAAATCAAATTAAAATTACTTTATTTATCCCCGAGGGGAAATTCAGTTAGTCTGTTGGCTCTTGAATTCGACAGCCTGATGGCTGTAGGAGCCTAAGATCTGTGCTGTGCATCTGATGATCCAGACAATTCATGATGGTCTCGAACATCTTGGCTGTGCATCTCTCCACCACCTCCTCCGTTGTGTCCAGCCTGGCCCCAATCACTGATCCATCTCTTTTGACCAGTCTGTCCAACCGCCTTGCATCTCTGTCTGATGCTGCCTCCCCAGCAGACTGCAGCATAAAACAGCACACTTGCCACCACAGACTGATAAAACATCTGCAGCATCTTACTACAGATGCCAAAAGATCTGAGCTTCCTTAAGAAAAAGAGGCGGCTCTGCACCTTTTTGTAGAGAGCTTCTGTGTTTAGGGACCAGTCCAACTTATTATCCAGGTATACACCTAGATACTTATAACTTGGCACCACCTCGATGTCCACCCCACCAGTATTCACTGGTTGAAGAGGAGGCTTGAACCTGCGGAAATCTATAATCATTTCCTTGGTCTCTGTTCAGGAGGAGATGGTTCTTGGGACTCCAGTCACTGAAGGCTTTTATCAGATCCCTATATTCAGATTCCTGTCCATTCCTGATACACGCCACAATAGCAGTGTCGTCCAAGTATTTCTGGATGTGGCAGGACTCAGAGTTGTATTTGAAGTCCGCTGTGTACAGTGTGAACAGGAATGGATCCAGAACAGTCCCCTGTGGAGCCCCTGTGCTGCTCATTAATGTCCCAGAAACACAGTTCCCTAACCTGACATACTGTGGCCGTCCTGTCAGGTAATCTGTGATCCAGGAGGTGAAGGAAAGATCCACTCCCATCTCTGTGAGCTTGTTTTTGAGTATGTTGGGTTGGATGGTGTTGAATGCGCTTGAAAAAGGGGGGAAGAGGAGGAGGAGGAGGAGAAACAGCAGCATTGGAGTTGGCTGAGGCCGCTGTATTGAATCTGTTGAAGAACTGGTTGAGTTCATCAGCTCTATCTACGTCACCCGCCACTGGCTGTCTTTTCTTGTTATTGTAGCCAGAGATGGTGTTTATTCCTCTCCACATTTCACGGGTGTTGCTGTGCTGAAGATTCCTCTACAGTTTCATCTTGCATTCGACATTTGCCATCTTTAGTCTCTTCTTCAGCTTAATTGTACTTGTTAAATTGTACTCGTACCAGGACTGCAACATCTCTGATTCACAAATAAAGCCAATATAAAAATACAGTAAAATTACAGAGCCACCAGACTTTGCTGCTAAACACTCTGGATCCTGAATGTGATGCATTCTGTTGTTATGTACATTTTCCCCAGCAACCCAGCATTTTGGCATCGTGGTTGTTAGAAACAAAGAAACGTATTTAGAAGCCATACACTCAATGTGAAACCATTAACCAAATATAGAGGTACAAGATTTTCACTCAACACTCTCTTTCCAAAATTTACTTTGATAAACAAGTGATAAATCAAGTAAGGCCCACCCAACATGCTCTTCCCAGCCCCCCAGCCCCTGCATATGTATAAAGTCATAATTTTGTGATAATCGTGAGTTGCAGGCGGCTGGATTTGATCTGCACTTGAGAAAAGAGTTAACTACTGAATAAGTGTCACACCATAAGCTAAATGCTGTACTGACACTGTGAAGTTTATATTCACATGTTGACATTTTGCTTTATAATTTGTATATTGTCCTGAAGCCATCAGCAGAAGTTCCAGCAAAACATCAACCATCGGTGTATCCAGACAAAAAGAATGCAGCAGTGGGCTGTTTGTATTCATTCTGTGGCTGTAGTGAAAATGGGGATCCTGATCACTGTTCTCATTTTAACAGCGTACACGGAATGAAGGTTTGTGATCTGAAGAACTTTAAAAAGATCATTTAAGAAACAAGTCACATTTAGTGACTTTGTTGATTGATTCTGATGTCCACACTGAGTGTATCTGTTCATGGAGTCGGACGGGTAAAGCAAGCTGAAAGCTCTCAGTTAGGGCTGGTTGGCCTTTACAGTCTGCCATGGCTCTGTGGAAGTATGTTAACAGCAGGGTTGTCAAACTAATAGCCTGTCCCTCCTCCTGCAGCAGATGCTTTGTTAATCATAGCTCAGAGACAGGGGCCAGAGAGGAAGAGTTAAGAAGAACACAGGAGCAGTTTTCTTGTTTTTAACAACTCGAATCTGTAATATTATGCTGCGCAGTACCTTCTCAGCTTCACATTCCTGCTCCGTCACCACACTGTTTGGGTGAAGGAAAAAATGAACAAGAGCTGGTTTGGAGAAGGATAAACAGTTGACACTAGAGCTTCGTTTTACATGCATCCAAAGGGTTTCTTTTCCACAGACCTAGCCTGGTATGCACACTCTTATCAAAGAGCCAATAAAATGCAAATGACTCAGCTCTTCCCCCATCACGGCCTTCCCAGGCTCATTTATTGTCTTGTCTTTTAGCCTCCAAATGGCCAAATATTTGAGGGGAAGTGCCTCTCTTTTTATGAGATAGCTATTGTTGTTTTAACTCAGTCATGGGGATGGAGTTACCCCTGTGTAAGCTCCCTCTGTGATGAGGGCTCGCAAGGTGGCCACATCAGAACCAGTACAGGGGAAATTCCATTGCAGGCAAGTGATACCATCTGACAATTCGGAGAGCACCATGGTACAGTGATTGTCAGAAGGACTGTAAACTTGTGTGTGGAAGATATGGGTGATGCAGCCTGTGTGACAGAAGTAATCACATCTGAACATGGTTTGTGTTCGAGGCATTTCTGTGGTGCACGGTGTTGCAGTCACAAGAATTCTCCCAGGATAGCTGGAAAAAGAAAGTTCTAGATACATTTTTATCAATTCACTATTCAGATAACTTTAGTTTCAGTTAAACATGGCAGAGAGCTAAAGTAAATGCGCATAAGAGCTGTGTTTGTGAATATTCACAGACTGAGGTCACAGAAGGTCAGCATTGTTACCTGGTTAGCTACCACATTGTTATCACACTGATGTGACACAGCCAAAGCACTGACTGTCTAATCCAATTAGAGTGACACTCAGCGCAAAACAGGCCTGAATTTGAAGAGACCTTATTGTGACCGTGCATTAGGAAATTCAAGTAGCAGTTTTGCACACACATACTATCTGAACTCAAAGTGAGCTCTGCAGAATTCAGGTCCAGACCTCCAGTTATAATGCAGTAGAACAGGAGAGGTGTAAGGATCTGCAGAGTGAGCAAAGTCATTTGTTGTGATATAGTGACAATTGCCAGAGATGCTCTTGCTTGAATGCACCTGATGGCTACCTCATAAATTATGCAGTTGTTTGGAGTGTTGTTTGTTTATGTCCTCAGAAATTGCTGCAATGCCGCTGTTGCTTTTTGTGCCAGATTAAAGAATAAAGAATCAATAATATATCAAACGTATAAACAGGCAGTTCTGTACAGTAAAAGAGTTTCTGAAAGGTGATTTAATACTTAAAGTAACAGTATCATGTTATTTAATGAACTACTTCTTTGACCTGTTTTGTGATGGAGCCACTTAAGTAAGTGAGTGAGTGAGTGAGTGAGTGAGTGAGTGAGTGCATGGTCTGTAGCCTCAGGGCAGGTCGAGCAGTTTTGACCTGAGGTGTTTCCCTCAAATACACAACTGGCTTTACGACGGGTCATAATTTTAGGGCATTGTCAGTTTCTCCTTTTACACTCCAGAGATGGTGTGTGTTGGACAGGACTGGTGAGACTGAATGTTGAAGCACCAGAAAAACATTCCAGCATGCTACATTCAGACTTTCCATTCCACTCTTAACTTACTTGGGAGAGGATTTCTGCTCTCGTTTTTTTTTTTTGTCAGAATTGGCTTCACAGCAGACAGGATATTGTTGTGGTGATAAGTAATTGGCTTCTCAATATCCAGTCAGTAGGTTCAGGGTAGTACACCACTTCTGCTGGTACTACGTCTGCCATTCCTGTTTCAACCAGTAACAAAGTGAGTACGGTATGCTCAACCCTCATTGCACACTTATCAGATTTCATAACAGTTGTACTTCAGTCACTGACTCTCTCAGGGAAGAGTGAAAAAAGATTAGATCTTTTGAAGTTTGGTTTCTTAGCAGCAACACACCTTTGCTCCAGTTTGTTGGCTGGTTTGTCATTGCATTGTAGGTAAAAAGGTGTAATACATTTCAGTGGGCATTTGTATTGAGATACAAAATATAAGTTTTAAGCATCAGGAAGTTTTTACTCGTCTTGCATAAACAGACCTTTCTCCACAGTTCTGTGTCAGCACTGTGGAGAAACATCTAGCTGGGAAATGTCGTAGCTTGTTTGTATTTCATTAAACCAAACTGAAGATAACTGAAGGGAGGGTGATGCCGCAAGATACATAACCAATGGCACGCTTATACCCTAACCCCTTAATACTTTTTGAATATATATATGTATGTGAGCATGTGGTGTATGTGTGTGGGTTTGTACTGTACTGGTACACCATTAGCACAGAAGATGACTCCGTATGTGACTGTGATCTAAAGCAGAGGTTCTCAACTGGTCTGGCTTTGGGACCCACTATCATCTCGTCATGACAAGACGAGACCCAAAACGAGGAAAATGTTCAACTTCTAAAATGTTAAACAAAAAAACACAACATTACCAAAAAATGACACAAAATTACCATGAAAATGACACAAAATTACCATGAAAAAGACACAGAATTACCAAAGAAGACACAACGTTTTCCAAAAAAAGGCACACGATTTCCAAAAAAGACACAAAATGATCAGAAAAAGATGTTAAATGACAGAAAAAGGCACAAAAACCCTACAAAAAGACACAAAATTACCCCAAAACACATGAAACCAAACAGAGCGAATAGACGGCATAAAAAAATCCCCTTCAAAATAAAATCACAGGATTTTTTTGCCCAGGTACTTTTGGGTCCCGACCCACCAGTTGAGAATCACTGATCTAAAGTGTTACTCAAAAGATAATATTTTAAGAACTTGTTAGATACGTCTGTATGTAATGATCCCATTAATATAAAAACCTTAAAACAAGAGTGTGTTGGTTTCTTTCTAAGACAGCACTTATCTGTGTAACTGAGTAGGCTCTGAATAACTCCCATGAGGCTGACAAGGCTGAGAGGGACAGAGGAGGCCCACAGTGCCGTCTGAATGGGATATCTAGAACAGGGAGGTTGACCAGGACTTGACTTGTTCAGACTGGGAGATAATGTGTTCCCCCATAACTTCACTGAGACCGTAGCAATATACACAGAGTGTGAGCGGCATCAGGTCAAGTGCCAGATTAACGGAAGCAGTTGTTTGTGCTGAAACTTTTAGAGCAGAAGTAAAAGCACTTTAACCTGAATTAAGAGACTTAATAATACCATATGATACATTGTAATGCTAAACATCAAAGCAAATCCATTAAAGGAATGGAAAATATGTGGTGGCCGACAAGGGCAAACGTGCCGCAAACAGCGAAACGCTGCAAACAGAGGAATGATGCAAACAAATCACACAAACACATAAAACAAATGCAACAGAAAAACGCAGCAGCAGAAAAACACTGCAGTCACAGAAATGAAGCAGAAGAAGAAAGTTGGCTAATGTTAGCGTGCTAGAAACTTTGATTTATGAGAGCTTGTGTTTCTGGAAGGAATAATGCCCGACCCTAACTCTGTGATTTAATAATCATCTCTTTCCCCTCACAGATTAACCACCCGTTCTGTGATAGCTTCCACAGACTTTTGTTGTCTATGTGGCAGAAACATTAAATTGGTAACAGATCAGGCAAACAAACCCCCTGGCACACTTCTGTTTTGTGGAGTGAATTTGCAGAATTTCTCTCTCTCGTTTTGGGGGTTTGTGTCTTTTTGGTATTTGCAGCATTTTTCTTTGGCATTTGTTTCGGGGGCTTCTGCTTCATCAATGTGATTGCAGTATTTTTCTGTTGCATTTGTTTTATGTGTTTGTGTGTTTTTGGTTTTGGAGTGTTTAGCCGTTTGCGGCACGTTTGCCCTTGTCAGCCACCATAAAAATATGACTATCTCTTACATTTTGGCCTCTGATACTGAAACTATTAGTTTGTTTCTACTTCAGGTCAGTATAATCTTTGTAACTTTTTCATGATCTCAACTTTTAATAACCTTGTCAGGAATTGATACAATCTTTTCCTGTGTTTTCACTGTATTTTATGGTGGAAGCATTCTCAGAAGTTGTTATGGTCTCACGTTGGTTTGAAGTGGTTTTCTTGTAAATGAGGGTCCATTTTAGGGTCAGATAGACGATAAAGCATTCCTGGTTGACAGGTCATTGCCATAACTTGCTGTGTGTTGTAATTTAAGAACTTTGACTCTTTGAATCAAAAGTTAATTGTGACATTTTGGCCAGAGTCGGCTGTTTATTTTTTTATGAGCTAGATACTGCGAGATGATAACTTGGATCCACTCTCTAAATGTGTTCACTTTTGGCTCAGAAAAGCCAAGATAATGACAGAACTTGAGGGTAAAACAGTAGTCCACATTACAATGGGACATCATGGTGGCCATGTCCACTTCTATTATACAGTCTTTATTCCCCCTTCTGTCAGTAGGTTGTGACGACTGACTGCTGGTCCCTCTGAACATGCATGCTTATCCTGCTTCATACAGATGCAGTAGAAAATGATGATTATCATTTCTGCATTTGTTGTGGTCATCCGTTGTGTGATATGATGTCACATCTTAATGACCAACCTCTGTCACCTAAATCTGAAAGCACTTGCAAGGAAGAGAAAGGAAAAGGACAAAAATATCTGTTATTTGATTCGTTATTAGTCCAGTTTGTCAAGTGAGGGTGGGGGAAGGGGGGAGTGTACCACACAAGATCATCAACATATCAGCTGTACAGCATGTAGTGCTTCCTGAACCATATTCAACCATGTAACACCATAATAAGAATAAGAATGACTGAAAACACACATTCTTGAAATAAAAAAAACTAATACGTTTTTAGTAATGTTTCCCTCCTTCAACACTCCGTGGTTATTCGCCTCCCTGCAGTCAGGTTCAACATCATTTCTGCCTTCAAGAAATGTTTGTATAACTCCAGTCTGCTCTCTGCAAACTGTTCAGTTAACCCTGGCACAAAACTCAAGGAAAGGCTGGAATGGAAGGCAGAAAATATCGAGGGGTGGAGGATGGGGAGTAACAGAGACAAAGGTTAGAGGACTGAGACGCAAGAGGTGATATGCACACACACACACACACGCACACGCAAGCAGTTTAAACAGGAGAGGGAAGGAAAGTGTTGAGGTGTGCCAGAGGGCCCTCTGTCAGAACCCCAGTAGATGGAGCCGTGGCCTGGCCTCTCAGCCCTCAAAGGGCCCTTTCATGGAGGAGGCAGCAGGCTGTTGGAATGCAGCAGCCAGAAGTATCATTCAGCCTTGGACCTAAAAGCATCCCATTGCCCCCAATCCCTCATTTTCCAATGCAGTGGATACATGTAATCAATCACAGCCACTGTCTGATGGGATGCCTGTAAGCCGGCTTTAGGAAGCTTAGCTCAGTTCTGGTTTGTCGTGGTTTTGTTCTCGTGTTCTAAGAAACACTAGTATATGACAGAATACTACTTGACTGTGTAAGTGGTCTCAGCTGCATGGTAATAACTTCTTAACAAGACCAAAGTCTAGTGGCAACTAGAGGCTGAAATTTGTCATTACAACCCACAGGATTGTGTTCGAGATGACAAATTATTTTCTCTTTTAAGAGTCTGACTGGGGCAAGGTTTAGATTTAGTGTGGCACCCAAAGAAAATTTGGTTGTAGGACTTTCTTAAACCCTTAAATGCAGGATCTGGTAATCAATTTTATTCTAGTGAGCACTCAACTCCCTGCTACTCCTCTATGCACAACAATGTTTGAAAAGCATTGCTTTTCTATAAGAAGTTATGTGGTGAGTGTTATACAGATATTTTTGGTACATGCTATGCTGGATGCAGGTGATCATGGGTTGTGTCTTGAAGGCTCACAGTTACCATAAAAACATACAGAATGTCACGCTGGGGGGTGAACAGAAGAACCCAAATGCAAGACCTAGAGGCTGATATATGTATAACAAAAGAATTCTTTAATGAGATCAATTCAGGTCTTAGAAAAAGTAAGGTAACTGTTAAATCCATGCGGGAATCCCAGGAGCCACAGGACAGGAGTAGGCGGGAGACAGGCCACCAGACGGGTGGATCAGAACCAGCGTGAGGGTTCGGCACACAATAGCTCCGACTAGGATGAGGCAGAGAGTGGTTAGCGGGGAATTCAGTGTCATACATGGGAGAGCAGAGATAGCAGCAGAGGCAAATAGGGATCAGGCTAGGGACAATGAGTACCATATAGGCAAGGTCGAAATCCAGGGAGTCAGTCCAATCGGCAAAGGTAAAGGCAGGGAAAAGGCAGGCTCGGAATCAGGTACGAGAAGGCAATCAGAAACAGGCTTGGAATCAGGATACAACGCTGGTAAGTACTCACGAGAAGATACGAACTGGCCCTGAGACAAGGGAAGCACACGGTATATATACACACTGGGAGGAAGGTTAATGAGATGCAGGTGAAACACATTAGGGCCGGGAGAGGTAATCACACAGGCGGGAAAGGAGGGGAACAGGAAGTACAGACACAATTCCATTTGTCATTTTTTGGTAATATGTCTGTTAAAAGGACAATCCACAGTTTTTGGAGGCCGTTTTATATGTTAAGCAGTGTAATGTCAACACTTGCACCATGTGTGTGTTCATGGAGGAGAGTTGTCAGATGCTCAGTAATCAATATTACTGATTGTCAGATTGATTGTGTTGTATCAAAATCTTGTTTCAGATCTGCCTATTTAATAGTAATCGTATTGAATCTCTCTGTTTGCCTCTCAAAATGTGTCAAATATGAAGAATATTTAAAAGCAAGATGTTTTGCATGTTGCCAACTAATAAAGACCAAGAGAGTGCAAGGATGTGGGGAGAGATTTTTCAGCCTTGGAGCTTAGTGAATACAGGCATTTTAATCATCTGGAACTGGATCCAAAACAAAACCGGATATTTGCCATAATGGAAACGCAATACAAAATCACCAAATCAATCCCACAGTGAGTTGTTTACTTCACTGTCAATGCTTTGTTCTTTCAGGAACAGATCAGTCTTTGTTGATTCCGTGAAGGGCTGTAAATATTTAGTGAAATAATCTATCCTTCTACTGAAGGAGACCTGTCTCCATGTCTGCCTACATCTATGGCCGGATTAAACTCCAATCTATAGAGGGAAGTAGGGCTCCTGAAAGGAATGCTGTATGGTTTTTTCACTGAAGTCCTCAGCACCACCAATTTCCTCCACCTCCCACATCTGTCCAGCACATGCTCTGTACCACAGGGAAGGTAGGAGCCAACGCTAAGTCAAGTCAAGCTAATAGCCGAGCAATACCATGTGTCTGCTCACATGTGCCTGATACTGATTAGCTCCCAGGGAGAGCGAGGCCCAATCACACACTGCAGCCAGAGGATCCATTACACATATTGGTCATTAAAAACTATTCGGTGTATATCAAAGCAAAAAGCCAGTTAGCCAAACAGCTGAACAGAGGGAACATCGAAACAGGCTCAGGAGGCTTCAAATGAACAAACAACATGTTTATTTGGACATTTGGGTTAAACAGTTACCACCCCAAATATGCACCTAGTGGCAGATGGTAATTTATACATTAGTTGCCTTAATATTGCCTTATTTTCAGATAATTGACAAAAAATAATTGAGAAATACTGAAGACTCATTCTGAGGACGGCTGCTTCATTCCAAATTATTTCACCATTAAACTTGTAATTTGTAGAATCTGTGTCACAGTTTATATCTATCTGATAACAATCTTGTGCCATGCAATGATTGTAGGCAACACACACAGTTAAAGTTAAGAAGAAACTATAGTTGTTATAGATGATTGGGGAGGCAGGGTTTCATTAGAGTATTAGTAGATGTTTCAATAGAATACAGTTTGGACTTATGGAGATGATACTTAGCTCAGGCCCAATTTAATCGTATGTCTCTGGAAGCCCCTCTCACCCAAAAATGCTGCTCTGATTTGTCAGTGTTTCCAGGTCTTCCACATCTGTACTCTCCGTGTCTCTGTACATCAATGCAGCCGGAGAATGACAGCACTGGAACAGCACTTTCTATCTATATACAATACTGTTGTGACAGAAGTCCTGAGGCCTTGTTTGAAGACACAAATTGCATAAATGGGCTGTTCTCTGTGGATTGAGGTTTTTGATACTTTCCCAGTATTTATAGAGCACCAAGACCTGCTTTATAATAATAAAAAAAAACATGGACATTCAAAAAAATTTCAATATGGTACCTAAAGATGTTTTCATTAGTCAGTCCTGACATCTGGTCAAATTCACAGAATTTATCATACATATTCATATGTGTATGACATATATTCAAATCAACAGATTGCCCGATTGTTAATGATCAAACCGCACCTTCAGGACAAACCCCACTACAGCCAAGCCACTACAAATGGTTATGTAGTTCCTATAGTATTTTTTAAAATGAACTTTGCAGCCTATTGGGACTCCCACCACCACTGAGTTAGACTTGTTAAAGCAAGCTTTAGTTTTAACTCCTGTATCCTGTTTATGTTTATCTCAGCAGCTGATCCAGGTCTGTCGATGGATACAGATGGTCTGGCTGAAGCTCAGAGTGGAGCTGCACCCACAGCTGAAGGTAAGATAAATATGCCTCCTGTGTGTGAAACAAATCCTCTACCAACACCTCTTAAGCTACCTGTTTTATCATATGTATATTATTGTTTAATCCATTCAAAATCCATGTCACCCCCTTGTGGACTGATGAGTGGTTGCAAGGATGAACAGAAATTGAGAGGTCTGATGATGGGGATCAGGAGTTGGGATGCATGGTCAAGTATAAGAGGATGGTTAAAAGGGGATCAGTGAATCAGTGATGGGCCTTCAGGGGTGGAGGAACAAAGGGAATCAGCCGAAGGGTGGAGGCATGTCTTGATGAGTTTCAGCTTCATTATCCAGTTGATGAAAACTAATTTTGATGCTGAGAAATTCTTGTTAGTGTTAGTCACCAGGGTTGCATATTTTTGCCAGTGGGGTCAGATGTTGACACGAGTTGCACCTACATGGACCATGCTTGGGGCCTTACCAGGTTCCTTCCTGTCTGAGCAGTGAAGCAAATGCGGAAGTGCCTTAAGCTTGCATTCTTTCAAAAAAGTGGTGTTGACACCATTGGTTTCAAAAGAAGTCAGGTCATATCTATCTCAATACAAAATGTGACTACTTCGCACTTGATTTGTTACAGCATTAAAAATGCTTGTGGAGAGATTGCTTGTGTAAATAATGGTCCCATTTAGAAGTAGATAGATCATAAAGCAGGGTATTATTCGGGGGTGGCTTCCTTGCAAACACGGCAAGTGCAATGTCCTCAGTTGTCAGGCAGATCCACCCATAGATCCAACCCTGATGCTTCAAATGGGCAGTCCACAAACCAATGGGTGTCACAGTGACTACGTCCATTATTTATATACATATATTTATATACTATGGGCCTTACCAATCTCCCCAGAATTAACTCCATATTTCTGGTAATTAAATTCAGGTGGCTTTAGGTATCATTATTGTATATTGGGATTATTTAGCCATGGTGGCTTCTGCCAGTGGTGACTCAGGAGAAACTCAGGGGCCAGGCCAGGGACAACGTCCTTATCTGAGTCTCTTCATTTGTGTTTAACCTGGCTCTTTATGTTTAAAACAGTTCTGCCAAGCTGTTAATGGTGTAATATTCAGACACTCCATTAATTACACTTTGTTTAGAAGGTGTGCCCTTTTACATTGTGGTTTAATACGATGTGACTGTTCCCTGTTGATACCACTGTAAATCATACAAAGTGTCTGTGAGATGTCAGACATGTTTATAGAATCCACTGCCATATAGTTTCTGCTGCTAATCTGAATTAATGATTTTATTCCATTAACAGTACAAATTGTTAACATTATTTTGCCATTAAGGGTGACAAATACACATACATTTAGCTATTCGTTTTACATGGTTTAAAACACTGGCCTTTTGACCTATAAGGAATAAAGTATAAGCATGTGGTGAAACAAAAACCTCTTAATGTCTTATTAATTAATTAAGTGCTAACTGTTTGAATACATTATGACAGTTTCTTGAACTGGTAAACAATGCATTCACATCAATAATTGGTCCTTGCCTTGATGCTCTGTTTTTCCACTGTTGAGAACATCAAGTTTAGTTGGATTTTCCCCAAGTCAGAAGTCTGTAGTATCATGACTATCAGCATCTGTTTTTACACTTTCTGTTTGACAAATGGGCTTATTTTTAGTTCCAAAGAGCTCATATATGCAGAACTCCAGTTTAGGACTTAATGTGTATTTTCTATGACAAAGGTTTACATCTTTGGGCAATAGGCTCTGAGCTGAGAGCCACAGTCATGGTCGGGAAGTGAGAAAGTGTTGAGCGGTAGACTAACAGATAAAGGACACTTACTCCATCAAGTGTCGACCTGGAAAACTGAGGACTTGTCCAGCCTGCCTCGCAGACCCATGGCCTCGATCTACCAGCATGGGATCCTCCCAACAATTCTCAAGAATTTTCAAATTGATTGTTGCACAGGCGCAAGAATGCTGTACACATGACACCAGATTCAATAACACCAAAGTAACCAGAGCAGAGATGACTTTTAGGACAGACAGGCGGATTACTGTATTCAGTAGGTCTACAATATCCTCTCCAGTTCATCACACAGGATGAGGTGCGCACTCACTGGAGACACGACCAGGTCTTTTAAGTCCAGTGTTGTGCCAGAGAGATGACATCATCTTGAGAGCCACAGACAGTGAAAGGAAGTCAGAAAGTTGGTTTTAGTGTTTACTTTGTTGACAATAACAATATTATGTAAGACTAATATTCTGTTTTAAAAGGATGGTTTGGATTCCACAGTCAGTGTATTACTGTAAGTGTTGGTCTGCAGGTGTACTGAGGGGCAGCAGCTAAATGTACAACCCTGATTCCAAAGAAGTTGAGACGTCTAAAACGTAAATAAAACAGATTGTGATCATTTGCTTATCCTTTGTGATATGCAATTTATTCTATTAAAAGCTGTACAAAGACAACATATTTAACATATGTATACGTAGGATTGGACCAAAAACCTTTTTCTTTTTTGCGAACTGATGTAGTTTTAGTTGTGCTTGAGCGACATACAAGCACAACTGTAGAAACTGGAAGATGTTACTTTTCAAAGAGAATTCATACATATGATTGCTATATTCTGAATGTTAGCTGCTTTAACCTGCCATCGGCCTTTTCTGACAGGGAATTGAAGCTGTGCTCTTTTCAAAGCCACCGGACTTTTTGTCAGCAGTTTAACCTCAAAGAACACAGGAGTTGCTGGTCTAGCAGTGCTTCGATCAGTTATTTTGCTTGTGTTATTGTGCAATTTTGGTGAATCTAAAACTAACCCTTCAAAACAACAAAGTCAGAGGAGGTCAGTGGTAATGGATTAATGGCAATAATCTGGCATCCCAGCTGCATTAAAGAATCCATTAATGATTGTAAACAGGTTTCCGTTTATGCCTTCTGGTTTCTCAGCCTGTCCTCTCAGCTTAGCTCTGTCATGCAGCATGGTGGGTGTTCAGCATGGCCTCCCGGCCTGTGAGCCTCAGTCAAGTTATAATTTAAGGGGAAGCTTCAATACTGCTGCAGCAGGGTCTGTTTAATACCAGGGTAGGAAATGGAATGGTACACTGTGAAGACTGTTTGCATGACAGTTCTCCAGGGACCAAAGTGAGCACTGAGCACTAATAGTTTTCAACAACATTCTTCTGGACAGAAAGGGCGCTCTGCTGAACTTTCTATGTAATTAGCCTTTCCTGTTTTATGATCATGACTTTTGGTGTAGCTTCAATAAACATTGTTCATAGATAATAAAAAAAAAAATACATTTATATAGCAAACAACGTGCATGAAATACAACACAAAGTGCTTAACATAAGATATGTGTTATGTTAAAGAACGACAGGTGGACTCAATAATGCAGACAACACAGAGCTCAGTTCAAACAACAGAGTTTATTTACTCCAATAGAGTGAATAGCACTGATTGTCCAGGGTGGGTATTGAACCAAGGCAGCAACAATGCTGTTGGACCATGAGGACTGGTTGTACTCATTGGCTGGGGAGAGATCCAGGATAGCGTGTCAGCGGAGGATGCAGTTAGAGGCTGGACTGCAGCAGGCAAAAACAGCAGCAGGTGAGACAGGTCAGGAGCTGTAGTTCCAGAGATGCAGACACACAAAGGTTGACAAATGAACTGGCAAAGACTGCAGGTGTGGAGCAGCAGCCTGCCTCATCTGTACACACAGAAAGGAGGGGGGAAGGCAAAAAACAGGTGGAATCCTAACAATATGTCAGTTATTTAACCCTAACCCTCCACTGTTTGCACTTCTGTCTATAAGGTCACATACAATAGATAATTATTGAATGTAGAATATGTACAATATACTTATATATGCATATAGGCTCTGATAAGGTCAGTACAGTAGTGATTTGGAAGGGATGGCTCCTATTCCAAAGCAATATTTTTTGATACCTTATATAATGATACCTTATTAATATTATTGTAGACAACTGTAACTGTGAGCAAAATATGCAAAATATGTCATTGTTAGATCTGTACTAACTACAAGAAGATGTATGAAAACTTAGAGCTGTTCACATTCCTCCTGAGTAAAAAAAAAAAGCATGTTTTTTGTGTGTAAGTTAAGCCTATTCCATATTGTGCGTTATTTCCTGTAAGTCAGTTGTATGTATTTGAGCTGTAATGATAAAAAGCCAGATGTATTATAATAGAGAGAATGATTACCCACGATGCTCTGCAGCATGCACGGCATCCATCTTTCTGACACCACCCCCTTCCTGTTCCTCCCTCAGGACAGGGCCCGCCTTCCTTCCTTATTGATTGTATCAGAGTTTATTTCATGATTTCCTGTTTGCTGTGTGCTCATCCATACGAACTTATCACAGCAGAGGAATGCCCCTAATTCAGCCATGTTCTTAGACTGTACATTTTGTAAATGTCTTGTTTCGATTCATGATATTCTCCTTTATGAAATTAGGTTAACTCCTACACAACCGCTTTTGGTATCACTTGGTGCTTGTGAGAAGTCATTATTTAAACAAACAAGCTGGTTGTCCAAGTGGACCCGGCTTTGGAAGCTATCCAGAGACCTGGCTTTAAGAGAAAGTAGCTTTTCTTTGCCTCTATCTCTTGGGAACAGGAGGAATCAATCAAGCAATTCTGCTTTGATATTTGAGACAGTCATGCCTCCATAAAAGTACCTTGCTAGTAAAGAAGGCTTTGACTATGATGATGTCTTAATCTCCCAGTGGATTACTAAAAGTGGATCCAGCATGCATGAAACGGTATGAAAATGTAATATTTTACTGACCAAATTATCATGGTTATCATTACCATTGTGGTATTGTTGAAATGTGCTGAGTAGTGAAACACACAGGTTTTTATATTGAAAATGTCCTTTCTGCATGTTCTGAAGATAGGGTGACAGTTTTCAATAAGTGTGTGTGTGTGTGTGTGTGTGTGTATCGACAAGCTTAAATGACATGGTCGATACTAAAGAATGTCTTCTGTCTTTAACCAGTATCTTCACTAGCTCAAGCTTTAAACCAAGCCTGCAAAAGCTGCTAAAAGACGTCTGTATCGGCCAAGAAGTTGGTCGGGATGTTAATCAATACTTAATGCAAGAGACATTCAAACAATTTTGGATCTGTACATCAGCTGTTACATCTTCCCTTTCCTGCAGAGTTGAGTGTTGCTGTACATCCTTAAATGTAGGCCAAAGACATTATAATTAAAGAGCGGTGTGGTGGCATTACTCATCTGTAGCCTGCTCCGCGGAGAGCTCGTGTTGTTGCCAGGATGGGAAGCTGGGCACGCATCTCTGTTTTTCCATTGCGTAAACTCCTGAGCCTGGCTGCTGCTCCAAATCCAGATGGTATTAAGAGCCAGGGGACTTCTGAGTGTGTGTCTCTGTGTGTAAGTGTTTATCAATGTCTCTGCACCCTAACCATTCCTTTTTATTTCCATATACAGTCATCTGCATAACACATCCAGGAGAGAGTCAAGAGTGCTGTGGAAACCTACTATATGACTGGACTGTGTGTGGTCAATGTACTTAACTGTTCCCAGATTGTCAGTGGTGGAGCAAATAATATTATATATAATTATATTAAATGCTCATCTGCAGTTTTCTGTAGTGATCACAGGAATATTTCTTCTTGAAGTGTCTTTGGAAGATTGTTTAAGCATGTGAGCAGTTGGGAATGTATGGAGCTGCTGAGTGAGTGTAGGGTTGATTGTTTTTTTGTTTAAGCTTTTCAATATTTCAGCTATGAAATGGTAAGGGGATTATAATTCAGAGTTAATCCAAATTAATGCTTTTTGTGCTCAGGAGTCTCAGCAGCCATATTCAGTAAAGGAGATCCGTTATTTTCAGAAATGAAAACATAGATGTCTCTCTCTTACAAGAGACACAAAGGTTGGAATTGGTCATTGTTAATAGTTAGAGATACTAGGATACTACTATGTTTAAGGTTGGGGGAGGACTCAGCCGACCTGTCCCTGCTCAGAGAGGTATTAGGCAGGGGTGTTGCTTATCTGGTATGCTGTATGCTCTGGTTATTAAACCTCTCTTAAGTCAATTAAGGCAAGGTGTCACATGGTTAACCTTTGCAGAAGATACAAAAGAAACAGTTAAGAGTATCAGCGAACGCTCATGATGTCACATATTTCATAATGGCAGCAAATTGTATCAACATTTTTTCAAAAAAATTGCCATTATATCATCATGCTTCTTCTGCAAAAGTCAAAATGTGATGGCCATTTACTGGGAGAGTGGAGAGATAAAGAGCAGTCAACTACCAGTGGAGCAGAGAAGGGTGCTCGTGCTGGTTCGCAGTGGTTCAACTTGCGAACCAGCTCCGAACCCGTTTGCTTTCACACCGGTTTGAGAGCCACGTGATTACGTCACAGTATACGTCTGTATACGTCTCCGCTCACTACGTAACTATAATAACAACAACGGCCGCAGAATACAATGTTACAATGTTGCTCCTGGCTTTTCGAGCCGACACTGGCACCCAAACACCACTGGTACAACACATGCCTGGTGCTCGTCTTGATCGCCATGGACAGCGGTTACGTTTTAATATCACTGAGTAAGCTATTGCTAGCTCGCTAACGCCGGCTAGTGCCGGCTGGCGCTAGTGAGCCGGCTCGCTAATGCCGGTTAACGCTTTAGCGAGCCGGCCGGCGTTAGTGAGTTAGTGTTATTGATACGGTCGACGTAAGCGAGCTGGCTGGCATTAGCGGCAGTATCAATAACACTGCATTAAAACATCAAATAAAATGAATAATACACGTTTTCGTATTGCCGTGTAAGTCACGATAACCCCGCCCCAGCTCCTGACGTAAACAGTTCGCGGTTCAAGACCAGCAAAGAGTTGGTGCCGCTGTGGAACCAGTTTTTGCGGCCGGGAGCCGGCTCTCCGGCGGTGTGAAACCAAAGAACTGGTTCGCAACTAGGCACCGGCCGGGCACCAACCCCGGTGTGAAAACACCCTATATATCTGGGGAGTAAAAACTGTGAGGGTTTGCATCTATGCTCTGGCAGTGGTTTACTGTTGTGGAACCGCTAGACACACTTGTCAGGTAAATACAGCAGAGAGGGGTTAACTTCAGGCTGTGCAACATGTTCAATACCATAATCAGCAGCTCTGGACCGAAACAGCCGCTGTGCTGCTGCATAGGTAAAAGGCCTAGTCTATGATAAGTATCAGTTTCTCCTGGGCCTGGCTGTTATAGACATTTCAGGGATTTCTTGTTCTTACTAGTTGGTCCTTCATGCCTGGAGAACTGTTCTAAAGGCTATAGGAGAGATTGTTCTCAGCTTTATGTGAATATTGAGGAGGAACCTCTGTTTAATAATCCACTCATACAGAGGATGCTCTAGCCTACACTGTAGAGCTTGTTAATGCACACAGGGACTTTATGGTGCATTCAAGTGCACCTCATAAACTTTGAGAAACTCAAGCTGTTGATATGAAGCTCTTTTTTTGTTGTTTAACATTCGTTCCCAATGGGCCGGTGAAATAAGTGACCGTTACGTGTGTTGTATGAGCACAGGCTGATCAGTCAACTGGCTGCTTTCACTGGCCTGACGGTGTTGGATCCTGTGTCATTTCGGATATTTGTTAGATTAACTGTATAGAGTGATTATGAATTGTGTAAAAGTTTTGTAATTTTTTTGTTCTCTGTGAAATATACATGTGAACTGTGACCTGGACCCTCAAAGAATAGAAAATGAAGAACATTTAAGAGATGTAATCAATACGCATAAGCTGAGATGGAAGTAAAAATAAAAACTGTGTCCCACTGGAGATGTAAATCTTTAAAAGCAGCTCACAAGTAGTTTAATTGCAATGTATTCAAAGAAATTTGTTTAACTTCTGAAAAGCTGTTGACAGCATATCAAAATATTACTATCTCACAACTTGCTGAACTGGCAGAAATATATCATTTTAAGCAAGGAAACTGCATAAAAGAATGAACCATTTGTAACAATTTTGCTGGAGAACTAACAGAGGACAAGGCTGAGGTAGTGAAGGCAGTAGCAACAGCAAACACTGTAGCAGGAGCACTTCAGCAGTGGATAGTAAGAAATGTCAGGTTAATGCATCAATATGATTGGATGTTGCAGAGGATGAGCCAATGTGAATTAATGCCGTGCTCTATAAAAGTCAGTTTTAATGATTCCTTTAACCTTTTACCCATTATGTTTCAGCTCCTCAAGGTTATTTCCTTGAGTTCCAGGAACCAGTCAACAACATCACACACTTCCAGGGCCAGACAGCCACACTGCACTGCAAAGTGACTGGAAATCCACGACCGTCCATCCGCTGGCTGAAAAATGACGCTCCCGTGGTCCAGGAGCAGGGACGCATAACCATCCGTAAGACAGAGGCAGGATCCAAACTCCGCATCCAGGACCTGGATACAACAGACACTGGCTACTATCAGTGTGTCGCCTCCAACTCACTCAAGGTTATCTCTGCCACAGGCGTCCTGTACGTCAAACTAGGTAAGGTTCACATTCATAAAATCATACATCGACTTAATCAAACTTCAGTCAACTTCATGATTTCCCAATTTTTCCACAGAGAGCATGTACTTTTCTGTCAATATTGGCCCTTAAATGTTTGAGATCAAACATATTATTAATAGGTATGTCTTTAATATGAATTATGTGCCTGTTTTTAATGCTTCATCTTTGTTTTTATATTGGACTCACAGGACAGATGCCCACACATGGACCAGATGAATCGTAAGTGAATGCCTTCTACACACTTCTATGCAGCAACAGGAAGAAAAACGTCCAAATTATGTTTTTTTCATCACAGACATGTAGGGTCCCTTGGTCAGTGATTCTCAACTGGTGGGTCAGGACCCAAAAGTGGGTCACGGACCCCTTTTCAGTGGGTCTTGGGCCTTTGCCTGGGCAAAAAAACCCTGTGGTTTTATTTGCTTGTTTCCAAATGCTGATTGAGGATGGCGGAAATTTGAGTCTTTTTGAAACTACTTCTTGATAGTTGGAGTTGTTTATTTCACGTCTGTGCATGCATGCTGCTTAGTCTGTGAAAAAAGGCTGAAGTTACTGAATTTTTATGCGCGTTTTTATTACCTTGTGTCCCTAAGATGCACTTTTTGTGTTTTAATTAAGATGCAGCTAGTTGAGTGTTAAAGGGAATATTTCCCTTTTTCATTGAACTGTGATATTGTAAACTATCTCAGGGTCAAACTGCTCCATCTTTTCATGAGATACATTTGAGAAGTTGAAAATGTTCCTTGATTTGGGTCGCAGCTTATCGTTAAAAGGTGATGGTTGGTCCCAGAGCCAGACCAGTTGAGAAGCACTTGTCTAGGGCACTTCAGTCCTGGACCTGTCAATCCTGGGATTAAAACGACCAACCCTCTGGTTACAAGCCCGATTCTTTACCCTCTCAGCCACAGACTGCCCATTGGACACATACACATAGAGCTGCAGACCCCACCAAACTGTAGTGGTTCTGTGTCTGCCTCAAGGACACGTTCCACACACACATAGATCTCTTTGTAGTGGTCAAAAAGAATTGGCAGCATGTAGGTCTGGAGCCAAAACATACATCCTGTGATGATGAAATGTACAGCAGCTCTCTTCAAATGAGCCAAACGAGTTCACAGATTAAAATGGAAGTTCATGTCCATAGTTCATAATTTTGAATTTTGAACTAAAGTCACAGTTCCATCAATTGAAGTACATGACCTGCTCTGAGTGAGGATGCTTCATCTCGATGTGACGTTGAAAGTTGTTGCTGATGTGACTGACATCTTTGACTGACACACTTTTTAGTGGGCACAGCATTTATTTCTTTGCTTTTAAGTCCTGCACTCTTGCTTTAGGTAGCAGTTGCAAAAGTAATAAGGGTCGGAGTATTAACAGTAGTAGATGTAGTGCAAGGATAGTGACAGTTCCATCATGAGAATCTTCATCTTTTGTATACATCTATATTTTAGTGACATGTGTATAAAGGGATTAGGTTCTGCTCATTTGCTTGGCCTCTTGTTCGAACATATAATCCATTTTCTACCAGGTGGGCTGGAAATGATGTAAACTGTATAGTCAACTTGCTAAGGTTTTAGATTTATCCTGGGAAAAGGATTCAAGTTTTAGTTTTTGGTGCCCAAAGATAAATGAGCATGCAATAACATATCAGGTAAGACTCATACCTCCACCGCTTTGACTGACTGTTGGTTGATGGTGATGATCTTGTGCTATACTGCACTGGTTGATGCAACCAAACCACGAGGCTAGCAGCACATGCAGCCCTTTCTCTCGCTCTCTTGTGGGTTTGACTCAGCACGATGGGGCTCAGAATGGATTCCTGACCAGCAGTCAGACACTAGCCGGTGGTTTGGACAGGCCCGCTCTGAACTGGAAAGAATGCTGATTCATGTCCTCAGTCAGACCAACTGTTTCTGAATGCCTCTTGCAGAGAGCATGTCATCAGCCAACAATATGACTAATTTAAAGGTGGAGTCTGCAATTCCAATCCGATACACTTTTTGTCAAATTCAGCAAATATCTGCTCATAGACTTCTAGCTGTTCTGTGTGCACCGCAACAGGGTTAACAGGGTTAAAATCCAACCACTATTAGGCCTACTCTATACTGGTAGTGTCCAAAGTCAAGTGTTGCTGATGAGAATAGAATTACGTGTACAAGAAGAGTCATTATCAGCTTTTCAATTACATTACCTGTTCCACATTAATTTGATTGTAGATAATCAAAAACCAAATGCATCCTGTGTTCACAGAACAGGGCAAAGCAGCCAGAGTTAGTGAGTGTCTATTTTGAGTAAGCATGCAGGACTTTCCTCTGTGTACAGGCCCCAACTTTGGGCTCAGCCTGTTTGTTTTATGGATTAAGGCTCAAGTCAGGCCTGGAAGACTAAGTCCAGCACAAACATAACATAAGAATAACCCTTGCAACGGGCCAAGTTCAAAAACAAGTTCAGATCAGTTTAGCCAACACAATTTCCTGTACAGCACTAACACTCAGCTAGTAGCTCCACATGCTGGCATGCAGCCACAGTGTCTTCACATTACTTTTTGGTTTTCAAAAAACTGGTCCTTTCTCCAGTTTTCCTCTAATTATTGATTCGATTTGTTTGCTAGGATGAAAAATGAGCTGGGAAATGGTCTCCATCTTCAAACATACACAGTTCTTTTCACATTATACGCTAAATGTAATACTTAAACTTACAATTCTTCATTTTCTTCTGCAAGGGGTCTTACAATGAACATAATAACAAAGTTTGGTAACATCTTTGGATCCTGGGAGTGGTTGTCCTCACCCACGTTGCAGTTAGTTTGTCTTGTTAGGATTCATTTAGTTTTCAACATTCAGGAGTTTTTACTGGGTGCTGAATTATCCATAAAGGTCTCCTCTCTCTGATCCAAATGACTAAAAACACTGCATAAAGCAATTGGACATTAGTAAACTGTGTCTGCAAGGGCTGCGAGCTGAGTCACAGCTAACTTTTGCTCAGCTTGTTTCCCAGTTCCAGACAGCCGATGACTTAAAATATGTGATGTAGTTATAATATAGCAAAAAACCACCAAGATCTAAAAAGTGTTATGTAAAAATGTGCCTTAAAACTGAATAAACAATCTAATTCATGATCACAATACTGATGCATGCACAAGAGGATATGATGTCATTGACAGGCAAAGTATGAAAAAAAAACTGACCAATACCTTGGTAAATGTTTTGTATTATTCAACAAAACAACACATAACACAGATCTAGTTGTTTTTAGTCATTTCAATGTGTGTCACAGGCGAAAATAATAGTGAAGCAAGAATCATGGCAGTATTTTAGGCATTGCTCTTAAGTTTTCTTCTAGGTGTTTTAGACCAGAGGTTCTCAACTGGTCTGGCTTTGGGACCCACCATCATCCTGTCATGACAAGACGAGACCCAAAACGAGGAAAATGTTCAACTTCTAAAATGTTGAACAAAAAGACACAACATTACCAAAAAATGACTCAAAATTACCATGACAAAGACACAAAATTACCAAAGAAGACACGACGTTTTCCAAAAAAAGGCACACGATTTCCAAAAAAGACACAAAATGATCAGAAAAAGATGTTAAATGACAGAAAAAGGCACAAAAACCCTAAAAAAAGGACACAAAATTACCCCAAAAGACATGAAAACAGAGTGAATAGACGGCATAAAAAAAATCCCCTTCAAAATAAAACCACAGGATTTTTTTGCCCAGGTAAAGGCCCTCGACCCACTGAAAACGGGTCCGCGACCCACTTTTGGGTCCCGACCCACCAGTTGAGAATCACTGTTTTAGACCATGCCAGACTACACAATCCATGTTTTTTGTACTGGAACAACAGAGGAGCTTATGATGGCAAAGAGCCTACAGGAAGAGAGTGCTACAGGAAGTCATTTTCCACCAGCCACCACCAGACTTCACAATTTGCCCAGTGTGTATTTCAGCAGGGCCAACATTGATTCACTGTGGACCAAGTGTTGGAGTCTGCAGCAGAATCAGAGCCTGACAAGTACCAATAAACATTGTCTACTATTCATACATAAAAGCCAATTACAGGCCTATTCATACATTAATGACTTAGATTTTCATTTTCTATATGTATTTTGCTCTGTAAGAAGGATAAAAAAGTGGATTTATCTGTCCATCTGAACTGTGGTCTGAAAAACATTTTTTGACAAACGACTCTTTGTCATCTAATGTTATTTAAAATATGTTGTTGATATGTGCCACTCTCAGGGCAACCTTTTCATTATGAGCCTCACTTCTGGTGACACTGGCAAAGCAAGGCTCAATTATATGACTTTACATGGTTTGTTTTGTGTGCAGCCATTTGTGGTCATTAACAGTGCTTTAGCCTTTCAGTCTTGTTTCATTCATTCAATTACTGTATGTAATGTGCAAGCAGGACTGTTTTTGATGCTGTGTGGTACACTTGTTATATAAGGCCTTGTAATGGAACATACTGGACCTTATACAGCAACATTCTTTGAAATTTCACTGATAGGGAAGTCATCTCCAGACGCACCTTCACATATATGTTGTTACCCACGTGTGCTAAAGGATGAATCACACTGGATCAGAATTGTTTATTAGCATATGTAACATCCCTAAACACTATATAAGAACAGGTTTGTGCCATGTTAACATGCCCAAGAAATGAAAAGATGTAGTGAAATTGATGTTAAACAGGATCATTCCAATAACTATGGGCACGCTCCAACTTCTAGTAGGTACAGTAGGTTGTTATTAGCCAGTCAATGGCTGGTTGCTGAAAACCAAGCAGTTACTTTTAGTTTAAAGATGCCAACTTAGGTTTATGTCACAAACCAACAGGCAAAAGTTTGTGATTAGTTGTGATAAACGATAATTTAAAAAGTTAAATAAATGCATGTTAATGCAGGAAGTGACAAGGACAATTTGAGTACTCAATGTGACATAGTAACGTTGGTAACATAAAAACATGGCGCAGAGACTTTAAGTGACATTACTTCAAAATTTCACTGTTGACTTTGACAAAATACAAATTCATCACAAGTCATTTTTCTTTTGTGGACACTTTTTTTCTACCATCATATTTCCTAATCCTATATCCTTGTTTAATAGCTCATTATTAGAATCTGAATGATAGTCCATATAAAAAAAGGGGGGTTTCAGAATCCAATAATGATGTATTGGTAGGATTTTTTAAATCACCTTTTTAACACTTTTCACAATTACTCAACTGCAGTTTCTTGTTAATTCTCTCCGATCACAGTTAATCGGTATCAGCCGATCATATATTAGCTCTGGTCAGGCTGACAGTACAACGCTGCATTACTAGTTGTCAAAGACTGCTGTTCATTTCTTTCTTCAGGTCGCATGAAAAAGGATTCTGCCAGCCTTACCGAGGCATTGCCTGTGCTCGCTTCATTGGCAACCAGAGCATTTATGTCGAGTCTCTGCAGATGCAGGGGGAGAGTGAAAACCGCATCACAGGTAAGAAATCAGTTAACTCAATGACAAACTGAGTAAAATTCTAATTTCTGATGATATCTCAGATTATATTAACATGGAAAACCTTTTAAAATTGTGTTTCTGTTCCTTCCGTCAAAGCTGCCTTCACTATGATTGGCACCTCCACCCACTTATCAGACCAGTGCTCCAGGTTCGCAATCCCATCCTTC
>CAFUXE010000498.1:180152-202735 GCA_903364295.1 Serranus cabrilla
CATATCTCCCATAATGCATTGTGAAATGTAGGGAGCAGCCGATGGTCACTAGACGGACAATATTGACCGTCATGCAATGCGGTTTGAGAGAGAGACGGCGGACGGGCGCGAACGGGACTGTGACAGACAATTTAATTTTAAAATAGATACTTTTTTATTGTTTTGTGGACATGTTATTTGTTTAAAGTCTGTTATGAATAAATTCTGTCAAAGGGAAAACCCCCGTTATTGCGATAAACTTCAAACTTCACGTATTAACTGCCCGACGACGATGTGACGTCATGTTGTGGCACCGGCTCGGCAGCGATTAGTGTCCGAAACCGTCTTAAGTTGAGTCCACTATATAGTCCACTAACTGCTGCTCACTATATAGTGGATAGGGAGTAGGGAATGAGTGAATGATTTCGGACACAACCTGTGTCACTCACAAGTTCTGATTATGTAATCATTTGTTAAACAACAAAAGTCACCTCTCTCATATTGTGTTTGAGCATTCACATTGAGTCACTGTCTACTTTCCAGATTCCCCGTCCGACTACAGCTGCTTCAATGGAAGCGGGGCTGAGTACAGGGGCACACTCAGCATCACAAAATCTGGTCATCACTGCCAGCCATGGAGCGCTCAGTACCCTCACAGCCACTACTTGTCCCAGGACTACCCTGAGCTCCGGGGAGGTCACAATTTCTGTCGTAACCCAGGGGGCCAGATGCAGGCACCCTGGTGTTTCACCCTGGACCCTCAGGTCAGGGTGGACCTGTGTGACATCCAGCCCTGCAGTAAGTACCAAAATACAAGAATTGTGCTCTTAATAGTTACTTGTATTGATAAAAATTACGTTATTTTAACATAAGCCAACACTACAGTGGTGATTTCAACAGGTTGACCTTATATCCTGAAAGATATCTAAAATGCTCCATCATCGGCGAAACACAGGGGAGATTCTGTTGAACATCTAATTTGCAAACCAATGTGTTGTCCGAATAGTGATACTGATAATGATCATTCTGTGTTGTGCCTTTGGAGTAAACTTGGCGACTAGGGAAGACTATTCTAGGGAGAGTAGGCACAGTATCAAATCGTCTCCACTGGGGACTGGTGAATACCTAAAGTCTTTAAGATTACTCTGTAACCCCAACAACAAAATTACAAAAAAAGACACAAAATTACCAAAAAAGACACGTTTTCCAAAAAAAGGCACAAGATTTCCAAAAAACACTCAAAATGATCAGAAAAAGATGTTAAATGACAGAAAAAGGCACAAAAACCCTAAAAAAAAGACACAAAATTACTAAAAAAGACATGAAAACAAACAGAGTGAATAGACAACATAAAAAAATCCCCCTCAAAATAAAACCACAGGATTCTTTTGCCCAGGTAAAGGCCCACGACCCACTGAAAACGGGTCCACGACCCACTTTTGGGTCCCGACCCACCAGTTGAGAATCACTGGTTTAGACTATATTCTTTCACACTGGAAGGGATCTGATGAAATAAGAGACTGTTGAGTAATCTGTCTGCACATGATTTGTAACCTAATGCTGTTGTTGATAACATTATAGAGTTCCTTTGTAAGGTGGACCACAGGGTCCAATCAACAGCAGACAGGATTATCACCTGCCACTGCTGAAAAATGTCCTGGGACATTTCAAAGGCCAATAGAAACCCAACTTCTGGAAATCATAAAACTACTTTAGTGTTTGTACTTAACTGTATTCTGTTGTGAACTTTTGTTTTACTTTAGTATGATTTTCACTGCAGCTGTTTACTTTACCCTGTTGCTACTTTTATTTAGATAAGAGATGTGAATACTTCTTCCACCTATTATCACCTGACTTTTGACACTGATGTCCTACTTCATGTTTCATGTTTTTCCTTTGACCATTAGAAAATTGTCAAAGGAAAAACATAATGATTATTATAGACCATTAAATTCGGATGATGCTTGTATGTATGTTGTTATTATGTATTTAAAGACTTAGCAAATGCATTAAAAATGGGATAACTCAGTTTGCTCTCTTTTGTTGTTATCTCCAGAGCCTCCAGAGAATCCCAGGAAGGAGATCCTGTTCATTCTAATCCCTGCGATTGCCATCCCATTGGTCATTGCTTGCCTCTTCTTTCTAGTTTGCATGTGTCGCAATAAGCAAAAGGAATCAACTGACACACCCCTTCGTTGTCAGCACAGCAGCTCACCGAGCCAGGATATGGAACTGTCTCTCCTCACACAGCAAAAGAGTCAGGTAACACAAACAGTACAGAGGCTCATTGATGGAGGTCGACTTAATTTATTATAATATGTAGCATGTAATTTCAGTGTGTCCTGTGCTGTTGGTGGTGCATAGAGTATTACAAAACATATGTTTACATTACTAAAAAGCACACAGTGAACCCCTACATTGCATTGGCCGATCAAACATTAAAGCTGTATTACTTTGTAACACGAATAGGGAGATCCTACTGTTTAGTGGGTTACTTTGGAGAGTATGAAATTCTTGATGCTGTAATCATCAAAGAAAAATGTGATGGAACTCAGCAGGTTTTTCCTGCTGGACTGAGGTTAGAACAGTTCATTCTCTGGATGAATAACCAAACATAAACTCATTAAAGTTACTGAGGTCGCAGATCATTTTCTCATAGACCTCTATACGGGCCGACAGACTTCACTGGTGAAAATAATGAACCGTGTTCGTGTTCCAAGTTGAAATTACTTTTTGCAATAGTCTTATAAAGCGACGTGCAGTGTTTTGATGTCTGATAAAGCTTAAAAATAATGGATCTCTCACACAACATAATTGTCATACCTCCACCAATGCGGATACTTTAGTTGTTTTAAGTAGCAGAAAGTCGTTATGTTAACACCTGAATTATAAAATGCTGCATTCAAATGTTAAAGTAGTATATGAGGTTTTATTGTTAGCAATACACTTTGATTACTTGTAATTGTATTTATTGCTTTGTCACTGCAGGCCAAGCTGCGGGAGATTAACATGTCGGCAGTGCGGTTTATGGAGGAGCTTGGGGAAGACCGGTTTGGCAAGGTTTACAAGGGACACATGTATGGCACCAGCCCTTCCGAGCAGACCCAGGTAGTGGCCATCAAAACACTAAAGGACAAGGTGGATGTCACTCTCTGTGAAGAGTTTCGCCATGAAGCCATGCTCCGCTTCCACATACAACACCAAAACATTGTTTGTTTGCTAGGAGTGGTCACCAAGGAGCAGCCAATGAGCATGATATTCACATACTCAGCGCTCGGTGACCTGCATGAGTATCTGGTAATGCGCTCACCCAACTCAGATGTTGGCAGCTCGGATGATGACAAAACAGTGAAATCCACACTGGAGCAGGCTGATTTCCTTCATGTCATCACCCAGATTGCTGCCGGAATGGAGTACCTTTCCAGCCAGCAAGTAGTCCATAAAGACCTTGCTGCCCGAAACATTCTGGTCTTTGATAAACTCACTATAAAGATCCTGGATCTGGGCCTGTTCAGAGACGTCTACTCTGCTGATTACTACAATCTCATGGGCACAAGCCCTTTCCCCATTCGTTGGATGTCCCCAGAGGCTATCATGTATGGCAAGTTCTCCACCGACTCTGACATCTGGTCTTATGGTGTCTTGCTGTGGGAGACCTTCAGTTACGGTCTGCAGCCATATTGTGGCTACTCCAACCAGGACGTGATCGAGATGGTGCGCAGCCACCAGCTCCTGCCTTGTCCCGATGACTGCCCGGCCTGGATTTACAGCCTCATGCTGGAGTGTTGGAGTGAATTCCAAGCGAGACGGCCTCGCTTCAAAGACATCCACACACGTCTGCGCTCCTGGGAAAGCCTCTCCAACTACAACAGTTCTGTTCAGACTTCGGGCACCAGCAACACTACCCAGACCAGCTCTCTCAGCACCAGCCCTGTGAGCAACATCAGTATGAGCACTGCAAATGCATCACGCTACACCAGCCCGAAAAAGAGCTCACCATTCCATCAGCCCCAGTTTATGCCCATGAAGGGTCAAATGCATCGGCCAATGGTTCCCCCACAACTCTACATCCCTGTCAATGGATATCACCCCATGCCGGCTTACCCATACCTACAGAACTTTTACCCCATGCAAATACCCATGCCTATTACCCACCAGCAGATGCACCACCCACCACAGATGGCTACCAAAGCTGGTTCTCACCATAGTGGCAGTGGATCCACATCTACAGGCTACGTCACCACTGCCCCTTCCAACACTTCTGTCACAGAGCGAGCAGCTTTGCTAAATGAGGACTCCAAGACCAATGATGAGGACTTGGCTGACAAGGCGTCCCAGGAGGACTCAAACCAAAACAAGGACTCGTTAGTGCCTGAAACAGAATTACTAGGGGACAGTGACCCCCCACAGTATGACGAAGCGGTGATAGAAATGTCAGACACATAAGTATGGTGCTCTTTGAAGACCAGTTGAGCTTAAATATTATGTGAGCTGTGCTTGCCAACAATTCAATAAGCAGCATAAAGTGAAGGGAGCAGTTTTGTGGAACAGTGACTGAATATTTTTTACACGTTTCTTAGATAGTACTGCCACATTTGAATGTCAAGTATGTCTTACGTTTGCACCTCTGTGTTTACGATTAAGCAAAATAAATATTGTAATCCTCGTTACTATGATGCTGCCATTCCGAGGAAATTTTGGTCTTGTTGTTGCTGTGCAACACAAAACATTTTCTCATCTACAGCTACTTCAGAGGATGCCTTGCCTTGTTAGAAGTTTTGCCTTCACGAATGCACATGCTGCAAGGCCGGGAGACTGTCAGAAAGGGATTCGTGCCCCTGGACGTCCATCCTCCCACCCTGGATGCCATAACTGTCTATGCAGGCACCCTGACCTACAAGACAGGACTGCTTGTTCAGCAAGAAAGTGAAATGGTGCCTCATTCTCTTCCCACCCACAATGACAGTTGTGTTCATTGGAAGACACAGCCAAGCTAGAGGTAATAACACCAGAACCCAGAACTGAACCCAGGATTGAACTTGTACAAAGAAACTTGTACACAACTTAATAATCATTTGTTTGAGATAATTATTCTGTGGTTGTGGTTTTTGAAAGCAGGAATCTTTGAACAATAGAATGTATGATGAATAGAAATTCCTTCATATTTTTTGAAAGAAACTGTTTATGGGTCATTTTGTTAATAACTATACTCCCAGAGATATTTTTGAACATACCTCCTTTAAATAAAACAAAGAATAAGAACCAAAAATCTTAATTTTTTTAGGCCAAAGTTCATTCAGACAGTGAAACGTTTAACATCAGTTTTGATAACCAGATTGTACAGACTTGTAATTTATGTACTTTGATGTAAACATATTATTTGTGTATAGTTTTTCTTTATCAGTGAAGGTTCCTAAGCCTGGCGTTAGTACAATTTCCTTTCTACCACATTTGCTTTGTTTAAGTAGTGTTTTGCTTACCCTATATAATGTACATCCATCTATGGAGTATCCAATAAAGTTGTATGAATAAAATGGTGTATTTGGCCTTAGTAAGAGAAAGAAGTCACTCGGGTTGTACCAAATAAATCAAAGCTTCAAAGCTTAATTCATAATATTTACAATTAAGTCCAAAATCAGCATTCAAATGCTTGTCAGTGTTTTTTGCATGTCTATTGAGATACATGTTAGTTTGAACCCCCTATTTGTGCACAGTAGCAATGAATGAATTAGCTTCTAACATTAGTATACTCATTCATTCATTCATCTTCTGTAACCGCTTATCCGGGTTAACCTGGGTCACGGGGGGCTGGAGCCGATCCCAGCTGCATTGGGCGTAGGCGGGGTACAACTTGGACAGGACGCCAGACAACCATTCACTCTCTCATTCACTCCTACGGGCAATTTAGAGTCACCAATTAAACCTGAGCTGCATGTTTCTGGACTGTGGGAGGAAGCCGGAGTACCCGGAGAGAACCCACGCACACACGGGGAGAACATGCAAACTCCACACAGAAGGGCCGCGGGCGGGGATCGAACCCATAACCCTCTTGCTGTGAAGCAAGAGTGCTAACCACTACACCTACCGTGTGGCCCATATTAGTATACTATTTATAGGAAATTAGATTTCAGTGGTGATTGCTTCTGACTGGCGTGATTCGTTTCCAATTACAACTCTACAGCGTTGTCAAGTCGAAAAGAAACATTTATTGAAAAAATAAGATAATTGGAATTATATCAAAAATTCATGATGTTTTCATCTAATTAAATATACTGCTTTTTTAAATGTCTGTTTGCATTTAATCTTTCAAAAACAACATTTGGCTGCGTCAGCAGAGCAGAGGGTGAAGGATTTTGAAATGAATTCTTCGGGGATTTTTAGATACTTTATTTACAGCTTTTCTTTACAAAACAAAAGTAGAACATTCAAAAGGTTCACAAAAAAGAACAAGAACAATACCCCCTCCCCCCATCCCATTCTACAAAAGGAAATGTACAGTATACATACACATATATATACATATACACACACAGATAGATACACGTACACATAGACATACATGTACTCAAGATGCACATTGTACATAAAAGGAAAAATTTAGAGAGAAAAAAAACTAAAAACATCTGTGTTGTACTCTAAATTCCATACTGCTGTGGTCATCCTTTTGTGCAAATATACTTAGTTATTTATTATTTGTTATATATTTTGTACAATTATAGTGTGACTGAAAGACAAAGACATTGGGGTGTCATGGGGGTCCCCGAAGCTCATGTAGTCAAGGAAGGGCTGCCACATCTGTCTGAGCTTAGTTGCTTTGCCTAACAATTCATATCTGATCCTCCCCATATATAAAGTACCACAGAACTCTGCAAGCCAGGCCTCAAAGCAGAGCAATCCTTCTCTGTTCCAAACCTTTAAAATATTTTTTTTTGCAATTACCATTCCATACTGAATGGAGGATGATTTCCACTGGCTTAGAGCTTCCAGCTGTTGTGACCAACCAAGAATAGCTGTTTCTGCATTTGGAGGAAGATGATGTCCAGAAACTTCAGAATAGCAAAGAAAAAATTCTTAACAAAATGTTGGAGCTTTGTGCAGAGCCAAAACATATGGGCCAAGGTACCTTCAGTGTGTTTACATTTAATGCAGAGAGGGGATGAAGATGGGTAAAATGAATGTAGTTTAGTTGTGAAAAATGGAGTCTATACTTAATACTCAATCAGCTGATGTCTAGAGTTGATTGATTAGGAGTGAATACTTTTGAGAGATTTAGCCCATACATCCTCTGTTATTTCTACTCCTATTTCCCAGGATTCTTTCAGGTGCAGCGTGGATGGAGCAGTCTCATTCAAGAGTATGGTTATTTAGAGACACTTCAAAATTAGTACTGTTTCCTTTAAAATAGTTCCTGATTTAAAGATACCTAAAAAAAAATCAGATGACTGTCAAATAAATTTTGCTTTGAGTTGAGCAAATGAAGAAAATACCTTGTTAGTATACAGGTCATTGATAGTGATAAGTCCTTTCTTTCTCCATGCCGCTAATTGTGAAGGGGCAAATGCATGATTATGACAAATTGGGCTGAAGATGCAAGTATTTGGTAGGCTGCATGTTTTTTCAAATTTACATACCATGTCTTTAACAAATTTTTGACAACAAAACCAACGTCTGCAAACAGTCTCAGAAGCTGGTTTGCCGCGTGCAATAATGCTGGAAGAGAGGTGGGACAAACGTACGTTATCCGTGCTTATTTATTTGTTTGTTTGTTGTAGTTTTGTTTCTCTGAATTTTAAGCTATGTCTGTTAAAAGCTGAGGAGAAATTATCCTTAAGCCGACACAAACAGTGCTCACATTCAGACTTATTTGAGCAGACTCTGGTATGTAGCAGCCATCTTCACTCTGAACCCCCAAGTACAAGCAACTTTCAAATGTACAGCAGCTATCCAACAGTGATCCCTAGAGGTGGTATGCAGTATGAGCCCATGAAGTAATGCAACAATCACACAAAACTGAATGTAAACTCCCTCTGGGATGAACACATGAAAAATAAATATATTTTGATGACGCATAGTATATTGTAGTGGATATGTAGTGCATTTTTTTCATTCCATATAAGCATTTTGTTACTTTTACAAGAATGAATCAACTTTATGCAGAACTTTTATTTGTAATGAAATGTTTTACACTGTGTATCAAATAAAGGATCTGAATGTTTCCTCTACAAATGAACATCTGTATGACATCATGAAGTCTGTGCAGGTGGTGGTTAAGTTATGGTATCTTGCCAAGTATTGTAATTTCTTCTACATTTAAATATACTTAAATAGTAATCATCACTATTATGTTGTGATTACAGCAGTAGTGGAGCAGGTTCATAAGTATACATATTAAATCACATCGAATTGTACATTATGGCAGGTAAAGCACTATCTACCAATCTAAAACAGTGATCAAATAACGAATTAAATATGAATTAAACAATAACTACATGGGAACCAAAGAAAAAATGTGACTTGGCCAGTAAGATCACTGTAGCCTACTTACTGTACCAATGTACAGCCTATAGAAATTAAATATTGCCCTTCATGCAACACCTATAACTTATTTGTGTGCTAGCAGAGGTGGTATAAACATTATATATGTCAGGAAACTTCCTGGAGGTCTACGATTCAGTGAAATTCAAATGTTGCGTGATGAACTGATGCACCTAAAAGCCTCACGCGCTTTGTGGATGACGACATACATTTAATATTAGATTTGTGCGCTCTGTTGAGGCCAGGAGTCATTGGCTAAAAATTGGAAAATGCTGCATTTCGATTGGCTGCAGCTGCTGTCATTTAATGTCGCTGCCAATACACTTAACCACTGACCTACTAACACAGATCCATGAGTCAGTGGCCACCTTGAGAGGAAAAAGCCAAGCGAGGAGCGCCAGGTACTTCGCAACTTGTAGGATTTCATCGACACTTATTTTCCTCATTAGCTGATGGGGAAAACTAAACTTCTTCTCTGTGCCTGATACGCGGCGAAGACCCAGAACAAACCTCTACGACCAGCTGGTAGAAAAGGTAACGATTTTATTTAAGGTGTTAACATTCAGCCAACCTTATTGTTACCTCTAGGGTTGGAGATCTCTGCAGGGTGGTGTTGCGTGGACGCTTTCAGAAGAACGTCCCAGAATCCACAGCTGGCTTATCATTCCGTCAGGAGGCTAACCTCTATGTTTACTGCAGTAAAACACACTTAACATTTACAGTGGCCACGTTAAAGGTGACACCCAGCAACAACATAACGTGTGGTTATTAGTTATCGTAACGCGGCGTTACTGTAGTAGTTAGCTTGTACATGTGATAAAAGCAGGGTAATGGCCAGTAAATGAGGCATGTATTGAACTGTATCCAAGCACGTAACGCTAGGCCTAACGTTACAAAAAGCAGGACTTTACGGATTGCGACACAATGTTGTAACCCAGAACCCAATTCAAGTGTCAGTTTTTACAGCCTTGTGGCTGCTGTCGCTGTGTGACCGTTAAATGGCTGAAAGTTACTGATTCAAGTCACGGAACAAAGTAGCGTCCTCTGTACTGTAGTGTATCCTCACAATATACCCGCTGTGATTTTAGGGCGTAGATAGACCCCACGCCACTGACATGAGTAAGCAGGCAGTGATATCAACACAGTGAATAGCCACATTGTCTGAGCACAGCCTGGTACTCACAGCGACACACACCCAGCCATTTATTTTTTACATATTTTAACTTAAACACGTGAAGAGTAGAACTAACGTGAGCTTCTTTGTTATTGCCACACAGGCAAACATTGCATAATGTCTACAGCCAGAGAAACTGCTGGCAGTCGGAGGCCGGGCGCCGAGTTTATTGTGTTATACGGACACAATGAGGGAATCTGGGACAATAGGACGTGATGACGGTCCGCTGTGGTCCGGGCCGATCCCTCTGTACACAATCCTGGCCTGTCGCGGCTAAACCAACGGTGAACTCCCGCGGCATACCCCCCGATCGAGCTCACGTTGCGGTAATATTACCACCCATTTTATCACGTGTGATCCAAATTTAGTCTTGATGTCATATGTTGCCTCGTAAGAAAAGATCATCGCATAACCTCAGCCGTGTTGTGCAGAATTTCAACATGGGATCAAATCTCAGAAGATAGACAAAACACAATAAAAAGAGTGGGTTGGTCGCATATGACTGGTTTTTCAAATAGAATAGCACATGCCCAGTAGACCTAACCTACTGAGACCTAGCTTATAGAAGTACCATAAAACTTCTACCCCCAGTTCATAACTTACATTTTTATTTTTTGGATAAAACGTTTTCTGAAAATGTATTTTTACATATACAAATGAGGCATTTTTTTAAAATATGTGCTCATTGTAATTCATTTTCATTGTGACACTTGCTGAAGCGAGGTTCAAAATTCTTGTTCCATTTTGTTGACATTTCAGTGTGAAAGGTTTTACAGAGTGACTTTTGTAGGCCTACAGTACATTTATTTTTTATCATTCCATAGAAACGGGAATGTTGTCAACAGCCATTTACGCCATGTTTTATGTTGTATAAAATCAAACTATGAATGAACAATGCCCTGTGTACAAACCCTCAGGATGTAGATACAGTGAAGTGTGTGTAAATTCTGCTGAAGTGGAGATTTCTGCCTCCACCACCTCTACTCTAGAAATAGTGATTATTAATGCTTTAGCAAGAATATTAGTAATATAAATCAAATAATGTATATAACACAACACTATGAATATGAACTGTATTTTTGGTATATCTATATATTTTGAAGACAATACAGGTGAATAGGTAAACATTTTAACTTATAGTTATTACCATACAGCTTTGACCCCCTGTTGATTACTGACATAAGTTTTTTTTTTAAAAATATGTTTAAATATGCAAATTAGGCATTATATGAGGCTGACTTTTGGTGAATTTAGAGGAAATATACAGACATAAAAAGTTGTATGTATTTTTTTACCCATTAGTCTAAAATTGACCTGTGTATAAAACAATAATGTTCCTCCCCTCTTAGAAAGTGTATGCTTCTAAATGAAAAAAAAAGAAGGAATTTCACATAATTTTGAACCATTATTGTTAGCATATCTGTGCACCATTAGTTGGAAAAGCTAAGCTTATAGGGCGTTGTTTATTTCTGATCTGTCCCCTGGGGACCAATTACCGCCCTTACATCTGGGAAAAGTCTTTTAGTTTAGATGCTCTCCATATTGATTTTTCATTTACTCTGGCTTCAATGGTGTCCGTAACAGCTTTGGTGCTGCCCCTAAGCCTTATAATGGTAGTGTAAAACTTGTAATTGACTGTAAATTAATGTACTTATTCACTGTGTACATAGTAAAAAATTGTACTACTACATTTTCCTGACAGAGAAATGTTACTGGTTACGTGGTAAATTAAGATTTAACTGTAACGTCAAACTTTTGATGACAGAGTGCTAATTTAGGGAGCCAGCATGTAAATGAGGGCCACATTTACATAGTTGTGGAAATCTCTAACTTTGCCTAACAGCACTATCATAGTAGTCACTGATAGGTTGACAGATGCTTGTTAGCAGGGTGCAGTTTGACACATTAGCCGAGTCGTGTAATAAATGTAAGATATTCAGAGTGAAAGTATTAAAATGGACACCGGCAGATAACAAAATAGAGATGCCTTGATGACATTTTTTGCTGCCAACACTGATTGCTGATCGTAAATGGGCCATATCGGTCCAAACATGACCAATATGATGTTGTTTTGTGTTGTTGTAGCATGTGATATGGCATTATTGGTTAGCCAGTGCTAACAAGATTTGATAACTAATATTATCCCACCTGATGCTGTCATAACAAGTCAGCGGTTTATAAGCTGATATTTCCTGCACATTATCGTGACAATGAGGTTATTATCTGGGGTCTAAGCTGATACTACGGCAGCTGAAGGGCGAGCTCACGTCGGCTATGGGTCCATCCGTAGTCAGTCCTCATTGACCCCGATATTAAAATGCCCAAATTTACAGCAGAAATAAATGTTAACAGCCCGATACAAAAACAGTTTAGGTAAAACTAATGGTTGGTGGTTTTTAAACTAATGTTAAAGCTTAAAGTTAAGGATCATCTGCCCAACCCCAGACTTAAGAAAACAGAATTTACTTTTACTCTGTCATCAGATCAAAATTAATGTTTCCCTTTTTAAAATCTCTCTGTTAGGATATTTCTTTAAACCTTGGCTTTTTATGGATCTGAAAAACAAAAGCTTGCTTTAAAATAGAACTCATTCTGTCATGTTTTCTTTACTCTGTGTGTAAATACTAGGGGTGGAACCGTTCACAAAATCCACGGTTCGGTTCGGTTTACGGTTTTGTGGTCACGGTTTTCGGTTTGGTTCGGTATATGTTGATTGTTAGGAAAAAATCAATTATGTCTTGTGTAGTCTAGTTAAAACTGAAAGAATGAAGCAGTCTGACATTTGATACATGATTGTGACAGTCTAAGGTTAAACATAGGTGAGATTCTGGCACTGGAGACATTCCTAGCTCCAACATGTGCTTCATTTATTTGGCAAACAAAGTTATCTTTAACAAAGACGCATAGGCTCTATCAACACTAGACCTAGGTCCCTTTGTTTGAAATTAAGTCAAAAATAATGTTGACATACATCAATTCCCTGATTATCAGCACTTAATTGAAAACTCAGTGTTATCCTCTTGAACTTAAAGTGCAGTGTTGGAAATGTTGGAAGTGTTGCAAACCTTAGTAGAAATACATACAAACATAAATAAAGAAAATACATTTCAGAATATTCTTAACTTGAACTGGAAACATTCTTTCAACTTGACTCTGACATTCAGTACTTCTCTCATTGTCTGTTATTCCACAGATTTCCTCAACTGAAGAGGATTGTTCTAATGTGGCAGTTGCTATTGCTGCATTCAAGCATTATGGTGTACAGTTAAAGACCTATAAATATACCGACAGTAGCCAACAGTGATAATATGCAATCAATCAAGCAAGAGGTGGACAGTGGAGGAGATGCCCTGGTCCTCGCTGTGGCATTACAAGGGGCTAACAGAGATGTGACGGGCCACGAAATCTCTTCAATTCCGTTCAAAGCTAAAACTACCTGTCGCAGGAAAAGAGAGTTTATCCCAGAGGAGAAAAAAGACAACCTTTACTGGGAGAGGCGTCGCAAAAACAACGAGGCAGCCAAACGCTCCAGGGAGAAGCGGCGCATAAACGACATTGTACTTGAGAACAAGCTGATGGCCCTCGGAGAGGAAAATGCCTCCCTCAAGGCTGAGCTACTATCATTGAAGCTGAAGTTTGGCCTTGTGAGCTTGGCAGCATACGCCCAAGAAGTTCAGAATTTACCCAGATCCACCTCGATCAACCTCTACCAGCCTCCCAATGCTGGCCAAAGTTCTTCCAGCAGAGTTCTGGAGCCTCTTCACTTGCGTAGCAGCTGCATATCAGTCATCAAGCATTCACCTCACACAACTGAGACGCGTCCGGCAACCCAGGGCAGCTTTCATACCTGCAGGACTACTGAGGTCAAGCATGAACCAGCAGAGAATGGCAGCTATGCACAAGAGAGGAGTAGTCCATACGAACTCTATAGAAACTACGAGGCCAGCTCTCTGTCTGGAGTCTACTCCCAGCCTGCTTCATTCCTGCAGCTCACCAGGTCATCCAGTAACTCCCCCAGGAGCTCAGATGATGGTGCGGTCAGCAAATCATCAGATGGTGAGGATGAGCAGCAGGTCCCCAAAGGGTTGATCCCATCTGTAGCTGACCCAAAAAGTGTCATTGTTTCCACACACAAAGTGCCAGATGCCAGTTCTTCAGCTTTGCCCCATAAACTGCGGATCAAAGCCAGAACCATCCAAATCAAAGTGGAGGCCATCGACCCTGAATACGAGTCTTCTGGGATGTCCTTCCCAGAGGGAGGATGTTACCCGACCACTGAGGACTCCGAGTACACCCAGTCCTCCCTTTGTCCGTTGTCTTTACAGGTCACCAACATGCAAGACTGGACCCACCAGTCTGAGCAGTGGCATAAAAGCAGCACAGAGACACTGCAGAATGGCTGCCAGAGTAGCAGGCTAACCACAAGTCCTGTCTCAAATAAAACCATTGTGGATGTAAAAGAATGTTCCTATGCATATTCAGATGCTGAGGACTTGTATCTAAAAGAGGGGCCTTGCGACCTGTCTGTGGCCTCTGTGAAGAAACTGATCGATGCACAGCAAGGGTCTGTGATAGAGGCAACCAAAAGCACCACTGATCATCATGAAGCATTATCCAAAGGAGGTTCTTCTGCATGACCTTTGTCTTTATCCCATTTCCACTGTATTCGCTGTTGCACTGTGGGGTTGAACAATGTTTCCATTACCGTAAATGTTCAAATAAAAGGTGATCAAATAATAGCTGTGTGATGAACAAAGGCTGTCTGCTTATATAGGCTGATTAAAAATCATCAGAAAAGGGGTGGAGTTACCTGCACTGTAACAGTTCACATGGTAAATTGAGTATAATGTACTGTTCAATACCACAGCAGTAATTCAATCAGCAAAACAGTTATGTCAGACACACCACTCGGGTTCCTCAGAATGCCTCTAACGTAAATGCTGTTTTCGTTATTTAATTCCATCTGCTTCTACTTTGGTGTGTTTCCCCTGCTATTAAGTTAGTGTCAATAACACAGGTTTTCTTATTGACAACCTACCACAGTCAAGATTATGACCTTAAGATAGAACGTGTGACACTTCATGTTTTTTTTATTTTATTCTATATACTACCAAAAGTAGGCTGGAAGGCTTTAATGCAAAAAAAAAACCTTGTGCTGAAAATTTTTGACAGTAGCTAAATGAGGCATTGGAAAAACAGTCAAAGCAGGGTTAATTAATTGTTGATTGAAAACCATAATTTCTGTTAGAAAACACTTGGTGAGAGCAGAAAAGTGAAGAGTATGACATGACCTATTATGTATGGATTATTTCTTAGCCTATTTCAGAATTTATGAGAAATTGTTGGTGTGTGACAGATATCATTAATGTGTGAAAATTGGCATTTATTTTTGTTTTACCAAATGATTCATGACTACAGCCACTGAACACTGATCTGCTTTGATTGTGTAAAGCAGGAAAATGCCCTGACCCTACTATTAGGGTTATTGTATCCATTTGTATTTTGGTGTGTTGACAGGTTTACAGTGGAGACACAGTCCAGACCTCTCCTTAACAAGGACTGGTCTGTAGTGCTTCATTTTATGGGTTTTTCCTGAAAGGAACATTGAAATTTGGTACTAATTATGGAGACAACAGTAGTTCTAATTCAAACTTGAAGGGCATTCAGAGAGTGCCAACCTCCATCAAGGCCATGGACTACCTCGCAGTGTTACAAAAGTGCAAAAATAATCAATGTATCCAGTATGTGATTCAACTCAGCTCTCAGCTGAATGGGTTCTCCCTCGGCCCATTTTTCCCACTTCCACCAGGTTTTTCTGAAAATTGGCCTGCAATTTTTCTGTGATCTGGCTGACAGACAGACAAATGGAACCAAAAACATGACATCCTTGGCGAAGGTAATTTCCGCTCATGTAACCGTGAGATTGTTTTGTCCGTTTTTGTCTACAGACAAATATATAAATGAACATTAAGTTTGCAATATAAACGAATAAATATTTACTGTAATTTAAATGTGGCTTGTCTTTAAGGATACCATATTTTCCTAAAATAACATCAAATTAAATCGTTCTTTTAAGGGAACTTTCTAAGACTAAAATACAGCATTTCTTATGGGTCAGAATCACAATATAATGTTTTTTAAGCATTTTGCGATACATTGAGTATTGCATTAACATATTTTTTTCTACAACAACCATATGTCCAGCAAGGAAAACTTTGCCAACATGTTTTATCCAAAAAGATGAAGTTTTCTGTTTGTTCATTTTACTTCATTTGTTATTATTGCAGCTAAACAGGACTATCAAGCAGACAGACTGACAACATTGTCATAAAAACATAAATGTTGCATGCACCTTACAAACTGAACAGTTTACATAGCCCACCATAACCAAACACACAACTGTACAGGTATTTTGACAACTTGTGCAAAAAGTTGCGCAGCCCTTTCAATAAGCATTTGAAATTCAATTACTGTCAAATTTAAATTAAACAAACATCTCAACTCAGCACCATCTAGTGGTGGACTGGACTTCACCATTTTTATATCAGTTACTCACAGCTTGTTACCTTGAATTCTTGTTCTCCATGGAGAACAAGAATTGCTGCACTGATTCACTGTTTGACAAATAGCCATTGCTTCTCTTTTGTTTTTAGGTGAACTTTTGTTGATTATCTAAACTTTCCAGGACGCTGGTTAATGTACACAACACTGGCTGGAGAATTTTGATTACCATCTGATGGAGCTGAAAACTCAAACTGGATTTGGTAAAACTCGGACATATTCTGTCCTAATCTTTGCAAGAAAATTACCATTAATATTGACTGAAAAGTTTCGAGAGATTCAGCATCATACCCCAACAATTGGTGTAATTGTATTATTATTGAGTGTTATGGAATCCAGAACTTTCAGATGGCTTATTTATTCAAATTTTGTAGTCATTTGGGGTGTTTACATCATTTCTCCTGACCATCTGTTGACTTCAGCTGATATTCAGTGCATTCCCTAGCTCCTTGTACAATAATGGGCTGTGGATTAGTTATAGTTTGGAATATCTCTGATGGTGATAACTCATTTGCCCAGTAATCTGAACTCCAGCATCTGAACACTTTTTCAAGATGTATTGTAACAGTGAGTTTTTGTTTACAATAAATGTCTTGTCACTGAATCAAGTGCAGTGTCTTTCTGTGTATTTGTTTTTATATTATCGTTATAGTTGAAACGTTACAGTAAAACAGTGTTAATTCAATCTGGAACTATTCACAAAGCTTTATAGAACATAGTTTAGAAAAAGTTTCTAGTTATAGTTGGCACCTTATATGGTTGGCACGCACTGAGGATGCCCAACACTGAAGTGTTGTTTATCTTAAATGTTGAATAAAAGTCAGAAATAACAATTTCAATCAAGTGTGATACTGGGACCTGTTGCAACAAAAAGCTTTTTCAAGCTAATCATATTTTGCAACAAATCAATTGACCAGTTGTACACTGTTGCCCTGGACAATAATTCATTCATTCATTTACTGTAACCGCCTATGGCAACAAGTTTGCTACTAGACTTGAAAGTAGATGAAAGTACAAATGATGCACGACACGTTTAACTAACTAGGTAAATACCATAAGCAAATAATCCTAGCTGCCGTCTGTGTAGAGTGTTATTGATAAGTATTTAGTATTTACCCTGACAACAGGTAAAGTAAATTGATGTTTTAGTGGTTTTAGGACATGACCGTGTTGTTTAAATAGTCTGAGCGATAAGGGGAAAACATCTGTGACTCAAAGATCATGAGCACACCGAAGAACGACTTTGCAACTCATAAGGTCGGACGGGACCATTAGAGAATAAATGAATGCAGCAAACACCCATGCGCATCTACCATACAGACTGCCAAGTGACGTCAACACGTAACTGAGTTCAAAGTTGAAAGTCAAATAACACTGCGGTTCCTCAGCATGGCGGTCCAAGTGGGACACAGAGCCCTGTTGCAAGCCTTCCGCGTGCAGGCAACGGGTCGGGATAGTGTGTGCAAGCTAGCAGCGGCTTTCGCCTGCTCGAGACAGTATGCTATCTTCGGTAAAGTCTCGCCTTCTCATCTGAACGGTCACGGAGCAGTGACACGACACTACAGCTCGGACTCGAAGGAGGACCTGCGAGTCAGATACCTAGACGGAGAAGACGCCGGTAAGTCCCACTCAGAAACTGTGTCAATTCTAATGCAAGTTTGTCAATGGAAGAAGTGTTGTGTTTGTCGGAACGCAAGCCGCATTAGCATTTTCAACTGTCGGGAATCGATGGTGAAACGGTTTAAAGATACAATCCGCCATCCCGATCATGCAGAAAGAAAGCCCCGCCTACCCTCAAAGTAGAATGCACGCGTTGACGTCACATTAAACCCGGAAGTAAGTTGGGATTTTAGCACCATGGGGTTTATCTTCTCAAACTCAATGAAAGTTTTGAATGGGTTTTTGGTTAGATGCCTGAAATAAGGTCTGTGATTAGTAGATGTGATGGGAAATCGAAGCCTCATGAAGCATTGGAGCTTTCATCTAACTGATTCAAGAAACTGCGGTCCGTGATTGAACCAGGCAGAGTGATTATAATCACAACATGGCTTTGGTGTGTGAAGCTTTGAATCAAGTTGTGCTTAAATTATGAAACATAAATGGCAATAAACAAATATACTTATTAATATAGTGTCTGTCTTTCTGATTGAGTCATGGCAGGGACAGAAGGGAAAGTTGAAACAAATTGGGAGGGTTGTGATTCGGATGTGCTTGTGTTACTCGGGACTTTAATTATTCATTTTATTTTTTACATTTTGACAGATTTTTGAGCGCCGTGTGCCACATAAAATCGGTTTGAGGTCAATAAGCACTGTTATATTAACCAGAATTCATACATAAGGTGCACCGGATTATCAGACGCACTGTTGATTTTTGAGAAAATTGAAGGATTTTAAGTGCGCCTTATAGTCCGAAAAATACGGTAAGATAATGACCGTTTTAGGGGAAACATGTTGGTGGGTCTTTGTGAAGTTTTATAACTTTCTAAAATGACAGTTTGTAATCTGTAATAGTAAATTGTATAAGTATGTTGTTCTTCGTACACTTACTGCCAAAACAATATGCTATTACCATGTAGTGGATCCTATATACATCTGCTGTACTGCAGGCAAGTGCGTATAGTTGTAGTTTGGATTTGGGACCCATTAGTTCATTTTTCATGACGTTTTCTAGTTGTGATGTCTAATGTGCTGCTCTTCATTAATGTCCGTCTGTGTAACATTATTAATCAGCGTAATGTAACTCTGTCTTTCAGGTATAGTTGTTGTTGGGATAAATCGACCAAAAGCAAAAAATGCCATAAGTAAAAATCTGGTCAAAATGGTATGTATTGCTGTTCACCTTATATTTATATGAACATATCTATTTAATGAAGACGAATAAGCCTCAGTGACTTATGGTTTCTCATAAAATCCCTCTCTGTGTCCGATTGCATGGACGTTCTTATGTATACTCAAAAAGCCTCATTCCAGCTTAAGTATGATGACTGTGGTTGGAAACAAAGTGATCATTGGGCATTTAAAATATACTGATGTTCCTGTATCTCTAAACTGCCTCATCATTCATGTTTTTTCTGACCTTGTGTACTCTGAGTTTATCTTTAATTAACTTACTTGTTTTTTTATTTTTGCTTGTTGATTCGAAGTGAGTTTGACATTTTATTCATATGACATTTTGAGAAATTTCATTAAAAAAAATGTTTTTTAAATAATATCTTTCAGATGTCTGAGGCTGTGGAGGATATCAAGAAGAATAACAAAGTGCGCAGTGTCATTTTATGCAGTTTGGTTCCTGGGATCTTCTGTGCAGGTAGCTCCCTTTGTTTATTGCATTAGCTGCATTTCTAATGTTTGGAGTGTCTTTCCAGTCTACTTCTTGTCTTCAGCTGTACATATTTTGACAATCCAGTTCCAATATTTCATATTAATATCTTGTCTCTGGTTTGAGCAGTTATGGGTCTAGCAGTCAATGCTATATTCAGCTTTATATTAAGAAACCTTGACTGTGAAATAAAAGCATATACTCATGCTCTGAGTGACACTGCACTCCTCTGTTTCATGTTTCGGGAAGCTACAGGCTTTTGGTTGTGATGCCAGTGCTTTGTCTCTTTGTGCAGGTGCAGACCTGAAGGAGAGGGCCAAGATGCACCAGAGTGAAGTTGGTCCGTTTGTGTCCAAAGCAAGAGCACTTATCACAGAGCTGGGTAAAGAGTGGTAATATGATGAACTGTTGATGGAATAATTTTAGATTCATTGATTTAATGACTTCACACAGTAACCTGTAGGAGTACCAGTCTTTTATTTCACACAGTAACCTGTAGGAGTACCAGTCTTTTATTTCACACAGAAACCTGTAGGAGTACCAGTCCTTTCCTTCACACAGTAACCCGTAATGGTACTAGTCATTAATTTCACACAGTGACCTGCAGGAGCACTGGTCCTTTATTTTACACAGTTTTCACCTGTACGAGTTCTAGTTGTTCAGTCTTTCAATGAACGAAAATACTCAAATGTGATTTCACAGAACTAAAAGTCACTCGCTGCTTTTCCAGCAGATAAAACACAATAAAAAATGCATATGCTAGACTGTTGTGCTTAATAACTTCTATACTAAGTCACTGAAAGCTATTTGGCTATGTATTACTGACCAATTTTAACATCAGAATAATCCTAATACTGTACATTTTCCATTATCAGCCAATTGCGTATTGTGCATTCCTCCAGGGAACACATCACAGTTAATTACTTGTGGATTTTAGGGTTCTGGATGAATTAGGATTCAGATGTACTGTCATGTTCACGTATAGATAGATTTGGGGGATATTTTTAAGGTTTCGACGTATCACTGGATGATTGGTAAATTGATCATCTCTGGGTCATTCTTTCCTGAATAAAAAAAAATCTCTGAAGTGAATAAAATACATTTTCCACTAGTGTAATTGGGTTTGTGGCTGCCTGACATAGTTGGTTTGATGTGCCATTTTAAATTCTCTTGATGAGCATCTTGTGTTTTCTTTTACAGGCAACCTGCCGATACCAACAATTGCTGCAATTGATGGAGCTGCCTTAGGGGGAGGTTTGGAAATGGCCCTTGCTTGTGACATCAGAATTACCTGTAAGACTCTAGTCATTTTCTCCACTCTTAATAACCTAGCCTGTCTTATATTTATTAATGCCGGTTTTGTGATGGGGTGCTCCCAGGTATCGCTCTCATTAGGTCTTACACTATTCCAACTGCATGGTAACTATAGAAATGGCTCACCACTTTCTTCGTTCAACGTCCGGCACAAACAGATTTTTGGATCAGCCTTTTTGCCAACAATGAACTTGTGGGTCTGAAAACATCTAGTTTGTCTTTGTGCTTCACATCATTCACATTTTTTAACAAAACAGATTTAAGAAGTAATAACTACATGTTGTCGTCAGCTAGTTTAATTCATTTCTTGACACAGTTGTTGACCTTTTATTTCCGATATTCACTTTGAAAACTTGTCCATTTCACATTGCCCTCTTTGATTCTGTTATTACTTTTGAACCCATGTATAGATATCATCTGACCACTGATTTATTCACATTTTTCCAGTACATTAAAGGAGTTGCCATAGAAATTTTCACTCCTTCACTTGTTTGTATGTTTGTAATTTCAGGCATTGGAATCATAAGTAAGGAAAGTGAATTGGTACATTTCTGTTTTACAGAAAGAAAAAGGCTACACGGGTGTTTTTGATTGACTAATCTAGTAAACATGACCCTAGTAGTTGTGTTTCTCTGTTATTGAAGCGAATATATTAAAATAATGCATTAATAATTATTATTAATAATAATAATACATTATATTTATATAGCGCTTTTCATGACACTCAAATATGCTTTACAGAGGAATTGAAAATAATATTATAATGATTAAGCTAATCATGCACTTTGATCTCTCTAGCTGATACTGCAAAAATGGGACTAGTTGAGACCAAACTTGCGATTATTCCTGGAGCAGGTAAGACTGAAATCTTTTTATTTCATCATTTCCAGTGAAAATCTTTGTTGTTTCCACACATGTACACTCCAAGGGATTGCAGCAAGTTAAAGAGATGCTCCTTTGATCACAGAATGCCAATTTCTATTTTTAAAGGGCTAGTAAAACCATATGTTTACACAGAAAGTTTTCACTTCTGTAAAAATCATTTTCCTGGCTTTTTTGATTGTGACAGCCCCGACTGAGCACTGTCAGACTTTGAAACCACGATTTCAAAAATGCCATTCTACGTGTCCTGGAAGACTTCAGTGTACCGGACTAAAGGGAGGCATTACAGCCAAAAATGATCTGTTTATTGATTTTGAAGTTGTGGCACAGCACTGATCCTGGTCCTTATAATCAAAGTGAAAGCTGTGAACAGATACTTGAAACTTCAAACATGTTCCCAGTGGGTGTTGGCCTTCATCATGTCTGTTCCGATTCTGTTTGTGGTAGTCATGGACAGGATCTCAAGGCGCAGGAGGGGGTTCAGTTTGGTGACTTTATAATGACATCTCTGCTCTTCGCAGATCATGTGGTTCTTTTGGCTTCAACAGGCCAGGACCCTCAGCATGCATTGTGGCAGTTCACAGCTGACTGAAAGCGGTCGGGATGACAGTCAGCACTTCCAAAGTTGAGGCCGTGGTCTTCTGCTGGAAAACAGAAGACTCGTACTCAAACCCTAGTTCCCTTTCCACCTGGGCCAGTCTGTCCAGTGTCTTTGGTCCAGGGCCGTGTTCAAGATTCTGATCAATTGTTACTTGTGTGCAGGTGGGACACAGCGTCTTCCCAGGGTGATTAGTGTGTCTCTCGCTAAGGAGCTCAT
>CAFUXE010000498.1:203965-230533 GCA_903364295.1 Serranus cabrilla
ACTTGGTTTTTTTTTGTTTTTTTTTGCTTGTTGAGTCAAAGTGAGTTTGACATTTTATTCATATGACATTTTGAGAAATTTCATTAAAAAAAAGTTTTTTAAATAATATCTTTCAGATGTCTGAGGCTGTGGAGGATATCAAGAAGAATAACAAAGTGCGCAGTGTCATTCTATGCAGTTTGGTTCCTGGGATCTTCTGTGCAGGTAGCTCCCTTTGTTTATTGCATTAGCTGCATTTCTAATGTTTGGAGTGTCTTTCCAGTCTACTTCTTGTCTTCAGCTGTACATATTTTGACAATCCTGTTCCAATATTTCATATTAATATCTTGTCTCTGGTTTGAGCAGTTATGGGTCTAGTAGTCAATGCTATATTCAGCTTTATATTAAGAAACCTTGACTGTGAAATAAAAGCATATACCCATGCTCTGAGTGACACTGCACCCCTCTGTTTCATGTTTCTGCAGGTGCAGACCTGAAGGAAAGGGCCAAGATGCACCAGAGTGAAGTTGGTCCATTTGTGTCCAAAGCAAGAGCACTTATCACAGAGCTGGGTAAAGAGTGGTAATATGATGAACTGTTGATGGAATAATTTTAGATTCATTGACTTAATGACTTCACACAGTAACCTCTAGGAGTGCCAGTCTTTTATTTCACACAGTAACCTCTTCTTCTTTTACAGGCAACCTGCCGATACCAACAATTGCTGCAATTGATGGAGCTGCCTTAGGGGGAGGTTTGGAAATGGCCCTTGCTTGTGACATCAGAATTACCTGTAAGACTCTAGTCATTTTCTCAAGTATTAATAACCTAGCCTGTCTTATATTTATTAATGCTGGTTTTGTGATGGGGTGCTCCCAGGTATTGCTCTCATTAGATCTTACACTATTCCAACTGCATGGTAACTATAGAAATGGCTCACCACTTTCTTCGTTCAACGTCCGGCACAAACAGATTTTTGGATCAGCCTTTTTTGCCAACAATGAACTTGTGGGTCTAAAAACATCTAGTTTGTCTTTATGCTTCACATCATTCACATTTTTTAACAAAACAGATTTAAGAAGTAGCAACTGCATGTTGTCGTCAGCTAGTTTGATTCATTTCTTGACACAGTTGTTGACCTTTTATTTCAGATATTCACTTTGAAAACCTTTCCATTTCACATTGCCCTCTTTGATTCTGTTATTACCTTTGAACCCATGTATAGATATCATCCGACCACTGATTTATTCACATTTTTCCAGTACATTAAAGGAGTTGCCATAGAAATTTTCACTCCTTCACTTGTTTGTATATTTGTAAATTCAGGCATTGGAATCATAAGTAAGGAAAGTGAATTGGTACATTTCTGTTTTACAGAAAGAAAATGGCTACACAGGTGTTTTTGATTGACTAATCTAGTTAACATGACCCTAGTAGTTGTGTTTCTCTGTGTATAATGCATTAATTATTATTATTAAAAATAATAAATAATACATTACATTTATATAGCGTTTTCATGACACTCAAATATACTTTACAGAGGAATTGAAAATAATATTATAATGATTAAGCTAATCATGCACTTTGATCTCTCTAGCTGATACTGCAAAAATGGGACTAGTTGAGACCAAACTTGCGATTATTCCTGGAGCAGGTAAGACTGAAATCTTTTTATTTCATCATTTCCTGAGAAAATCTTTGTTGTTTCCACACATGTACACTCCAAGGGATTGCAGCAAGTTAAAGAGATGCTCCTTTGATCACAGAATGCCAATTTTTATGTTTAAAGGGCTAGTAAAACCATATGTTTACACAGAAAGTTTTCACTTCTGTAAAAATCCTTTTCCAGGCTTTTTTGATAGTGACAGCCCAAAAATGCCATTCTACGTGTCCTGGAAGACTTCAGTGTACCGGACTAAAGGGAGGCATTACAGCCAAAAAATGATCTGTTTATTGATTTTGAAGTTGTGGCACAGCACTGATCCTGGTCCTTATAATCAAAGTGAAAGCTGTGAACAGATACTTGAAACTTCAAACATGTTCCTAGTGGGTGTTGGCCTTCATCAGGTCTGTACCGATTCTGTTTGTGGTAGTCATGGACAGGATCTCAAGGCGCAGGAGGGGGTTCAGTTTGGTGACTTTATAATGACATCTCTGCTCTTTGCAGACCATGTGGTTCTTTTGGCTTCAACAGGCCAGGACCCTCAGCATGCATTGTGGCAGTTTGCAGCTGACTGAAAACGGTCGGGATGACAGTCAGCACTTCCAAAGTTGAGGCCGTGGTCTTCTGCTGGAAAACAGTTGACTCGTACTCAACCCTAGTTCCCTTTCCACCTGGGCCAGTCTGTCCAGGGCCGTGTTCAAGATTCTGATCAATTGTTACTTGTGTGCAGGTGGGACACAGCGTCTCCCCAGGGTGATTAGTGTGTCTCTCGCTAAGGAGCTCATTTTTGCTGCTCGGGTGGTGGATGGAACAGAGGCGTGTCGCCTGGGTCTTTCCAATCATTCTGTGGAGCAGAATAAGAGTGGAGATGCAGCCTACCTGCGGGCTCTGGAGCTTGCCCGTGAGATAAACCCTCAGGTAACAAGACCATTTCCCTGACAAGCAGTCTTCCCTCAGGAAGAAAAGATTAGGGGTGTAATAGTACGTGTTAAGATATCAAACAGGTACAGGAAGTTTGGTTTGGTATGCCAAAATGCTCTATTTACATCTACTACTCGCATGCATGGAGCAGGATTTGAAAAATGTGAGATTTAACAAGGGAAGTATTGGGGCAGCTGTCTATGAGCTGTATGCTAGTCAGCTAAGCTTTAGCTAGTTAACAATGATTTGTGTCTAAATGCAGACAAACACTGATCAGATGAAATCGGTACACAATTCAAATGTTTCATTAGAGAACGAAACAAAAACTCTGTAATGAGAGCAAGCTACTGTTTTGTACTGTTTTGTAATGAAGTGTTTCTTATTAACATGATGCTAGTAACTGTGTCTTAACTCCTCCAGTTAGAATTAATGAGCTAATGAACTGCTGTTGAATGTTATAATTTTTCAAAATGATAAACATATCAGACTGTGTCCCACAAAACCAAGATACATACAAACTGCAAATGTGTTTACCTTTACACCCCTGGAGCTCTGAATAATACTGAACGTTTTGATGAGCGTCTTGAATGAAAACGCATTTATTTATTTTAGACATTGAATAATTGCATCATTCCATTTTACTAATGGGAAACAAAACACAAGCGATTTATACCACACACAGCAATTTATTTACTCTTTGATTTTTGGCTCCACAGGGTCCAATTGCAATAAGAATGGCAAAACTGGCGATCAACCAGGGGATAGAGGTAAGTCTCAGAGGGCAGATCAGGACTACTTTTCTGCTATTTTAAGATTGCTTTGGCTCAATTTTCACAACAGGGTTTCAATTTGAAAAATGCTTCAACATATTTGAAATCTTCTGAGAGTGTCTGGATTGAGGGTTTGCCTGCCCACACGGATGAATGTCAACCACCTTCATCCTGCACGCTGAAAAACGAGCAATGATTAGGTGGATGAAGTGTGAATTCAGGACACGCTGCAAAACAGCCAGAGCACACAGGAAGTTAACATTGACAGACAAAGTAAAAACATCATGTAGTGTCCAGTCAGTCAGCAGAGTTTTCTTTTAGACTTAGCACACATTGCACATGAACTGCAGCTCTATGTCCAATGATGTTGCAACCACAGCACTTGAACATGTAATCTACATGCCATCATTTGCTAAATCATTTATTACATTGAGAACTATGCAAGTAAAACAATATATTAAATGTTTTTAACTAACTTTATTATTTATTGTCAATAGACACTCAGATGCCAACAGCACATTCCAAAAATAGTTGGGACACTGTGTTCCATCAGTAAGGGAGGAGAATGAAGACAAACACATGCAGCCTTTTCCTTAAATTGTCTGTATTACATTTTTTAAAAATGCAAACAAAACCCACACATTTCCACATAAACACACTAAGTGTAAGGATCATTGCTATGGTGACAATTGTCTTTTTAACCCCTTAAAGCCTGACCTACTTACTTTTAACGGTGGGGATTTTAAATGCCAGTCACAAGGTAAACAGTTGGACTCGGCTAAGTAAAACGCCATCAGAGTTTCCAAACATTATACAGGCACAAAATACACACTTTTCTCTCACAATGAGCAACTGTGAAATATTAAAAATCATTAACAATATATGTTGCTAAGTGTATAGTACTCTGTGTACAGTAATGTGAAATTAACCTACACAAACAAGATCTGACCAATACACATTCAGTACCAAAAATGAGATTCTGCTTCTTGTAGAAATGACCAAATTAGATGTTGGAGGAAAGGACTGAATATAGTAAGATAAGACTCACATATATATGATGTTGAGAGCTGCCTCAGGACATTTTAAATAAGGCTTTCATCATGTTGGGTGGCAGAGAATTCCATGCAGCAGCATAAATCTCATTGTTGTTAAATAGAAAGCATCAGAACTGAGTCATGTGAGATGCCCCGTCTTTTTCAGGTGGATTTATCTACAGGCCTGGCAATTGAAGAAGCATGCTATGCCCAGGTGAGTAATTAACCATTATTATTATTATTATTTATTCTGTAGAGTTTATTCAAAGGCCTTATAACTCTAATAACTGTCACTACTGAATATTCTCAGTTGAGCTCAGACATCATTCTGCTTCTGTGGGGAGAAAGGATATGTGTGGTATATGTATGGTTGTACTGTATTTGATGCCGCTCCCGTTGCTCCTGACGTGCCAGCCATGTTTCTATTTCTTTTTGTCGCCTCTGCCTCCGTAACGCCTCCGTAACCCTAGGGACCAGGCAGCCAATGACAGCAGTGCCTCATTAAAATAGCCTCCCCGCCCACTCAAATCACTGAAACCTCCATAAGGCAGAAACTGCTCAAATTGAGAGCGCTCAAACAGGCTGGATATGTGTTTTTTGAGAAAATAGGTTCATAACCTTGATTTAGAGACCCATTGGAAACTTGCAGAATATGGGACCTTTAAAGGTCATGGAGGGGTCATGGACGGGGGTAGCCTTCCTTGGAAGGAAGAGCAGCATAGTCTTGGTTAAGCTTTAGGTGGTGTGCAGACATGAGCCAGACAAGCACAGACTCATGCTGCCACCTGGGTTTCTGACCAGGAAAATGACAAAATTGACAGTTGGGTGTCGTTTGCATAGCTGTGATAGAAATAGCCATGTAAGTGGACAACAGAGCTAAGGGACTTGTGTAAAGAGGAAAACAGGAAGGGGCCCAGAATAGAACCCCAAGGGAAGGATTAGACACAGAGCGTCTACAGGTTAACCTGGAGTGTGTGGAGTGTGGTTCCTGAGGTTGGATTTAAACCACAAGAAACATAAAGTCCCAGAGAGCTTGTGAAGAACAGAGAGGTTTTAGATTTTTAGAGCAGGTGAAAGAGCACAATATGAAGAAGTGGTTTGAAACACGAGGCAGAGCAGTTAGTGGTTAATGTCAGCTTGAGTTGGTTTCCAGCTCTGTGAGCAAAGGGAAGGAGAGAGGGAGATAAAATAATAACAGTCATAAGAAGTTCTCTGTGTGGATGTCGAAGTTACTGATATATTCAGGGATGTTAGACAGGATGCCTAATGATTTTAGCTAATGAGGGACAGACTGTGTGAAATTCCAAAGAAAATGGAATGAAGTGTGGAAGCACGTAGAGGTAAGCACCCAGAGATCACAATGAGACATAGCCAGAGAGGAAGTTTGATTTGTGGGAAGCTGACAGGCCATAGGCCCGTAGATAAGACTGGTGAGGTTACAGCAACGTTGTGAGCAGCTGCATGTATCTGAGTGGAGTGGCGGACTAAAATGGAAAGTATACACATATGAGATAAGAAAATAGCTGCTTAGTTAAAAGACACTTTGTGCTGAAAGTGTGCGTCTCATCTGTTCTCCCACATAGGATTATTGCAAAACACCCACATTTTTTGTCTTTTTTTCAAACATGTAATGACTTTGTAAGTGCTGATTGCTCAGTTGGTTATGGGAGTGCCTGAAGGTGATGGCCCCGGCAATAGAAACTAATTTCCATGGCTAAGCAAACGTTAGTTATTCAGATCAGAGAAGAAATGTGATTTTTCAAAACTGATACAGTCTCTGAGTCTCTGACTCGCACTGAATGAGTGACCGGTGATAGACAGAGTGACACACTGCAAGATCTCTTACCAGGAGGAATCCTTGATGAATGTGTCTGGTCTACAAAAATATGTTTTGCCACAAAAATGCATGAGATGTGACACAGGAAATGCTGTAATACCATACTCAAAAAACCTTTTTTTTTTAAATCCTACTTCTAAATCCTGGCACTCAGTGCAGCAATCCCAGTGACACTAAATCCTGTGCCTGAATGCATCCTGTGTAGACATGCATAAAGGACTGAGGCTGGTGTGTAGCACCCTATACTGTAATCATTTCCTGATTATGTAAAAACACCTGCAAATGTAATAAAATTTGCACTTAACTCGATGGAAAATTGATTAAAAACACAATAATGTAATAACTTCACAAATAATTTAATACAATATCCTGATTAATTAATACCTTATTACCTTATTACATTTACTTTATTACATTTTCAGGATTTATTTTTTCAAAACTGATTATGTAATTACATGATTGGGTTTTTACTACATTTTAAATTCAGTTAAGTGCAAATTTTATGACATTTTCAGGTGTTATTACATTAACCGGAAATTATTACATTAAAGCAGGGGTGTCAAACTGATCCAGTAAAGGGCCGAGTGGCTGCAGGTTTTTGTTCCAACCAAGCAGAAACACACCTGAATCCAATCATTTAATCACCTCAGCTGTCTTCAATCAGTTGATTAATTATCAGTATCACCTGTGCTCCTGCTTGGTTGGAACAAAAACCTGCAGCCACAGCGGCCCTTTACTGGATCAGTTTGACACCCCTGCATTAAAGGGTGCTACAAGGTGTGAAGGGGTGAGGTGAGTTGTTAAGACACTGTGTATTGTCAGACCGCTGGCAGGACTCAGTCACCAATGTGCACATGCATGAGAACAAACCCAAAATGTAGTCCAGAATGTAGTGTAGTCCTCCGTTTATTCAAGTTTTAATGTTCACATTTTAGAGAGGGGTTAATTAGACTTTATTCTCAACATTTTTCTGTTGACATGTATTATACTGAGAGTTTATTTCTATATTTCGTCTCCCCTCATCAATACAAATTAAGTGGACAAAGTATCAAGAGTGTAGCCTCTCCCTCAGGATATCATTTAACAGAGGTACGCCTCAGATAAAGATCTGCATCTTTCTTCAGTACTGACACATTTTTATTGTTTTTAAGGTGATACCAACTAAAGATCGATTGGAGGGTTTGTCTGCTTTCAAGGAGAAGAGGCGTCCCAACTTCAAGGGGGAGTGAAGCCGCACCCTTTCCACTAACAATCCCAGAGTCCTGCCTTCTGCTCTCCCACTGCTTCAATCATATCTCCGGGTGTAACTATACACGTCAACACATCAACCTGTGTACCCAGAGGACGTCCCATTGACTGCAGGACACTAGGGTCGCTCCTGGCTCGTGTGTTTGCCAGTGACTTGATTGCCCAGTGCAAAGCACTTGCTCGGAGTGTCGACTGCCACCAAGCAAACTAACCAATCATTGGCCACTGCTTATAATACTAAAAACTTGCATAACTTACTTAAAAAGGCAGTTCAAATTACTTCCAATGGTTATTGCTCTTTGCATTATGATTGACAGCTGGTTACCAACCACCCTTAAACTAATGAACCAGTCCAAGAGCCATTGAAATTTCTGTGAATGTTTCACATGAATGATGCATCACAAGATTTATTGGTGTTTTACTTTGGTAGAAATGTACCACTGTGTTCACAACACTGAATACATGAAATCCTTAAACGATTGTTTCCTCTTGTTTGAATAATAAGATCCAGAGGGTGGGATTTTGAATTTGAGACTTAGTGCCATTGTGTGTAGGGTGTTTTGACACCTTCGCCTCTCTGTGGTAGCAACACAAAAGACAACGTGGCCCAAGACAAATTGGCTTAAAAAAAACCAATGCATGGCCTAAAGCAAGTATCAACAGAATTGTGATATTTTTCTATTAATTAACGCTTATGTCGTCAGAATAATATGAACATGCTATGATGAAAAGCATTTTCCCCAACATTATACTTTTGAGTAAGTGTACTTTAAATATAATAGTAGTAAACTTTGAGTATATAACTAGTTTACATTAAAGTTTAATTTTGTACTGCAAGTATACTGTGAACTTCCCTTTGTGTGAACATATGGTATGCTTTTAGTTTACTAGTTATATACTTGATGCCCATCTTTAATTAATGCATTCAGCATACTTTCAGTAAACTACTAGTTTAATAGTTTAAATACTGCAAGTATACTTTCTTAAAGTGAACCTATCAAAGTACTTAACCAATGATTAATGTATCACATAAAAGACTTGCTCATTTTACTATATCTCTTATAAAGGCTTCTAAAAGAAAGAAAAAAAAATCAGCTGAATGTTTATTTGATTCTGTGTGGGTTAATAACTGCTTAGTGTGTACATAAAACAAAAAATTAGCCAATGGTGCATATTCATACTCCCTTATATTTTGGTGAATCCCTTGGAAAAACAGCATAATGCTGCGTTTTGACTATGTTTCTGGTTCAGTTCTATCAATTTTTAATAGCAGTACTTTATTAATCGCCAGGATTCTCAGCAACGCCACAGGAAACTGCTGTGACATCGTCTCAAGTTTTGTGGGGTGCCTTTAAATAAGTGTGGGATGAGGAAATAAAAAATAAATATTTTACCAAAATAAATATGAGCTACTATCCACAATGTGTCTAAAGGAAAACCAAATAAGAGCGAGATGAGGAAAACCATGCTTCACCATGCAGTAGAAATATGGCAAAAGTGGACCTTTCCCCATTTTTCCCCAGCCATTACATTTTTTAAAGTCATCTTTGCACCTAACATCCTTTTGTTTAACACACACAGATTTACATAACTACATTTATGGAACTGTTGATAAATGAATGATGAAGATGACATTTAGGCTCAAAAAATCAAGACTTTTTTTTATATTATTGAAGCAGTTGGGAAATTTTAAACCAGAAGAACTGAAAATTCTATTATCTCAGACTGCAAACACTTGGTCCCCCTAATATAATGTAAAAAACAATAACTGTCATAGAATAGAATACCAAACACTATTGGAGACAACTACAGTCTCCCGAAAACCACAAATTCCACACCACTGATTAAAAATACCCAACACAGAGAGCGTTAATCTTCCAACAGCTCACATGACCATCGTCCAGCTCAGATCAGAACACACACACAGACCTCATACACACACCAACCACCAACCACTGACTGTGTAATGCTGACCCTTGCTTTGAACACAGGGTGCACACAGGAAACGAGCCATATGAATGAAAACGTATGGTCTTTCTTACATTAATAATTGGATGTTTGCTTTGAGTAATAGGGCCACATTTAGGAAATTTTTTTTTAATGATATTTAAGTTGTAAATACTTAATTAATTACAAGAATAAAGTAGAAAATAATGAATTAACTAGAGGAGAAGAGTTATTAAAATGAGGGCCGTGGAGCATTTCGTTGAAATGTGCTTTAAGAAGGTTTCACAGACAAGGAAATACTAAATCTTTTGGCACATCAGCATATATTATCATAACTGTTGCACTCTTGTGGCCCTAATACTCTGTCACAGAATACAGATGTGGTATAGTTTCACAGAATTAACTTCCTTTAAGGCACAGAATGATCAACCATACACCATGTGAATACATTTGACTTATTCTGAACGGTGATAGATTATTAAAGTACACTTAATCTCATTACATTATTAATATTAGTCTTTGTCACATAGTATAAATGCAAATCTTCATCAAACAAAATGAAAAAAGCAAAGTAAGCAGAAGACTTTGAGTCTAAAAAAAACACTTGTTGCATTAGGTACACTTGGACAGTCACATTTACACAGACAATAAATGCAGATTCAACTCAAATCAAATAGTAATAAAAGAGAAAACGTGGTGTTGATCCAACAGCTCTGCCATCCATTCTGCCCTTACAAAGATAACGTTGACTTCTGATTGACACTGACTGCCATATTCACTAAAATACATGTCTGTTATTAAGGTTGTAGATTGACGTGGTGTTTCATCTGGACTGCAACATATTTAGAGGCCAGCCAATTTTCATACATGAAAGGACTAAAGTAAGGATTAAACAGCAGAAGCTGCACAGTGTTGAGAGAATAAGATCAAGCAAAAGGTGAAATATGCTGAAAAGGTTCATTAGGCCTACTGATAATGACTTTTTCATTTACATTTTTTACCTTTCGGGCCTTTATAAACGAACCATTTTACAAAGTCAAAAGGTGAAATGTTACAATAAATTGTAATGTTATACTTTGAGAATAAAGTCAGAATAGATTTCTTAGAGTCACATGTGCACATTTCAGTCCATACATAGGCTTCTGTTCTTGTTCCTTTAACTTGTAAAACATTTGGACTGCAGTGTGACGTCTGTCCGCTGAGCTCTGTGTCCCACTCAATTATGAACTGTCTCCCTCCTCTAGGATGCTTCCTACTGAAAAGCTGTGAGCTGAATTCATTGAAGGTAGTGAAAGCAACACTGGTTGTTGAGACTTATGCCTGATCTGAAGTGGCAGTTAGTTTCAGTATTCCACCTCTGATAAAGCGAAGCATACAGAGGCAAAATCTAAATTTGTGCCACTCAAAGATTCTCAAGTGGTCTGAATGAGATACTACCAGCAGAGCAATAATATAATGCAGAGCAGACTATAGAGCAGCGTGAAATATGACTTCCTTAAAATATGACTTTACTTTATATGGCTTACTTTCTTTTATTTATTCATATAATTTATATAGTTTTGTTTTTTTATGAATATTATTGTGGAGCTGGGCGCATAAGCCTCATCTTCACTCCCACAGGGATCCACAAATGGAATAGTGAGAAAAGAACATAGCATAACTTGGGTTCCATATATAAGCTGGTGTCATTAATACAGTAGTAATGATAATATTGATAATTAAAGTATTAACTAGCAATGTGGCAATAGTGCTAATAGCAGTATAAGTCATTTTTTAATTATAGCAGCCGGTGTTGAGTGGGGGTATAGGAGCAGCAGGAACCTTGTCATCCCATGACAGTCTCTACAGCTCCAGAGGCAGACGTACGACAGTAGCAGGGGGTGTCAGGCAGGGCCGTGGTCGTATGCGCATCCAAGATCCACGACCCAGGTCCAGCCACGATACATGGAAACCTGCAGGACGAGAAAGCATGCAGTAATGAACATGAAGGTTACAGTTGGAGAGGATGAGGAGGAAAGAGAAGCTCAGTATATCATTTGTTCCCCGGCAGTCTAGTCCTATAGCAGCACAACTAAGAGCTGGTCCAAAACAAGCCTGAACCAGCCCTAACTATAAGCTTTGTCAAAAAGGAAGCTCTTAAGTCTACTCTTAAAGGTAGAGAGGGTGTCCGCCTACCGGACCGAAACGGGAAGATGATTCCACAGAAGAGGAGCTTGATAACTGAAGGCTCTGGCTCCCATTCTGGTTTTGGAGACTTTAGGAACTACAAGTAACCCTGCGTTCTGGGAGCGCAGTGCTCTAGTTGGATAATAAGGTACTATGAGCTCTTTGAGATATAATGGTGCCTGACCATTAATAGCTTTGTAGGTGAAGAGGAGAATTTTAAACTCTATTCTTGATTTTACAGGGAGCCAGTGTAGAGAGGCCAATACAGGAGTAATATGGTCTCTTTTCTTAGTTCTTGTCAGTACACGTGCTGCAGCATTCTGGATCAGCTGGAGACCCTTTATAGACTTAGTTGGACAGCCTGATAATAAAGAATTACAATAGTCCAGCCTGGAAATAACAAATGCATGGACTAGTTTTTCTGCGTCTTTTTGAGAAAGAATGGGCCTGATTTTTGTAATGTTTTGTAAGTGAAAAAAGGCAGTCCTTGAAATTTGTTTTATGAGGGAGTTGAAGGGCATGTCTTGGTCAAAGACAACTCCCAAATTCCTGCCGGTGGTGCTGGAGGCCATGTTAATTAGATAGTGCATCTCTAAAGTGTTTTGGGCCAAGTGCTATAACTTCAGTTTTATCTGAGTTTAGTAGCAGAAAATTGCAGGCCATTCAGTTCTTAATGTCCCTGAGACATGCTTGGAGTTTAGTTAGCTGGTTAGTTTCTTCTGGCTTCATTGATAAGTATAATTTGGTATCATCTGCATAACAATGAAAGTTTATGCAGTGTTTCCTAATAATATCTCCTAAAGGCAGAATATATAAGGTGAATAATAAAGCACAGAACCTTGAGGAACACCATGACTAACCTTGGCGTGCCGCGATGACTCATCATTAACATGTACAAACTGAGAACGATCTGATAAATAGGATTTAAACCAGTTCAGAGCGGTTCCTTTAATGGCAACTTTGTGCTCCAGTTTATGTAGAAGGATGTGATGTCTCTGTCCGGGTCTTTACATCTTAGCGCTGCATTTGATATTATTGATCAAGTCAATCCAACTGTGGAAGGAGGTGAGCGAGGCAGAGGCAACCTCGGGCTAACGTTAGGCTAAGGCAAATGCTGCATCTACCGTACCATTGCATTGCACTCAAGCAACCAGCCTTTGATGTTTCACCGATCTCAATGCTTTTGAAAGACCAAACAGGCCTACAACGAGGTTTTTGTTCGTTTAGTGGGCCCACAACCATCACCGCCGCTAAGTTAATTTTGGGACTTCAGCGCGCTTTCTATTCTGTTGTTCTGTTAAATTGCACTGTTTTATTGTGTACTAATGTGAGTGGTGGATAAGGCTAATGGGATTTGTCAATAAGGAGAGTGTTGAGTGAAACAAAAACTAAGCTAACTTTGAGAACAAGACATTGGAATTGTATTCTAATTGTCATTTGTTTATCCTGTTGAAAATTGCTCATTAAATAAGGCTGTTTATTTTTTACCCAAACGTTATAATATCTCTGGGTCACATTATTATTATAAAGGTGATATCTCATTAGTATGAAACAGTTTGTTTGCTAGTTTGAATTTAGTTGGAAGTATTCATTTGCTTAGGTGCACCTTGGTGGTATCCACCTGTAACTATATCGAACCCAAGTACCCGCCATTCTAAGGTGAGTGCATCATAGAGTGGTTGTATAGGTGCTACATTTATTTATATTTGCAACACTTAAATAAAGATTGGTTGACTGATCCAATACCAATAGGTGGAAAGATGGTGGTGAGTGGTTAACTCAACCTCCAGTCACCTGCGCGGGCCATCACAGAGGCTGCTGTCAGGTTGAAGTTAGAGTAAACATCAGGACATGATATAAGTAGGTGTGTGTGTGAGCCTGTGAACAGACTGTTGAGGCCCTGGCCGGCGGTTGCGTGCAGACATGCCCTGTGGCTTCATGCTGTTGCTGCACAGAACCTGACATCAGGCTGTACATCCCCACTGTGGCTGGCCTCCTTCCGGCAGATGTCCCAGCAATAAGCCGGGGGGAATCCCACCACAAGTCAAGGTTGCGTAAAGAAAGAGCCGTTCCCCAATACTGGAGGCATGCACCCCATCCGCCTCTCTTGGGAAACGTTGAAAGGTGTCACTAACGGCATCCTTGACAACATGTATTTTCTCTTTTTCTGTTTTTTTTTTTGGAACAGTTTTTGTTAGCACAGGTCAGCCCAGACTGCGAGATGTGGCTCATCCTCTGTGGCTATGAACACAAGCTCTTTCTCGTTTTTCACTCTTTCTCAACAGAAATGCCACTGAAGTTTCACTAGTAAATACTGTATAATTCAGTTGCACATAAAAAGCAGGGAGGTGTGCATTATTCTTTGTGACAGGAGAAATGCACATAAACCATTCATTGCTGCCAGTACCACAAACCACATTGTTTTCACCTTTAACATTTGGATGTTTGGACAAAAGCACAAGTTGTACTGGAAACATTTACAGTGATTTTGCTCTATTCAAGCAGTGAAATGGAATTCAGCCATCATTCATGTTATTATTTATTATATATTATATTATGAATAAAGAGTAAAACTATTTTGCAATTACAGACATCAGTGAAGTTATCAGTAAAGGTTCATTCTTGTCTCACTTTCTAATAAGCCAACAGCAAAAGTTATTAGGGCATCAACACTCATTAATGATAACATGACAAAAGTTTTCCAATAATTTAGCAAGTCGCAGTTACATTTTCCAAGAAGGTCAGAGGTCAAATGGCCCATTGTAATTGTCTTGTAATTGTAAGAGAAATGTTTCACAACTTTGTGAGCCCACAGTCTGCTCATTATTAAAGCATTAGTGACGAGTCACTTATTATTTTAAAAAAAATGCATCGATACATCTGAAAGTTAGATGAATTGATTTGTTTTAATGGGTGCATTTAAAAAAAAACTGTAGTCAGCACAGCGAATTCACAGGAACGTGTCAAATCACCAGCTTTTCAGACATGTCGGGAGTTCTGACCAGATGTGTTGTTTTAACGGTATAAGGAATGCCACTAATCAGGAGAGCTTGTTTTCAAATCTGGCACATGTGAATACAGGAAGCTGAGGCAGACTCAACCTCTGCCTCTGCCCTGTGTGAAATGTACAACTACAAAAGTTATAGAATTTGTATTTCTTTTTTCCTATTAGCCTAGGTGAGGCCCTGCCTACTGAAAGGATAAGAAAGTCAGCTTCTTAGCAGATTAATTAATGGGTGCAGCTCTGACTATAGAGCCATTTAGCAGAGGGGAAATTAGTGTTTTTAGGCCACATTCCTAAGGTGGGCTTTAGGTCATAAAAGTCAGTGATTTATAAGGTAAATTTCCTATGAGCTGACAAGAGTGAGATAGGGATGTGGAGATACTCCAGTGACAACAGACATTTACATAAACACCATACATTCTATAGTGAAAGTTTAACACAAGATGACCAGCTCTGGTTGGCTGCAGGGTCATCCCAAATTGCCCAATTGCGAAGTCCAACCTATTGTCGGGGTTTGGCCAAAACCTAGAAGATAAATGTGGAAAGAGAGATTTGATTCTTCACTCTGTACTGTGGTCTGACTTTGGTCACTGCAGAGTCCAGCGCTGCACATTGCATTTGGTTATGATTCTGTCAATAAATGGTCAACTCTATTCAGTTGTCTTGAGTTTTCTGTAAAGACCAAGTATAGATTTAAGATCCGGGCAGAGCAGGAAGGCTTTAAGGCCTCAGCTCTAACACTACCCTGCCTCACCTGACTGCACACCACTGATCATCAGTCACGGCACAGACAGAAAATAAAAATGTAGAAGAAATGCAAAGGAGGCGCAGAGAAATTACGAGAAAAACAAACTTCAGACCCTTAATGCAGATGATGTCAACTGCGATAAACTAACTGAAATGTTTAGTGCCGCAGCTGCGGGACCTTACTTAGCACGTGTGACAGCTCTGGCAGCGCCGGCAGGTGATGATGGAGGTGGGCTGTAGGGGGAAAGGCGCGAGAGAAGGATAGAGATGAAGGCACCGGCAAAATTCGGTAAGAAGTGATTAATGGGCTCTCTGCCTGGCTCAAATATCATGAACTCAGGTTGATGATTTTGTTAGCTTGCTAACTTTGAACACAACTTTGCTTGCTAGTTTAGCAACATAGTGTTCAATGTTCTTTGACCTGTAGTTGTACAGTGACCTCTGGTGGCATATATACATACATGTGTTTGTGTGTGTGGACAGTTTTATAAGTTATTGTATTGTTTGTCTCTAGAAGCCACTATAAATTGATATATAACACAACTTTTAAATATTTATTGAGCAGTTTTGAAAAGATTACTTATAAAGAATAAAATTCTTCTTCTGTTTCTTCTTTCAACATATATCTTCTTTTGGATGTTCTTTGCCTGTTTTTCTGGTAAATTACAGATGGATCCATATTTCAAGATAATAATCCATCCTGGTGTTCAGAGAAGGTTGTTCTGAATAAAAGTTTACATCAACGTTGCTTTAATACATTTTATTGGCTGCTGTTAACTGATAACTCTACCTGGTCCTGATGATGGTTTTAAAATACAACCAAAAGCTTTTAATTACCATACCTTTGCCTTAAAACTGTTGCATATGTTTATATGTAAATTGTAATGGATTTCATAGACACTACCATTGTGCATATACTGTATAATACTGACAGTGTTCACATGAATTATGAGTCACAGTGACAGGGCATTTATTCATATGTGAGAACAGAACACACCCACTACTGATAACTTTCAGGTGGGGACCTTCAGCCTGTCTGCAAACAGAATTATAACACATCTACCGAATGAGTCTGTTTTTTGGCTGTAACATTCATTTTGTGACGTGTATATGTTTATTACAACTTCAATATTGTTTACATTCAGAAAATAATAGAATAATAAAAATAAAAATAATGAAATAAATGAAATGTTTATGTTTAAAAGTTAGAATTTATCCTCCAATCTCCAGTCATTTATACATATTTAAATGCAGTTTTTCTTTTTCAACCAACAGTTTGCATAATCTCATGACATCTTTGTGAGGAATCACTGTGCAATGTCGTAATAATAGTCTCGTAGTCTTGGCTCAACAACAGAAAATCCTGGCCTTTCTTCCCCCCTGTAACACATGAAAACAGCAACAAGTTATAAAACGACACTCACTGACAGCATTGTTCCTGCCCGCTGTAAAAGTGTGTTTCTGAGCAGCCATTACCATGTGATCACTTACTTGTATGTCCAGCAGGTCCTCATGAGATCATACATCTCTGATGGACAATTCACCGGGGAATCCATACGTTGTCCACTCTCTATCATCTGCATGACATCATTCCCTTTCATTCCCTGTGAATAGTGAGAAAGTGAGGGACAAAACTCAGTACTTCCAAAAGAAAAGCAAAATGGTTGAATTCATGCAAAATGTTTTTTCATACACTTAGTTATTATCTATGTCAGGGGTGTCAAACTGATCCAGCAAAGGGCTGAGTGGCTGCAGGTTTTTGTTCCAACCAAGCAGGAGCACAGGTGATACTGATAATTAATCAACTGATTGAAGACAGCTGAGGTGATTTGATTGATTGGATTCAGGTGTGTAGGCCACTCTGCCCTTTGCTGGATCAGTTTGACACCTCTGATCGATGTAGTATAATAGAACTCCTTATACAAGTCATGTCCTTGTGTATAAAAAAGCAGCAACTGTGATAAGACAGAGTTATCTATGTTGTTGAGGGTTAAAGTGTCTTTCTTAATTTGGAGAAAAGGTTTATTTTTTGCCAGGAAATCCACTTAAGGAAGACTCTCAATAGATTCATAACTCTTTCCTGTTAGCTTGGGATCCTCCAAGTATAATTGTGTTTTTGAGAATAAACACAGCTGCTGTGAAAAACCTGTGTTGGCTTTTACATCTACATCTGTAAATAAGTGTCATCGTGTCTCATGTTGGCTTGAGAGAGTTTATACCTTGTATGGTTTCTGGCCATAGGAGTAGGCCTCCCACATGAGCACCCCGAAGCTCCACACATCACTTTTGGATGAGAATTTAAAGTAGTTTATACACTCAGGAGCGTACCATTTTACCGGCCACTTCCCGTGACCCTTGGCCTGGAGGAAGAGACATAAAACATCAGTGGGTACGATAACAGTCATATTGGTCATTGTAGCCTCAGATTACTGTCTGATTTATTTACTTTCATGCATAGATGACAGAGGGGGGATTGTGGTGGACCAATAAGACTTTTAGTGTGAGAATGACACACTGAACTGTTGTTTTCACTGTTTGATCTGTTTGATCTTTCAGCCATACTTTACTAATTCACTGTAATTAACTAGAAATAAGCCTTGCAATATGAACCCATGCACCATGGCCCAGGGTGGCCTTCATGCTTGATTTACAACAAATCATCTGTTTCTATCACTGTTAGTTCCTGTCAGCTGTTACCTTGTAGTAGTTTTGCTCCTCAGCGACAGCTTTGGAGAGGCCAAAGTCGCTGATCTTGGCGTAGTGCTGTGTGACCAGCAGCACGTTCCTGGCAGCAAGGTCCCTGTGGACAAAGTTATGTTCCTCCAGGTACTTCATCCCCATGGACACCTGGTGAACCAGCTCTGTGATGTTCTTTATGTTTGTTTGCCTGTTAATGATCAATTGTTGGTAACTGTTATTCACAGTCGATAACCCGCTAACCACTACCCCACCGTGTGGTGTTAATGTTAATATTCCACATGTTTAAAATGGCAACCGTAGTGGAGCATCATAGTTTGACACAGAGATGACACTAGGGGGCCTGATCAAATGTCCATAATAAAGTTTGGAATGAGGAGAACTTGAGAAATAATTTCCTTTGCCACTAGGAAAATACACTGCCATAGGTCAGTATCTATAAAAATCTAATTTCAAACCAAACGGGTGCGTATCTCAATGCTAATAATCATGGTAATTGCAGATAGACATGTTAGTAGATGCCTTGTTCCAGAGAATGAAGGAGAACATACTTGTTTTTTTGCAGGAACTTGTTGAGTGGTCCCAGCTCGGCCAGCTCCATGACCAGCATGAGGCTCTCTGCCTCACAGATGCCAATCATACGAACAATGTAAGGGTTGTCCAGCTGCTGCATGACGTTGGCTTCTCGCAGCATTTCCTCATGGACTGACTGGTTGTTATCATCGTTTTTTAGGATTTTGACTGCAACTGGTTTCTCTGTCCTAATACACAGAAAGGACGAACATTAGGCTGACTGAAGGAGTGAGGATAGATGCAACATGAAGAGAAATCAGCTCAAGATTAAAATATTAGACAACTTGTTAACACTAGTCAACTAATGTGTCACTAGTTAACTATGTATCTAGTATTTTACTAATTTAATTTCCAAGCTAAGAATTCTACTGTGAGTCATGAGTGTGCTTTATTATTTACATATTAAAGTGAAGGTGTGATGTGTTTTTTATGCAGATGATGTCATGTCATTTAGCATACTTTCTCATCTTGTAGATGCCCTTCATGACGGTACCAAAGTTCCCAGAACCCAGTTCTCCATCCTCCAAGAAGAGCTGGCTGCGATCCACTGTGGAACTCCTCAGTTCATCTGGGTCTGCATACGGACTCTCATATACCTCTGTGTCCATTGGCATGGCCTCTGATGGAGAAATGACCATGTCATAATGAAGAAGATCATTTAATTATGCAGCTCCTCTAGAATTTCAAAATATTATCCGACTGAATGAATCCATTTTTGGTCATAAAATGAATCATTTCACAAGAGTTGTAACACAATAGCCCAGTGCCCCTCATTGGGGTTTGGCTTAGCTGTGAAAACAAGTTGTGAAGCAGATGTGGTATGATGGTGCAGACTGCAAATAGGAGGAAGAGTGAGAAAATAGTGAGCAATGAAGTGAAGAGACAAGTTAGAGACAATGTCAGGAAGTTTGGGATAATTTCAATGTGAAGCAAAACAAACTATGTGCAGTGAGTCTACTGCAAAACCTTACCAGCTTACCACAACAGCATGGTAATGTTAACATCTGCATTTATAGGGAAACGTATTAAATGAGAATAAATATAAAAATGTAAAATTAAAACATGAACAGATCTGCAGTACATCTGCAGTGACACAGAGTCCAAGCCTCTCCTGGATGTCAGTTAACATTAACCCTACAAACACACACACACACACACACACACACACTCTGTATATGGTATATCTACTTAACCCCCACAGAGATGTGTAAAATTCCCCAGATAGCAAACTATCAGGAGATCTAAGTAGCGTTTGAGCACTGGGCCTCATGAATCCTTCGTACACACAGATTTGATCTTCAACTGTGTGTATTAGCTGTTGTTGAATTCATCAATACTTGCTTACTTTCTTATTTGATGTTTGTTCTTACTGAGATCCAAATGAAAGAGTGCCCTGGAACTGGTAAGGCATACAGTACTTCTTGCCATGTTCACTGTAGCAGAGCCTCATCAATAGTCGCTATGGCATCAGTGAGCTTTTACTTCAGGTCAGTGATGTCCCAAATCTTTAACATAACTCCACAGAAAGGAGGATCCGATTTTGTTTCAATAAACCATGATATAATCTGAGCCTTCTCTTGAGAAGTAGCCATTTTTATAGGGGCTAATTTACCACTACCTTTTTCATCAACAGGGTACCTGAAATAAACAGATGCAATGTAATTAAAAATGTTGATAACCACTGAGGACATACAAAAATGTTTGGTTAAGATATCTTATCAATTGCCTTTGTAATATTTTTTAAATTGTGAAGAGACTATGGACACCCTGCATAAAATTGGGCAATCTGCTCCAAATGTTTTGTTTTTAATGTGGCTTTAAACAACACTTGATGATCATAAGATGGTTTATATTTCTTTTGGGTCTCTTTGTGTTCATGCATTTTCTCTCCTTTTTTCTTTCTTCCCTTTAGTTCTTTAGAGTTTAACATTACCTGTCAGATGTCAGTGGCTTGTTGCCGTCTGCATGCAGCACTTGAGTCTGCTGCCCCCATATGGGTTTTATATGACATTTTCTTTGCTATTTGCAAACTAGATTTAACCCATTGATTTCCAGGATAAAAAAAAGTGTTTTTCGTTTATTTGCTCTTCTTATGATTACATTTTGGTTGAGAGCACTCTTACCAGAACGAGACTGAATCATCTTGTTTTCAGGGTCCACTAATTGTTCGTTCAATGCATTTATTTTGCCAGAATATTTGCACATGGCACAACCCCTGCTCTTGTTTGGTTAGCATTACCTCTGCTGATAAACAATTATAATCCAGTTGGATTCATCATTCACATAACAGCACATTGGTTAAGAATGTTTGCTGCCTCTTGAGTCTTAGAAGAGAAATGTAAGAGGCTTTTGCTGCATGAGACCCTATGTGTTCTTTATTGGGATGGCCTGACACTCAATGTTGTTTTGGGAGTAATGTGCATTTTACAGAAATCTAAGTAATAGCAGGCACTCAGAAAAAAAGGAATGATGTACTAGCAAGTTAGCAATCATAGCTGAACAGCTCTCCCAACTTTCTGTTTAATACAAGTTGTTCTTACACATCTATTACATTATTTGAAGTAATTTACCTTTGCTGGCTGCTTGATTGTTGGGCCCTCTGGTTTCATAAGGATTGAGATCTGGGGGGCCGTGTCGAGATCCCCAGTGCTGCTTTCGGTTTATCAGAGAAGACAATATTTGAGAGAAAACACAGAGTGAGACACATAAAGCACATACATACTGTACTGCTCAAATGTAAACCACAATGAGTGAATTAAGCAGGGTGCCACTCTTTATATGGACCCTGTATTATAGTGATACACATGCCCTCCGAATGTTTATGGCAAATAAGGATTCTTTCAAACATTAGAATTTGATGGTAAAATCCATATTTTCTGAGTTAAAATATCTGGAATAAATGTTACATCTACTCCTTGGAAAAAGGTTAGTACATTTGGGTTTCTGGAATCTGTTTTCACTCATCAGCCAGCAGTCAGTATCACTGTAATACACTGTGTCCACTGTGTTAACATCTTCTTTCATGTGTGTTCAAAGGAGGGGTATAGAACAATTTCAGTCAATGATGTGCTGTCTAAATGTTATACAGACCAGATTGATTTCAATGATCAATACACATACACTCTGTCCTACACCACAACTTTAGACAATATGTCAACATACTCAAGCGTGTTCACATCCAAGAAACTATTTTAAAATCTCTCGCATCATTGACAGAGCCTGGTCTCCTTAAAATGACGTTCCCATAAAACCAAACTGTATTGCTATTTATGTTTTAAGGTACATGTTGTTTATGTTTGTTTTTATGTTCTGAAGTCTGCATAAACAGGTGAAAAGAACCCTTTTACTGCATAACTTATTACTTATTAGAGCCCAAACTATGATCTTTTTCTAAACATATCCAGGAAGTTTTTCAAATCTAAACTTGACCAATCTGAAAATATTAAAATTTTATAGGGACCAGGATTGGTTGATAAGACACCACTATCATTCAACATGATATTGATGGGCCATGATAATAAATATGCCTGTTATGAATCTTGTACTATATTTAGTCAATGTCTTTTACTTTCTCTTTTGCTTTCTTCACCACATTATATCTCTCTCTTCAGCTTTTATTGAATAATGATATTCTACATATTTTTTTCTTCAAGCAATACTATCAGTTGGGGAATTTTAATATCACCCTAACCCTTATGGGAACATCATTTTTAGGAGACAGCTTTTTTTAGGTTGAATGTAAAAATGTTGGGGGTGGCCTTGGCACAGGACCAACATGTTGACTCATTGTGACATGTCAAAATGTTTGGTGTTGACTTGCACACTTTAAATGTACAATCTAATTGGAGTGAATAGCTTCTGGACGGTGTTAGATTGTAATCACAAGTAAGCCAAATATTTTGATGTCACACAAACTGAACTGTACATGGAATACATTTCTATGTGCAGTCAGATATGAAACTATCTACTCAGAAAGATGGAGGTGTGACATGATAAAGAAAAGAACAAAGTATGCAAGGAGAACTGCGATGTGTTAGTAAGTAGCAATCCACACTAAAGCAGGGAGGTTAAGGGGGAATGGCACACTACTGTGGCCCATAGGTTTATGAGAAGTGTTAGTGCACCTTTTTTAGGCCAGGTATGGGAACAGTTCTGAGTTTGGAGAGAATTCCACCTGCCGCACTGTGCTAAAAAACCAAAATGTCAGAGAGGTTATCAGAGGACAACCTGGTAATGTTATCATCAGGCAAGTGATCATTACAACAGAAACAGATAATGGACAGGTATATCTCATCTGACTCATTCCAACCCGTTCTCTTTCCCAGTTTATCACATATGGAGGCTTGGTCAGGACCCCTTGTCACTTTTTAATGTGCTGGCTAGTGGTAGGGTAGTTTTAAACATGTGGTTAATGTTGTAAATTCAAACTAAATGACTAGGTTCGGTTGAGGAAAACGTTAAATTAAATACATTTGTCACATAAATAAGTCAACAAACTTGACTTTTGGTTTCACACAGGACTGTTACGTGCCCTCCCCGCTTTCCCTTTGCTTTGTCTGTCTGTCACTCATTTGATCCCTGTTTTTCCTCAGGTGCAGGCAGTGAGGCTGATTAAGGGAAGGTTAGAAAAGGGGGTGGTGACAACTTCTCTGGCTCTCTCTTCCAACTGCCAGCAGCAGCAGCAGTGCGGCCTGTAGCTGGTGCTCAGGCCTTTTGTTTGGTTTGCTGTTTCCTTTGTTTTCTGGTGGGACTGGTGCCTCAGTTTTCGGTGTGTATTTCTATTTCTTGTTCTAGTTATGGTTCGGTGGTAGAAGGGGTTCTTTTGGATCCGACGGCCCATTGAGGGTTGGTCCAAAAGTTCCCCTTTCTTTTGTTAATTTTGTCCAGCCCACCAGACCTTTTGTTGCTTAGTAGTTATGTTTTGGGTTGTTTGAACATTTTGTTAATAAATCATTATTTCTGACTGCACCTGACTTTGTGGCAATTATGTTACCTGCCCTTTATTGGGAGCCTAACAAGGACACAAACAGCTGTCTCCTGGGTGAAAGTTATGTGTTTGTTTGATCAATCACACAACCCCATCCTCCTCCATACACGGACTTTGTCAGTCTTTATACTCTTAATCACCTGACTTGTGGAGTATTTACTGTGAGTGAATGGGTTTACATTGGAGTTAGCTAAAAGACTCAGAGTGCCGTGACGGAGTGCTGGTATTTGATAACCTGGGAATGAGAACAGTCCAGTCATTCTTTTGCAAACTACAAGATGGAAAGAGACACTGTTCATGCTATATAGTGTACAAAATGTCCATGTTAAGTTTTCTGTTCAGTATTCCTGTAAGAAGGAAGAAAAACATGAAAGGGTTGGTTCATGTAGTACACAACATAACAATAATATCTGTCACAGTTAATCCACAGAACACCCTGCCAACCGTTTCCATAGGGACAATTTCTTGTTGACTGTTGACAACCCATTCATTGTAGATTCTGCAGAGTGTCAGGGTTTCTTGAAAGAGTTGTTACTGCTAAAATTTGCATATTCATATATATTTTAGTCAATTTTCAAAGGTTTGGGCATCACACACAATTCTATTCAACACATTTTCTTTATTATTAAATATTTTAAAGAAACCTAAAATACATTACTTGCTAATTATTACCTTACCATGAAATTTGCAGACCTGTAAAATAGACTTATTAGCTACTTATTACTGTACTGACTTATGTTAAACAATGTATACATGAATACCGTAGTTAACATGAACTCTACAAGTGATTAAAACACACAGTTAGCTTTTAACAAACTGTTAGTTAATGCTTATTACTGTATTAATGTACCCTTATTGTCGGAAAAGTTAGAATAACAACCAGCTCTATCATTCAAACCCATTTCAGACAAAAGGTTGTAATTAAAACAAATATCTAAAAATGTATTTGTTTTGGCAGATAAGCAGGCTTGCTTATTTCCTGTGGTGAGACATGTCTGTGGCTGACCTCACTTCCTGTTTTTAAACATACTGTAGGTACGGGACCATGACATTATGCAAAATTTTTAATGGCACCACACACACACACACACACACACACACACAGTACTTACAAAGGCAGAACTGAATCCAGGGGGCCCCCCAGGGAGTAAAGGCCGTTCTATCAACCCTGAACACAGCATATGACAGATGTGAATCAGATTTGAATGCATTTGATATATATTAATTAGTACAAATCAGTTAGAAAGGTGGTTTTTACCAATTTCTCCGTCAGGTCTTGGACAGGGCTCTGTTAGCACTCGCAGCAGGCCGTCTGGTTTGTATGAGTAGTGCTCCACCAGCTGTGGCAAAGACAAAAGTTCACATATCAGGCACCCATCACGATAGTCAGGACTAAACACATGCATCAAGAACTACACAGGATTACAATGTAAAGTCTGTGAAGAAGCATAGTCCAGAAGCCAAAATATTAATTTTACCCCTAGAAGACGTATTTACTGGGACTAAATAAAAAGAAGAGACTGCTATGATTTATATTATTTAACTTGGTTTTTCTGCATGAAATGCAAAAAAATCATATAAATAAATAGTTTAATTATTTCTCCCTGTTCTGGGTCATGGCTTACACTAGTTTTTTGTTAGTTTGTTTTTAAAAATCTTTTTTTCAGCTTTGTTTGGTGGTGGCAAAGATTCAGAGTAAAAAAGGAGGGACAGAGGGGAACATATGCATGACGGGGCTGTAAACCAGCTGTGTTGCAAGGACTAAGGATTAAAGGTATGCACTCTGGTTTAGCTGACGCTACTGCTGCAGCCTGCAGAGTGCGCTGCAGCCAGCTCACCCTGCTCTGTCTCCAATCAACCTCGTGCAAACCTTTTTGGGGTGTCTTTTGGCTCATTGGCAGAGAGTCAGTTGTACATGTACGAGCCTCAAGTCCAAAATCAGCAAATCAGTGACCAGCAGACGCATCGGAATGGAAAAATAAATATAAATACTTGATAAGAAATGATAATAGTTAAAATAATTTACCTTATTTAATAAATAAAGTTTATGTAATTAAAGTAATTGCTGTTGTTGCATGTTTGTTTGTGTATGTGACCAAGCAAATTAAAGTTAAATACCCAAATCTATTGACAGTTATTACAGAAACTTTATCAATGTAAATTAGGTGAATTCTATTAGCTATGGTTACATTAATTTCCTATAGTCTCAGTTTGGATTGGATTTGATTTAATTGCATGAATGGGACTCTTAGGGTTTGTATCAGAATTACTTGAATCAGTTGTACATTCATTCATTATCCTTAACCCCTTATCCGAGCCCGAGTCGCAGGGGGCTGGAGCTGATCCCAGCTGACATTGGGCGAGAGGCGGGGTACACCCTGGACAAGACACCAGTCTATCACAGGGCTGACACACATAGAGACAACAACCATTCACGCTTTCATTCACACCTAGGGGATATTTAGAGTCACAAATTTTACCTAAACTGCATGTTTCAGAATGCGCTTGAACACTAAGCAGCATAATCTGGTGGCTCTGTGATTTTATTGTATTTTACTGTATTTTTATGTATTTTTATAAAAAAAAATTTGATGGAGACTTCTGTGGAGAGAAGAGTTTACTCAAGATAAGAGCTTTTGTCGCTGAAAAGGAGCAATTCTGGAGTATACTACGACCCTATTTCCGCTGAGTTGAAGAGGTGTTTTCATGGTTGCCGTGCTGGAGCAAAAGTCAAGGCTTGGAAATGAAGATATAAGCCCTTTCTACCATCTGTCATCATGGGAAATGTCAATTTGCTGTCAAACAAGACTGATGAACTGGAGATATTGTTGAAGACGCAGAAAGTATACCGTGAGTGCAGTATGATGTGCGTTTACAGAAATGTAGTTGAATCAAAACATCTCAGACTCCAGTGTGGGACTACCTGGCTTCACTCTCATATGAGCGGACAGAGATGCCAACATCAGTGGCATCACATATCACCGTAAAGTTCCAT